>OZ010669.1:36651474-37188313 GCA_963932185.1 Troglohyphantes excavatus
GGTGTTTCCTCGTCATCTGACCGTGGTTCTAAAATAACGAGGTGCATGTATGAATGTGTGTGTGAATGTGTATGTGTTCCCGTGTATTTCCTTCGAGATAGACCCCGAACCGTCGCCAATAGCCCACTGTGCAACTCTAGTAACCAAACCAAACCAAACCACTGGATCTTCCTTTAGTTTTCAATAAATAAATAAAATCTAATTTCCAATTGTAATATAAATTAATAAAACTATTAACTAACTTTATTAACTTAATTCCTTTAAAAATACGTATTCAAACGCTAAAAATATTAAATTACATAACAAAAATCATTTAAAATATAAAAATTTCATAAAAAAAATCATTTAAAATATAAAAAATTAAAAAAAAATCATTTAAAATATAAAAATTTCATAAAAAAAATTATTTAAAATATAAAAATTTCATAAAAAAATCATTTAAAATATAAAAATTTCATAAAAAAAATCACTTAAAATATAAAAATTTCATAAAAAAAATCATTTAAAATATAAAAAAAAATCACAAGTACCTCTATAATTAGATCACCCAATGACCCAAATTCGCAATCTGGTATTTGCATAATAACTCATTTTCAAGTAAATTACGATTAAATCCAAAAATAAAACCCGGACTAAATCCCATATTCCCTTTTGAATATCAAAATCCGCAACAAAACTTTTCAATTCACTTCCCTGCCACACGTTCCCCCGTATACTTCACTTCATTCTCTGCGTCCTACTTCAAAGACTCAATTAAAAATTCTTTATAAAGCTCAAAGATCTCTTTTATGAGCTCACAATGAACTTGACCTTTCCCTTGCCAAACAATCTCGCAGCCTAAACCTACTTGAAAAAAGAAATCTTCTCAGGATATAACTTGACGATGCATTTTCCTTTTCATCCTCTAGCTCAATAGAGCACGGTTTTAATTAATAATTTTATCTGTGGGCTAGGCTTGCTTTGCATAATAAGCAGTATCAGCGTTTTGGATCTGTGCATGAGTAATGCATTTAAAGTTGGAGCGATTGTTGGCACTGCCAGTGACAAAACTAATAAGTTACTATGTCCTCAAATGGTTCCGCTTCCAGCAACAGGAGATGTAATCTTGCGATCAAGCTGAATTGAAACATTTTGTAACAGCGATGAATATTAATTTGAATTTTGTTCCAATTACTTAACGACGTGACTGCCAAGGATCAATTATAAGCAAATGAATTAATCGGAAGGAACAGTATTATCGGTTATGTACATATTATTTGCATTTAAACATACTTTAATGAGAAATATTTAAATAAACACTTTTTACGTTTTCTATTGGAAAAATAGTGACTAGTATATATATTTATAAAATCAACCCTGTTTTGAGGATTATTTAATGATGAAATACTAAAATCTAGTTAAATTAAATTAAATTGTAGTTTTAATGAAAATATGTCTTAAAATTGTTAAAACGTTGTAATATAAAACGAAAGTTTATTTGCAACTTTTATTAATTAAATAGCAGAAATAACCGATATTTGAATGGTGTTAAATAAAACGATATATTCTAGGAATTCATGAATCCATTATTCTCTAAACCAAGGTCTAGCAATGCATATATTTAGATTTTCACCTCCGAAGTTTAATTTCGTATTTTAATATAAAAACGTACCATTATTGGTATTTATTGAAGTATATTTTAAAAATAAGTATAAACACGTTCTTTCAATTTTGGTAGCTAAAACATTTATTATTATTATTATTATAATTATATTAAAGAAATATTTTTTCAATTACTTGAAGCAATAAATATATATTATCAATTTATTTTTTAAATATTTTATTGTTGGTAACGTCTTATGATTTTATATAGAAATATTTATGCTTTTTAAATGAACATGAAAAAAAATGGCTACTAAAACCATTATAAATTCATTAAAAAAAATACTAAACAGAATTTTAAAATAACGAGCATCAGGATTAGAGGATGAATAGAGACTGTATATAAATGTTTATTCCCTTTATACGTAGAGAAAGCAGGTATTTGGCGATCAACTCATACACATTTTCTTTTATTATTATAGATTAAAATTATTAGAGCAAATACTAAATAATTTGAATAGTTACAAAAAAATTGAATGTAATTTTAAAATACCAGAATTATTTTCGTTTAAACACACTTTTAGAGATAAATAATTTTATGAATGCTTGTTTTTATTGCATTTCCTATTGAAAAAATGCAATGCTTATTTTACAGATCAATTAAGTGTTCGTGATTCTTTATCGATGTCGTACAGATTCAAAATACATTTCAATTTCAGTTTCAATAAAAATATGTCAATTGGATTATTAAAATTTTGTATATAAAATAACGTTTATTTTGAAATATTTATTGATTAATTTATTAATATTAGTAGAGAAAATAATTATGTTCCTATGTTAAGAAAATATGGTACAGAGTTTTTTTTTGCGTGTTTTATAGGGGCGATAAATTTATAGCATGTCAACCCCACCTGACATTGTTGGCATTTTCCTATTCTTGTGGCGACTTTCAATATGGCAACCCTATGCTATGTTTAACGGCAATTTTTCGTCGCCAAAAAAAAAAAAAACGCGCCAAATGTCCTATACTACATCTGTTCCGAAAATTTAAATGAAAATTCAAAATACCAGAACAACTAGACTAGACAATACGAAAATAAATAATAAAATACAATGAAAAGAAATTTAACATGGAAAAACAAAATTAAACATTTCGACATGAATAAACGATTGAAATAAGTGATAAAAAAGTTCAATCAGCCGTTAATGTTTTTAGTATACTATAACAACATTTTGTTAAATGTACATCAACTACTGGTTTAGTGTGCTACTGTGTGCCCGCCCTAGACCCTAGAGTCACTCATGTGCATCTTCTGATGGAAGCAGATGAACCCACCTGTGTCATGTGCAATGTTTAATTAAGTGTGAAAGGGGTTTTTTAATTGACGCCCAGTATTTTATCATATCCTCCTAACCTTAAATCGATTTCCTTTACAACCAGAATTGGTTTCTGTTTTTTGATGAAATCGTTTTATATGTAATACTTTTATATTTTTTAACCTTGGGTTTCGCGGCACTTTGTTTGTTTTGCCTTAGTAGCACTACTCCCAACAAACCAAGCATATGTGCAAAGTAACTTCAAAAATGTAATTAAAATAAAGTTGTGCTTGGGTAGTTTTACATGTTAAATAATTTTTGTATTTTGTTGTGTAGACATTTCAATAACTTCATTAATTTTGTTCGCACAATGTCTTATATATGATAAAAAAAAAGAGTTCATGTGTAGACTGCAAAACACTTATTTTCCCTTCACTTAAAATTTTACGAATTTATATATAAGTACTATTCAAACTCAAAATTTAGACTCAAAATTGTAAAATTTTATTTAGTTTCTTAAATCAACTATATGTATACATATGTTTTTGAATACTATTTTAGCATCATTTTTATTTAAAGAAACTTAAATTCTAAAAAAATAATCAAAAATAATAAAGCAATAGTCAATTCCGCATATAATCTTCTGATTGATCTGAACGATTTAAGTCGTCCATGGATTCCTAGTTTTTCTAGCAATACACAAACATTAAATTCATAAAAAAAATCGATGCTGAAATATTTGTCAAATATAAAACGTTAGGGAGTTTCTTGTAAACTACACTGTTTAAAAAGTTAATCGAGAATAAATTAAATGTATTAATTTTTTAGTGCATTCGATGCTCCGAATACAGAAGTTTAAATTAAATTTTGGAAAAGAGATGTACTCAAAAATGAATACTTGCCTATATAGGCTCCTTTATAAATCCCTTTCAATAAATATCGACAATTACAACCACATCTTAACGGGAATCGAACCCAGATCATCGGCACCTCAATCCACTGCCTTATCCGTTAAACTACCATAAAGAATTTTTAGCAGAAAAAATCTTAGGTGTGCCAAAAAAATAGGAAGTAAGATAATTGTGTTGCAATAACTTGGTTTCTATTTAAGCAATCGACATCAAATAATGTGGAAAGCCATCTTCTGAACAACTATTTTAAGTTTGTCGTGTTTTATTAACATCGCCTGAACAGAAGCAGAGATTAGCAATATTAAATCACACTGCTCATTTTTCAGAAATTATTGTTACTCAAATTTGAGTCGCTCATTCACGATGCAATGTACTTAATGCAAAACGAGTATGAACAGGTACTCATTTTTAAGTACAATTTTTTACAATGTTAATATATTACAAATTGAAACGTATATCTAAACATGCGTGGGAGATATACAGTAAGCAATTTTGCAAGGAAAAATAACTTTACAATTCTGACATTTTCCCTAACCTCTGTGGGGTTAAATCATCTAATCTTCTGATTGCTTAAAATATTCCACGCTATCCCATGAGAAGAAATCAAAACAAGGAAAACAAAGATGGCCATCATCCTCAAGAACATTCCGAAGATATTTGCGCAAAGTCTCATCTCTTCGCTTTCCGATTATTTTCCTTTTCTCTTGTCCAGTGGCTTCCTCGTCCTCCGAACGAAAACAATTAGATGTGGGTCAGGGGACTGGGGAAAAAGGATCTGCTTTCAATGTTCTTCGAAAGTCGGGGCGAAACCTGTTCACGCGCTAGTGCGATATCAGGATGGCATTACGTCGCAATTAGCACGTAGAAAAGAAGTTTGTTTATTTGACGTCCTGCACTTTTTTTTCCTTCTTCTGCCTTCTTTCTTTCAAAAGTGGAATGCGACGACGAAGAAGGATCTTCGACACGAGCATGTTCCATGATGGCGGCAAGCTGATGAAGCCGTTGTTCGCTGAGGTCATCTTCTGAATGTTCTTGATGGGTGATGTGAATTCGAATGTCTCTGATTGTGGGAAATGGCGGGTGAATCATTTGCATTGTGTTGTCGGCGGTTTTCCATTCAGGTCGCCAAGGTTATCGGTTGAAAATAAAGAAGCTTTTACTTCTGTTTATGAAGTGACTTTTAATTTTCGCTATTTATTTTAGAGTAATTAACATCGCCAATTAGGAGTAATGAATGGAAGTGGTGGGAATTCGGTTTGACTCATTGTGTTGTGTTGGTGGCGGTTTTTATTCGGGTCGCGTTTAATTGTTTGATGTAAAGTTCGATTTTGCATATTTAAAATAATCTTTTTTTTTATTTACTTTCCATTTAGGCCATACCTTTTCTCGACCTTTTTCTTTAACATACCTCTTGATAAAACTTTTCATTTCAGACTACCTCTTTTTCGGCCAACCCTTTTCATCCCTTTTCTAAATAAATTTGTTTTTGTTAGGCAGTAATGTTCTGAGGCTAGCTGGCAAATTAGACTCAAATTAATGACTTATAGGCTTTTATTTTATTTTACTTCTTTATTTTTAGATTTTTTTTAAATTACTAGTATTATTTTCACGTACACCAATCAGGACCTACATGTACCCCCAGGAAGTGGGTGTGTAGCACAGATTGAAAACCGCTGAATTAGACTGATAATTGGTTGGTTGGTTGGCTGGAGTTTTATGGCGCAAGAGCCAAATTCGGCTAAGCTGCTCCAAATTTTAGACTGATAGATATTCAAAATAAGAAAGAATAAATAAGCGATTATTATTTATTAATTATGCAAACAATTTCGAAATTACGCATTTGTGTCAAAGAAAAATATTAATGATTTTAAGTGTCATTTTTTTTTTTTTTTTTTTTTTAAAGAGACTACATTTAAATTTTTTTCTTGGCCGTTTTTATCAAGGTCACATGGATAATGAAATAAAACTTAACATGTGAAGTTTATTTAAAACTAATTGATTGTTCATTTTTAATTAAATTTTTAGAATAATTTAATAATTCCGATGATACTAACTGAAACGTTCATATAAGAACTAAATACTTGAATAGAAACTACAGGGACTATAAATATTTATGCAAAAAATACTGTAAAAATAAATTTCTCTTACCATGGAATAAGTTAAAATATAAGCAAAAACCAGATGCAATTCAAAATTTCAAAAACTTGCAATCCCACATATGTATTTCTAAAAAAAATTCATTCAAAATTGAAAATAAAACTGTTAGAAATCAATACATTTTTATAAAAATAAATATTTTAAATGCAAATATTTTAAATTAACTCTTGAAAACAAATAAAACAAAACATTTAGAAAAACATCCACATGCATTATAAATTGGACTATAATTATGAAATTAATGAATTTACTTATTTAGAAAAATATCAAAAAAAACATGTTTTATAGTTACAAAAGACATTAATTAAAAAAAAAAGTTCATTGTACATTTTAAGTTAAATGAAAGACATCTGGTAGCAAATAATGCGTGTTTTACTTGGACTCCTATGGGTTTCTGCCAAGACTTGCAAGTCACGAAAATATAAACATTTACCAACTTCATTTTCCATATTAGGTATTAAAATCTGTCATTTAGCCTAGTGGTGTATGTCCTAGAGTAATAGTTTGCCCAATAACGATTTACATGTCATTGAACTTAAAAATATAGACAAGGCGAGTCAAAAACTTTGATAGTTTTAATATAGGAAATCTGTAATTTGAACTTACTTTACTTGACAACCAACCCACTCAAATAAAGTAGTGTACAGATGGCAAGTTTAGCACATTTTACTGGAACTTTTTTATTTAAATCTTAAAGCGCGTGCATTATGAAAGCTGATTTGTCAAAGTTTAGTAAATCTTCCCGTTTGTAAAAAATATTTGTGTGTATGTATGTATTACATTATTCATTTGAGAAAGAACACTTTGCAAAAAGAAAAAAAAAAACAGTTACGTAAATTATGATTAAAGTGTGTTGAAATACACCTGTTGTATTTTGATAATTTTTTTTACAGTTTTTGTGCAATATTCACGTGACAGATACTAATGTAATAATAATTTTTTGGAATAAAACTTTTATATCACAACTATAAGTTTAAACGACATTTGATTTTATATTTTCTTTAAATATTATGTATAATATTTATCTAATGTATGCATACAGAATAACTCAATAAACATAAAAATATAATTTCAGTCTAAATCAAAACAAATTATTTTTAAATAATTTGTAAAAACAATTCAATTTAATAACAATGTGAGTAATATAAGGAAAAATAAAATTTAAAAAAAAATTTGCAATGTAAGAAGTAAGTTTAATTTTTAAAACAAAGAAAACTGAACTTGAGCATATATTGTCAAGATAATGTTTGTCTCTTAATTTATATGCAAGGTTCGTTTGCTCGTATGTCTTTGGCACGCAAAACACTATGTTCCACTGCTCGGACATTTTTAAAAGTTTATATGTAGACACTATTCAACCTCTAATTGTGTACCTAAAGATTGAAATTTTAAAATTCAGTTTATTTTTCCGTTTACAACGGTTTTAGAAGCTAGTTTTTTAAATGGCTATTAAAAAATAGCATCTACGTTGTAATAAATCATAAGATCTTGATAACAATGAATTACTTTAAAATAAATTCATTTGTATTTATTCTTTTAAACAAATGAAAGTAGGCGATCAAAAATTGCTTCAGCGAAATAACTCTTTCTGATAATTATGATTCAACGGGGAAACTAACGTAAAAGCTACCGTTCGGAGATGTACCTGGAGATGCCCGAACAATAGACCAGTTATCTTCGTGAAAATAAAAGAGAAGGAATAAACGGGAAGAACAAACCAACGGGTAAAATTTTTTAACGCGTATGAAACAACGAGTAACAGCCTAGTTCTCAATGTTTAGAAAATTTGCTATTACCGAATAATGCAAATCTAAATGTTTTTATTACTAACTATATTGCTAAAATATAAGTTATAAATAATAATCCCAATTTAATTAGGGACTCAACAAAATTAAAATTTATCAAAATGTATTAAGATTTGGAATTACTTTAATAATAGTAATTGGTTACATTTTTATATTGTTACTAACGAAATGAAAAAACAAAAACAATGCTGCCTTTAAATAAATCAAAATCTCGAAATTGAATCATTATACTTCCTTATCTTAAATACATAACTTCGAACTAAACAATTCCTATTGTATTAAAATATAATTAAAGTTTCGCTTCGAAATCGATCAGCACAGCCCTTTAATAGCAATCATCACCACATCGTTAGCCATTTTGGATTCCAGAACGGAATATTCGATAACAATATAACTTTCTAATAAACGATCTACTTTCCATCCCTCTTCCTTCTAAAAATCTTGTCGAAGGGGGGTATGTAGGGAAGTGACGTCACGAACAGAATCGTCTGAGACTCTGCGTTCTGTTGACCTGGATATAAGGAGGGCAAAAAGGCGCAAACGGTCCAACCGGCTGCCGTTTTCATTCACCTCGTATTTAAGACATGTACTAACACCCGACCCACGACTTTAATACAACCCGAGACTTCTGAAGAGCAAGGTCACACCAGTTTATCGCTTTTGAGCAACACACACCGCTAGAGCATCAACCTCCCCCAAGATCAGAAAAGGTAGGAGAACTTTTTTTATTTATATATAAAATAATTTTTACATTTTATTTAAAAAATTATTTATTTTTTATTTAATTGTTTATTTTAAATTTTATTTAAAAAAAATTATTGAGTATTTTTGAGGGTGTAAACTGTTTACATAAGATATTTCTCAAAACATTTGTACTATTTTTTTTCCGAAAATGCGAATTTAATATAGGAAACAATATATTTGTAAATGCATCTTATTATGAAATGATAATTTATAGGTTTCTGTTTACATTTCTTTAAAATATAATTAGAAACACTGTTTTATAAATTGATAGGTTAGTTATATTCTATTGTATTTTAAGGAATTATATAGTTAGTTTAACAATGTGTATGAATACGGTGTATCGATTTACTATAAAACTGTGAAATAATAAAATGTAATTATACAAATGTTTTAACGTATAATATTTTAATGTTGTTACAGATTTAGTTTAAAATACTTAAAGAAAATATTTTTAAACTAAAAATATTTATATTAACTAAATTATGTTTTATAAATTGATAGGTTACTTATATTCTATTGTATTTTAAGGAATTATATAGTTAGTTTAACAATGTGTATGAATACGTTTTATCGATGTACTATAAAACTCTGAAATAGTCAAATTTAATTATAAAGATGTTTTAAAATGTAATATTTTAAATTTTGTTACCGATTTAGTTTAAAATAATTAAAGAAAATATTTTTAAACTAAAAATATTTATATTAACTAAATTATGTTTTATAAATTATAAATTGATAGGTTACTTATATTCTATTGTTTTTTAAGGAATTATATAGTTAGTTTAACAATGTGTATGAATACGTTTTATCGATTTACTATAAAACTGTGAAATAATAAAATTTAATTATAAAGATTTTTTAACATGTAATATTTTAATTTTGTTACCGATTTAGCTTAAAATACTTAAATATTTTTAACTAAAAATATTTATATTTAAAAGAATTTTATTAAAAATATTTCATATACTATATTGTTGAGTTAATTACTTTTTATTTCAATAATCATGTTACAAATCATTTAAGAGATATGATAAGTGATTTGTAAGTCTCTTCTATTTTCATGTAATATCTTTAAGTGTCTCTTTCATATTTCTAAGTATTAATAGAAAACTAAGACAAGTTGTATTACTTTAAGTCAGCTTTTTATTTAATATAATTTCAATGTCAATTAAATGTAATTTAATGTGCTGAAAATATCACTAACTATTAAAATGGTTTAATGAAAGTTTAATATAAATAGTTTTATGTAAATATTATGCATGACATTTTTTTGCAATTAAATTAACTAATGTTATTATCTGAATTCATAAAATTTAAAATAAATATTTTAAGAAATATTTAACATAAAATAGTTTAGTTAATAAGTTTAAGTGTAATATCAATTAATTTTTTAAAGAATTAGTTGTTTAAATTATGCATGCACCCTTAAATGTTTATCGAAAGTAAGATTTTAAATATGCCGTTTAGAATTGCCTGGTATAATTATAATGATTTTGGAAGAATAAAGCTTGATGTTTTATATGACGCCGTAATACTTAAAATATCCTTATTGTTGTATAGTCATTTAAATTCAAAGTATGATTAAGGAAAAGTTGAAACTTAACTTAAAGTAATAACATTTGAATTTTAACTTTAAAATCATAATAATTTATTTTATTTCCACTTTTGAAAAAGTGGTTTCTTGTAAAAGGTAACAAATTCCTTCAACAGATCAAACACATTTTCAAAGGTTATTCTACACTTTTTGTAACTATAGTTACTTACATATATTATATTTTTAATAATTTACAGCGACATTTATTATCATGTACATCTTTGGAATATTCCTCAGTCCTTACATGGAGGTTTGATATTCTTTTAAATTTGACAAATAGTGTTTAAATGTATTCTCCTGTTTCTTACCAACCAATTGTGGAATGCTTATTTAAAAAAAAGTTATGCAGAAATTTGTATTAATTCCATAATATTTATTTTAAATTCCTTAAGAATTAAAATTTTCATAATCATATATATTATTTATGTAGTAAAGATTCCTTGTGCCCCTTAAACGCAACGATTTTTAACGGATGAGGTATCAAAAGAAAGAGAATTTCATGGACCAGTGACGTTCATCTCATAAATGGCAAATATTTTTTTTAATATAGCGTTTAAAATAATTAATTTTAAAGATTTTTTTTAAAACAAGCCGTTAATCCACTGCCATCTATGAACAGACCGTTAACTTTTGATTGGTTGATCGTAGAAGATTCGCTAATATCTTTCATGGGTGTGCGTGGGGGTTGGGGGAAGGGTTCACGCGTTAATAATCGCACGAGCATGATAGTTTATTTTTTATTGCATTTTATTACATAAAGACAGCTTACTTATCTTTTACTGCATTGAAAAAAGTTAAACATCGCTACTTGTGAACAATATTAAAAAAAATTGTACATATAAAAAAAGAGAAATTTATGCAAAAGTCAAATTGTGAACATTTTCTTTATCTTCAATAGGAATTTTCAAAATCAACTGCTTTTAAAAAAACAAAATTATAGTTTATTAAGTGTTCACTGTCATAGATACTATAATTTATATTATTAAACACCAGTGGTTAATAAAACTATAAAGCAATTGAAAAATTGTTTTATTATTCAGGCTTAAGTATTCTTGACTTCATGAGTGAATTTATACGCAGTGCACGTGGCAATTGATAAATAAATATAAAAAATTACATAAATACAAATTGCCTTTCAACAAAAACGCAAAGAACATGTTCTACTTATCCTTTTCTAGCATCGTCGACACATACATTTTTTATTTTATTATAATGTCCCGTTGTTTTCCAATTAGTAATAACTTTTTTAATATTTAGGATAGAAGAACGAATTTTTAATTAACGTGATCGGAAATTGAACTTTTTAAACTTTATTTATTTTAGATCCGGACTACTTTAAAAATCGTCACATGAATAATTTTTAATAACAATTGTTGTTTTCTTATCTATTATGTTGAAAAAAAAATCATCAAAAAATTAATTAATAAAGTAGCCATCTTTTTAACGATATTTCTAAATAACTTTATATATTTTATACTTCAATTTAATATTTCCTATAGCATTAGAAATAATGTATTTACCGGTGGTAAGGTCTACATTTAGATTTTATTATTTTATGGATATACTCATGGGAGCTTTCTGTATAATTATATTTAACCGTATAATAATAGGATTGTTCGGTAATAAATTTGTAATTTGTTTGAACAAACACAATAATTTAAATTTTCAATAAAATGTTGCATGTTCAAAATATGACTTCGGCTATATATTTTCAAAATATACTTCGGCTAAAACGTTTTAATGACTTCAAAACGCTTAGAATTTTTAATTTTTATAAGCATGACGTCATTCACTCTGTGATTCTCAATGCCGTATATATACGTCCACGGATCTGTTTCTAGCAATGCATCCAATTTTTTAAATTTATAAAAATACTCCATTTTACAATATATAATTATTTAAAGATTTGAGGTGCAAAAACAAGCTATGTCTTTACAATTAATTAAAATAAATTTAATCAGATAAAATAGCGTGCCCAGAAAAAAATTAATTAAATATCCAAGCAGTAAAAACAATTTTACAATTGTAAAAATCGTAATAGCGTCAGTGGGCTAAAAGATTTCATATATAAAATTACAAAGGGTTAATTTTTTAGATTTTTTAAAAAAATTATTTCATTTACACCAATTAAACAATAGCAAATTTAAAATAATTCAAATTCATTTTAATATATGTTTATTTGACTTCTGACCCCCTCAATTACGTTTCGGCATATAAATGTTACGATTTACTTTTAATTTTAAATTTATTTAGTTATGCTTTCACGCTTCGAAAGAAAACACTCTCCAATATTTTCACCCATTTACCTTTGATAAATTATTCTTTATCTCACCACCACTCCTCACCTGAGATCTAGATCTTTGAAAGAGAACCACACCTGTTGAAAGCAAACCGAAGTCAAGCGTTACTTGTGGCTTGTCATTCCGGAGTCTTAAAACAAAGAAGGGAGGAAAGCTGACGGCTGTTTTGGAAACGGATGATAGTCGCTCAGCATATTTACGGTTCGATAATTACAGTTTAAATTAGACAAATGCCTCTGTCTGAAAACAAAATTAATTTGACACAGATTGTAATTATAGGTGACACTTAAACTAGTTTCGAATATTTTTTTTAAATAACAAATTTGATTGGTGGTAGTTGGAGAATTTTATTGTTTTACAAACTTGGAACACCGTTGTATGCTTAAGTTTAATCAAACCCAGTTCTATGATAGATGTGAGAAAAATTTGGTTTTTTTATGTATTTTAGCAGGATATAAGAACCAGAATTAAAGAAAAGTGGTCATACTTGTTTCTTCAGTTTTTTTTAACGTTTAGATATCTAGACTTAAAAATACTTGCTCTTTAGTAGGTCATATCCCGGATCATCGAAAAAGTTCTTTGCGAAACTTTAATACTACGTTTATGAAATAAAATATAGCAAAAACTAGAATTCGACATTAAATAGCTATTAGAATACTATTGGCAATAGAGGATAATCACCAATAGCCTGTTTTAAAGTAATTATGATAAAATAAAAACCTCTCTGATTAACTGAGAGGGGGGATTCTCTTAATACCGTTCATATGTGTTTTAGTTGCATGTTTGATTTTACTTATACCTTATTTTAACTACTGATTGCTCATCGGTACAGAATTTGGAGCATTATCAGTAGGTTCTGAGTTCGAAGTGTACCGAGGTCGTAACACTGAACTCTAACTGTAACTTCTGGAAGGCTCAAAAATTGTTTCATCTATGGGCGCGTTGAAGCCAATGTGGAAGCAGCCATACTGTGCCCCAACTTTTTTTTTTAAAGTAATTTTGTGGTGTTTTTTAATATCATAGCATTATAGGATTATTAAATGTATATAAATATTATATTTTCTTCTTATAGAACTAATTTTTATATTGCCAAACAAATAATTTTTGCTCTTGACTTTCTAACTACTCCGACTTTGACTTGAAAATGACTTTCTATTTTAATAGCAGAATGCATTTAAAATGGGTTTTAAAAATAAAATTAAAAATACTTAGCCAAAAACAATACATGTCAGCTTATTTTAACATGAAAAATACACGAAATATTGCGGTAGCGATTAAAATGGGGCACAGCATGGCTGCTTTCACATTGGCTACAAGTCAACAAAATGCCTTGCTCTATCCAGAAGTTACAGTTAAGAGATTAGTGGGTTGTAATCAGAGTGTTGTCTATTTCGTTCTTCACCCCCCCCCCCTTCAAAAAATATCCACCTTATGTAAAATAGCAAATTTGTATAGTAAATTGGTGCACGTTAAACCGTTGTGTATGCGCCTGTTGATGTTGCGTGGGGTGCCATGCCTTTTTTTCGTCATCTGACCATGGTTCCAAATTAAGAGGCAATGGTCCCGGATCTTTCCTTCAAAACGGATTCCATTATGTAGTCAATTGCCAATTGTGTAGCCCTAGGCGACGTTAATTCAACTAACCAACAAAAATCTATTTTGTCGTAATTGTTTTTTACATTTTAAATACTGCAATTAATGAAGTAGGGTATCAATTACATGATATAAAATATTAAACATACGACTTGTTTTTAAATACTACATTTACATTTTCTTTGAAAGTTTATTTTTTGAAGATAATGATCGGCATTTGAGTCGTCGTTTTATAACATTGCTATGTGTAGGGTTTTACTATCTTTAACTAGTACTTACTTGAATAGAATAAAAACTTTAAATACTGATGTTCGACTACCAAAAAGCAAATATATTACTTTTAAGAGTTAAAATTCTAACAAACCTTAGGTAATAAATAAATTATTTTTGTTATGATTGCAAAATTAAACATCTAAGCAAAATCAACTTAAAAGGTACTAATTCTTTCAAATTTGAGATAGATAAACACTTGTCTCCAAGAAACTGTAAGAAGTAACTCGATTTTAAAATTCGAATAATTGACCCGTAGTTGAAATAAATGATATCGATGGTACAAAGTTTAAATTTAAAACTTATTTATCAAAAGTTAAATAAATACGTCAAGTTTTGTATATAAGAAATTATATTGCCTACAATATTAGACATTTCAAAGGAATTTGAAGATCGGTTTGGAAATATGTAGCTGCTGTGCTATTGTAGAGAAGTTTCTAAAATTAGAATTTGGAGAAGAAAATATTGAAATTCATCTTAAGAAAATATTAATACCATCATTAGATGGTTCTGATTCGAGCATACAAACCATGTGGTTTAGATTCTCGAATCATAGAGCCATCTGACACATGCTCATACGCATTTTTACTCGTTCGTGTAGAATGCAATGACCTTCACAGTTCGACAATTTAAAATCATTCGCTGTGAAAGTAGAAGTTTAATTTGACATTAAAAAGCATTTTTAATAAATGACTTTTAAATTACCATGATAGTATAAAAATGTGAACTTTCTTAGCAGTTGCATAGTGCAGACCAATTTTAACCTATTTCCACCTTTGGTGTGAATAATTTGCTTAAAATGCATTTAAAAAATAGTTAATAAATACCAGAATAATAAATAATTAAAATTTGTTTCACAAGTTAAAACACACAATAGATACACAATTCTATTAACTATAACGCTTTCTTAAATTTTGTTTTCAAAGTATTTCAACTAGATAGAAATGCCACAATATTCAACATTTAAACACTAGCAAAGCTTAATAGATAATGAAACATGATGTCGACCTTAAGCAGTGTTTTGTTAACGAAAATCCTAAATTTTAAAACTTTTTTCCAGAAAATAAGCATCTTCTATAATTTATTTGAATTCATAATAGCTTATAATAAACTTAATTTTAATAAAGAAAATCGTTAATATATACTAAAAGATAGAAAATACATTAAAAAATTTACCAAATAATATTTGTTCATTAGAATGCATATGAAATTAAATAATGGGTATATTAATATTTTCGGATTTGTCTCGTTCAATCTCAATAGGAAAATATACAATTTAAAATTTAAACAAAAATAGATTATGTTGAATTTAGATAATATGATATTTTACAAACCAGAAATCCTAGTTAAAGTGATCCGGTATATATTTGCTGCAGCTATAGAAATTTATCAGTTACAATACAAACTCGATCCTTGTCGCCCAACCGAACTTCGCTGGTGCATGTTAGGCCGCTTTTACATTTAACGACACGACACCGATAAATCGTATACGATTTCAGTGGCACGATATCGGGGTACGCAAAATACACATACGAAGCCGGGCGCTTTTTCACTAGCCGATACGATAACGATATTGTCGTTGCCGTTCAGACGATACAATTTATCGGAACGTTTTATCGTGGGCACGCGCCTTCCCTACTTCATCGTGACTACATTTTGAGTTTGTTTCGGAAAAACTTGTTGCCGTCTGCTATAGTCTACTGTGTTTTTTTTATTTATATTATCAATATGGCTTTTAAGTTCGATAATGTGAACTTCTGTGAATTAGTGGAAGTAAAGACCTGTATTTGGGATAAGCGAGATGAATTTTACAAGAACGAGATTGTTCGGGAAAAGGCATGGGAGGCAATTTTTAGTCAAACCGTCGCCAATAGCCCACTGTCCAGCTCTAGTGGTTTGCTCTAGTTCTAGCTTTTATAGACGTTTAAATAAAACATGAAAATCTCCTTCAACATGTCTCGTTTGGATGATATCATGCACCCAGAAGCGTTTTGTTATTGATCTCTTCTTTCTCCTTAAATACAGCAAATACAAAAATCGCAGTTTGTTATAATGTAATTTGTTGCGATGCGCCATATCGAGAATAGACGTGCTCTCGGCAACAGACGAACACGCACTGAATGTAAAAATTGTCGATATCGGTGCAATGAAAAACTGACCATCAGACGATACGATAAAACGTTGTGTCGTCCCTTCGCGATCGTTCACGATTTATCGGTGTCGTGTCGTTAAATGTAAAAGCGGCCTTAAGTCGATGTTGATTCCTATATCTTCAAGTTGGTCGTATTGCGAAATATTGGAAAGTGGAATACCAGCTCAGGTGCTGTTATCGTCTTTTGACCATGGTTTAAAATTACAAGCCAGTGTTCCTGTGTTGTTCTATTACAATTGATTTAATTGATTTATACGCTTCCGACTTACCTATTTCTGTCCTCGCATTGAGACTTATCACAACCACACACTCATTCATGTACCTCGTAATTTTTTAACCAAGAAGATTGGTCATATGACGAAGAAATACCAGAGCTTGCACCCCATGCAACCTGAATAAGCGTCAGGACATTGGACCGCGGTCAGATTTATCGCGCACCTGTCCCTTATACACGCCAGTATAATTTGTTGAATGTTTCTAGACGACTTCCTGAGCCCCAGTTGCTCAGTTGGTAAGGCTTTCAGCTACTAATCAGAGGATTGGTGGTTCGAATCCATGAAATGGACTTGACATAGAAAAGTAAAAAAGTAGTGATCTTGCGATCGGAGGGTTGCCAGCTTCGCTACAAAAATACTAGAAAGTCGTCCAGAATTTTCAACAAATTATACTGGTGTGTATACGGGACTGGTGCACGATAAATCTGATCGGGGTCCAAAGTCCCGACGTCTATTGAAGGCGTTGGGTGCCAGTTCAGGTGTTTCCTCGTCGTCTGACCATGGTTCTAAAATAACGAGGGGCATGTATGAATGTGTATGTGTTCCCGGGTCTTTCCTTCGAGATTGACCCCGAACCGTCACCAATAGCCCACTGTGCAGCTCTAGTGCGACGTTAATTAACAAAAACCAAACCAAACCAACTAGACGACTTCCTAGTATTTTAGAAACGAAGCTGGAAACCCTTCGATCACAAGATCAATACATTTTTACTTTTGTTTGTCAAGTTCATCAGTCATACTGGAACACGTATTCTTCTGATTACTAGCCGAACGCCTTTATCCACTGTGCAACTGGGGCTCAAGTTTAAAATGAAAGCGATATGTTTGGAATTATTATTATTTTTTTTGCAAAAACGAATAGAGGACATCCTTTTTTTTTATATAAATTCAATGCTTATCTCAATTTTTATGTAATATTTTTACATGTTTGGTTTTGCATACACTCTCTTCAATTATCCTAAATTTCCGCCGGCGTTGCGTATATACGGACTGGTGCACGTTAGATAAAATCGGGCTCCAATGTCTTGACACCTATTGAGGTTACTCCGGGTGCCAACTTAGGTGTGGTCTTCGTCATCTGACCATGGTTCAAAAGTTTTACGCAGTATTCCAGGGTTTTTCTCTCGAGATAGACCTTGAACCGTCGCCAATAACCCACTATGCTTCTCTACTGCGACGTTAATTACCCAACTAACCAGACAATTCCAATAACCCATCGGGTTGCCCTGTAGTGCAATATTAATTCAACCAACCAATGTTTCCCACTAATATCGAATTGTAACTTCTGGATTGGGCAAGGCAGTTTGTCAAATTGAAGCCAATTGAAGATTAAAAGACTGTACCGCACTTCCATTTCATCCTCTATATTTCATATGTTCATGCTAAAATACCCCTAATTGTAGTGCTTTTGGCTATTTTTTTTTACTTTCCGTTGAAGCACATTTTGAATGCCTATTCTTTGAAATCCATTTTAACCAATAATAAGTGGATAAGTAGCGATAAGGGAAACTGTTTTTGGCGATATACAAATTGATTCCAGATGTAGAAAATAAAATATCCAAAGATATTTAACATTCTATAACGGTTTGAAAAGAAAAATTCCACAAAATCAATTTTAAAAGTATGGCTGCTTTAAGTATAGGGTCCCAGTTACCCAGTGGATAAAAGCTTTCGGCTAGTAATCAGATGATTGCAAGTTCCAAAAAGTAAAAAAGTAATGATCTTGCGATCGGAGGGTTTCCAGCTTCGATGCTAAAATACTAAGAAGTCGTCTAAAATATCCAATAATATGTATTAAATCTAATCGAGGCCCAATGTCCTGACGCCTATTAAGGTTGCGTCGGGTGCCAGCTCAGGTGTTGTCCTTGTCATAGTTCAAAAATACTAGTCATTGTTCCCGTGTATTTCCTTCGAGATACCGTTCAGCTCTAGTGCGACGCTCATTAACCAACCTCATTTACATGACAACCAATTTCAATATTTTAGAAATAAAACGATTAAAAGAATACATTAAATTCCATCTTGAAAAGAATCCATAAAAGGTTCCCTGTCTAAGAGGATTCTCCATCCCAACATTAACTAAATACTATCATCACAGATAGTTCAGTTGAGGAGAACACCCGTCATTTAACCTCAGCGCGTGTTTATTTTACCCAGATATTCATAATTTCGGTTGACGCCGCAAACAAGGCCGTAAGACAGAGAGATGCTCGGAATGAGGTAAAGTCCTCTCCTCCAGTGGGTTGCTGCAGAGAAAGGAGGACAGGAGACAAGGATGTTGCATCACTCGTGGTATCCAGAGATGAATGAACCCGGGATGATACTCCGAGAGAGAGATGGGGTGAAAGAGTTTATTAATGGAAAATAAATTAAGATTATGAAGATGGGTTTTGACATTTTTTGTCGGGTTGTGGGCATTTAAGTGGGACATTTATTGGATTAAGGAACAAGGTTGTGCGTCAGCTGGGTTTCTAATACGACGTTGTATTCGACCTTTTTTTTCTTCTTTTTAACCTTTTAGGGATGAGTAAAATTTATAGGTTTGTTTTTACTGTGAGAGAGTTTAATTTATGTTTATTTATAATAAAAATCTAATTTTTTAGTTGTTTTAGTAGAATTGGCTTACAAAAGTGTTCCCAATTTTTAGATTTTAAAATGTTTAGAGATTGAGTATTTTTTATGAATTTAAGTATTATACGTTTTGTTATTCTTCAGATAGACTTCTGAGGTATAGGGTCGCGTATAACTGCCTATCTATCGCTAGTTATCTCAGTAATATACATATATTTTTTATTTAAAATACTCTATAGTTAAAAAAAATTCAAATTTAAGAAATTGGGAGAACTTTTTCAAGTTATTTTTAATAAATATTTTTTTTAATATTTTTTAATAAAATATTTTGTTAAATATGTTTTAATAAAATATTTTGTTAAATATGTTTTAATAAAATATTTTGTTAAATACTGTAATAAAATATTTTGTTAAATACTGTAATAAAATATTTTGTTAAATACTGTAATAAAATATTTTTAATATTTTCAATAAAATACTGTTAAATATTTTTATAAAAAGACATTTGTTGAAAATATAGTTTTTACTGAATGCAACTTTACAATTTAAATACTTCTTTCCTGATGATATGGATAATTCTGTCTAATTTTCCTCAAAATCCGAAATTTTTTATAATTAATCACTTTTTTTTATAAAAAACGATTAATTGTTCAAAATTTCTTTGCAAAATTTTGTACAGTCAGTTTCAATTTTCCAAAAACTGTCTTTTACAACGTTTAAAATCTTTTCAGAAAGTTGGTATTACAAAAGGAAATTGAAATGGAATAATTGGTTGTTAATGTTTAATAATTATTTTTATATATATTTTAATATTTAATAATGGATATTGTTTAAAATATGCTTAAAATATTAAAAAGTAACTTTACATAATCAGAAAGTGTTTGGAGAAGTTGGATTAAAAAAAGGTTTTTGTTGATGCGATGGAAAATAATTGTTTACAAGAAAATAGCTACTTAAATTCAAAATCGATTAAGACATGTAAACTTCTATAATCAAAGCTTGTTATATTTTACAATGTCAATATTTGTATATAAATAAACATTAAATAAAGTGTGACAAACCCACTAAAAATATACATTAATCAGCTCAATAAAATACAGAAGCGGCTATCTGTCTAAAAAATTAAAAATTCTTAATATTATAATATTTGTTTATGATTTTAAATGGTTCCTATTTGAAAAGTAACGTGGTTCTATTACACAAATCCTATATTGCGTCGAATATTTTTTATGAATTTGCCTAATAATGATCGCCCTGTCCTTAATTTATCTAATTATTACTTAGTAAAGGAATTCAATATGTCAATGTTAATTAAATAAAATATATAAATAAACATTGTTTAACTACCTCACAAAGCATCATTACCTCTTTTTGTAGAAGTTAAATTTTAGCTGTAGCTATAGAAAGGGAAATATTTTTGCAAATTTTATCATAATACAGGTGAGAAATTAAATTTTTGATACTTTATTTGAATACATTTAACTAAGACAAAGTGAAAGTAGGGAGATTGGAATCGCAATAGATTAAAATACACAATTCTTTTGCGGTTAATACGGGATGAGAACTCGTGAACGTTGGATAAAGAGTACGCAAATTTACTAACTGAGCTATTATAATATGTTTTAGAACATCGTCCTTTATTTATAATTATCTGTATATTTAATTAAAATAAAAACGTTAGCCTTTTTAAAACTTTTTCGCAAAATACATTTTATGTTCTAATCATTCTAAAATATATATACTCAAAATTACGTTTAATAAATTAAGTTAAGTTAGCTAAGTTAATCAGTTAAGCTTAAGGCGCGCTAAATTTGCAAGTAAATGTTACGTGCGACTAAATTTTTTTTATGATTTCTAAAAACGAATAAAAACTACGACTACAATTTCAACGTTAATTACATTTCTTTTTAGAAATGTTACAATAATTAATTTATATTATCTTTGAAAAATATATTTTCATTATTATAAAAGTTTAATAAACTAAAATTAAATAATTTTTATCTACCCAAGAAGAAGGTGTTAGGCTTAACAGTTTTGTAAAGCTATTTAATTTTTTTTTATTAATTAGTAAAAAATTATAATCCTATTAATAAACTTAATACACTAATATCGATATCTTTCACCATCGTTGATTACTATTAACGTGAATAAATAAAATCAGTCATATATAGATTTTTATTTAAAGTGAAACTTGTAAGTTGTATATTTAAAATTTGAAGTGTCATGTTGATATTATAATGTAACTCAAAAAATCTTTAAAATAGTCAAAGGGATTATCATTTTAATTGATATATCAATTACAATAAAAAAATTGTTTTAACTGTGACCCATTGAACATAAATAATAGGTATTTTAGTTTGAAATTGTAAGTGGATATGCTGCATTTTACTTAACTCTTAAAATATAACAAATGAAAACTGTAACACTTCCCTCCCCCCACATCTTTTATGATAATTGCTACGAACTGCAATGGATTTCAATGGAGAGAATTCAAACTAACACGCAAATCCGGCTACTTCCACTCAAACGGATTTGGGCCATACCGAACGCAAACCCAAAGACCTCAAATATTGGCTGCAAAAAAATATTGCATAAAAAAGTGCCTTTTTACGTCCACTTCCCTTTCACCTAAAAACATTCCCCGACACTCAAACTCAATAATTAGGGCCTTTTCAAACGAAACCCAACATTAACTGCCCGCTGCCATCCTTCTTCCGACGATCTACTTCCATATTATACTCGCAGCAAACGATCTCATCAAACAGGACCAATGGGTCAGAAAACCCCCTCTGGGATGGCTGCCAACGATCGCCTCTCGATTTAGATTATTTCCCAAATAAATGGGGACAGCGCAAGAAGAATTCCCCCACACCAACAGGTCTTCTCTTAATAAAGGTCAACAATATTCAACCAGGTGGGGCAAGAAGGAAGAAAATATCCCTTCCCCCCTCTCCATTTCGAGTAGAAAGGGCAAACGTGTAGAACGAGATCGAATAAACAGACAACCGATGGAAAAAGTAATCGCTGGACTAAAGAACATTGTGTACGGTTTTGTCCACGGAGATTCTTCCAGACGATTCATCGATTAGGTGATAGGTATGTTCCAATAGAACGCTCTTGTCACGCATTCTTTCACAAGTATGCAATGGTTACAGATTGATAAGGGGCACAAAAGACGCGTTACACGGGTCTTTTTTAGATGCGTTGGAAAACGCATTTGTTTTATTGGGGGGTTCTTTTTTAAGATTTGGGATGACAATGGAAATTTCGATTAAATGTCTCAACTCGTATGGAACGAAATTAGCTTTCAGATAAAGAAAGCAAGGGGGTATTGTTTGAAATTTGTGCCGTTCGATTTGCTTTCACGAAAGTGAATGAGCTATAACCATATAGGGGTGGTTGGTGGGGACATATTTTCTAATATAGTTGCTGAAAATATTTTTAGAACAACGGAAAAGACCTTTTGAAGCTTGTTTAGTTTGACATCTGTGGTAGAACAACGTAATAAATGTGTTGTGGTTTATGCTATAAACCCAAATGTGAAATCTTCTGTGTGGCAGCAGTGTCGGTTTAAGTAATCTAATGGTTTTTTTATCAGGGAGAAAAAAGAATTAATATAAAAATCCCAAAAAATAACAAATATAATGACGTTAGAAAAAATTAAATTTTTTAAAAACCCATTAGAATATTCAACGCAAATACATATCCCAACATCAGAATGCTTGTTTACTTTATATTAGAATATATTTTAAAATAAAGATTCCTAATAAAGTGTTTTATTGATTTTCAGAAACTTTTCCAAGATGATTGTCCTGAGGGCAATACCAGCAATGGTATTCCTCCTACACGTGAGTTCTGCATTGAATTACGGAGGTGGAGGAGGAGGCGGAGGATATGGAGGCGGAGGTGGTGGATATGGAGGCGGAGGAGGAGGTGGATATGGAGGTGGAGGTGGCGGAGGTTACGGCCACGGATACCAGGAAGAAATTCCAAGCAAGATCATCGTCAAGCACATCCCCAAGCACGTCAACATTTACAAGCCCATCCCATATCCGAAACCAGTACCAGTGGCAAAGCCAGTGGGATTTCTGAAACCTCTGGCCATCGCCAAGCCCTTCAGCGTCCCCCATGTGGTCCCTGTCATCAAACACTTCCAGAAGCCGTTCCCAGTCTTGAAAGGTTTCCCCATCCACTTCCCGATTCCCCTGCCGAAGTTGGTGAAGCTCCCATTCCAGATCAAGCTCCCTAAGCCCTACGTGGTCCGAGTGCCCAAACCTTATGCAGTAGCCAAGAAGTTCCCGGTCGCTGTGCCTGTCCACATTCCCAGGCCGTACGTGGTGCCCATCTACAAACCGGTGCCCGTGGGAGTGCCTCACAAGGTTCCGAAGGTTATCAACGTCTACAAGGAAGTGCCTGAGTATGTCAAGAAGCCAGTTCCTGTGTAGTAAGTATTAGTCTTCTAACAATAATATTTCATCCATACAGATGGGTAATTTAAAATGGTCGCACTTTGTGTTAATTCACAAAATAAGAGTAAAACTTTTTTTGCAACATTAAATTTTTTTAAAGATTCTTCTGCAAATAAATATTATCAACAAGGGAGCTCCTCTTTTTTCTGATTTACACTTTTTAACTTATTCCTATAAAGCAAAAATATCGTCTATCGATTAATGCAAGAACCAGACAACTCTAAGGAATGGCTATAGAGATATTAAGAAAAAGAAGCTGTACTTTTGTATTATTGTACTTTTGTATATACAATACAAGAAGCATACAGTGTATTTCGTCCTTCCTAAACATTTATGAAAACTGGAGCTGCCTTGTTCTTGCACCCACGTCTTCAATTATTTATAAAGTGTATCAAAAGTCAGTCAGTTCCTACAAAACAGTCAAGAATAACATAATAAAATATAATATTAGTCACATTTAAATATAGTATTATTAATTATTTTATCAAGGTATTTGGTGCAATATATTTTTAAGTAAAATTAATTAAAATTATCAATAAATTATTATCAAGAGCAATTTAAATTTATAGTCAGATTAATTTAAATGTACACTTATTTCGGTACTTATGTTTCTTTTCAATAAAAACTAATATTTTCTAAAGTTTTAAAGTAAACTTTTTATTCTTAATTGATGTAATATATATGCAAATATACATTTTATAATCTTAAAAAATCTATTTTAGGTAACAAAAAGCACAAATTATAAATTCGTTACACATTCTTCTATAAATTTGCAGTTACACGTTCTTCTATAAATTTGCAGTTACACGTTCTTCTATAAAATATAATTCTTGAATAAGATATTTTAAACTGCAAAATAGAAAAATAAGTCTTATTCATTTAAAATACAGTTAAAGGTTTTTTTATAAAACCTTATATTTCACTTGACTAATTTCCCATTTAATAATTTTCAGCGTTGAGGAACAACCCTATAAGCCAGAGGGCAACCACAAAGGCACACCCTATGTTCCCAGTGGCGGAAACAAAGGTTCACCATTTCCTTCAGGCGTTGGAGGTGGATATAAAGGAACACCCTTTCCTGGAGGCGTAGGCGGCGGAAATAAAGGATCACCTTTTCCTAGTGGAGGGCACAAGGGAACACCATACGGAAATGGAGGCGGAGGCGGAGGTGGTGGAGGTGGATACCATGCCAAAGGAACAAATGTTCACGCTACAAGTGCAGCTAACTTCTTAGCTGCACATGCTGGAAAACTGCAGTCGTCGCACAATTCAGCCTACCAAGATATTCTTGCTGCTTACAGCCAACACCAGGGCTTCGCTGGACTTCAAGGCTTAGGAGGTGGAATACATGGAGGATACCATGGAGGACAAGACTTTGGTGGATACCAAGGCATTAGTGGGCATAACTTCGATTTTCATGGAGGGTATGGAAGTGGTTCCCAAGGTCATGGAGTCTATGAGGGATTGGGTGGCTTCGACGAAGCCAGTGTATATGGTAGAGGAACTGGTGTTGACACACCAAAAGATTCGGGATTAGAAGCATCTCATCAAGAAGGTTATAGTCATAACACAGGTATTGACGGAGGTAATTCAGAAGGAGTATCGTATGACAACAACCAGGCCGGAGATGAATCCAACAGCTACAATGAAGGACAAGGTCATGGAGGATATAACAACAATCAAGGATATGTAGGTGTGTCTGTCAGCACTTTCGACGATCACGCTGGAAGAGGTGGTGGATATACAGATCAATCCAATTCGGGAGGCTATAGTGATCAGGTTGGACACGATAATCAAGCCCTAGGAAATCAAGATCATGGCATAGTTAACAATAATCAGGGTTATGATGCAAGCGTAAGTCAAGGGCAAGGAGAAAATGGTTACCAACATGCTCCAACTTTGTCCATTTATCAAGTACCGAATGGAGGTGCGACAGCAATTAATTTTCCAAATGCCGGAGCTAATTTTTACAACACAGGATTCCAGTCCCAACATAGCTATGGAAATCAGGCAGACTCAGGACAAGGATACTCGCAAAACCATGTTGGAAATGCAGGCTACGAAAATCAGGCTTACCAAGGAAACGAAGGATCAGATGATTCGTACAAAGGATCTCACCAACAAGCTTCATACGGGTATAAAACGAACCATCCAGTCGCTGCGTCACAACAACATAATCAGGAATTTCCCTTGCATCAAGCTCAAGAAAATGACGGTGGTTATACGCTGAAAGATTCCTCCTACCAAAGCGAAGAATCCTTCAACAACAATCAAAATGCGGGATATCAAAACCAAGGTATTTACAATAACCAGGCCACATCTGAAGTATATCACAACCAAGGATATCAAGTAAACAATGCTCCAGCCGCAGAAGCTGGTTACGGCCATGCAAATCTAGCTCCAGGATTGCAGAATTACGGATTGAGAGCCGCATATCAAGTCCAGCCTGGCGCAGACAACCATAACCAACTCCAAGGAGCATCGGGCACAGTTTATGTCAGAGCATACGACAACAACCAAGGTGACAGCAATCAAGCTCCCTACAGTGTTAAAACCGCCGACAGCTACCAAACTCAAGACAGCACGCAGCAGAATTCGTATTCCTCTTTTTCGTCTACAAGAAACGCGGAGCCAGTGTCCGAGAAGGATGCAGCTGAAGACAAAGATCAGCTGCCAGCCGCATCGGGAAGGTCCTACGACGCGGAAGAGAAGCTTCCAGCTGCTTCAAGTGGTTACAGCACGCTCGAAGGGGGGGACGCCAAAGGAGGGTCCTGGCGAGTGGTGAAGCAGTGAAAGTTACGCAGCACTGCAGAATGGGCATGTGTACATAAAATTTAGTCAAATATATATATTAGGCTGACTTATTTATTTCAGTGGGGTCGATTGCGAATTTCGCTGTTCATGCAGCGTGATTGACGTCGACCAGTTGGTCATTCGGTGCCTTAGACCTGTGCCATGCGGAATTCACGCGTTTGACTTTAAGGTATCCAAATACTGCGAGTGTGTGGCAAATATTTCGTTTAATTTTCCTCCACGCCTGGTGCGAGGGAGTGCTGGACTTCGAGCAAGTAGAGCGAATCGTGTTTCCAGTAACATTTATATCCATGCTATCAGACGAAGACAATTAGCAATTTAAGTTTTAATTTCATTTAATCTCAATTAAATAAGCTTATATATAAATTATATTATATATTTCAAATATATGTTAAAAACTATTGAAATTTTTAATTTTTATTGTTAAAACAATAATTTAAAGAAAGTCTAAGCTATTTTTATAGTATTCAATGCTCATGAATAATAAGCGAAAGGTGCTTTTTAAAATTGGTTCAGAAATGTATATAATTTAAACTTAGTTAAGTTTCCGAGTATTTTTTGAAATATTTGTCTTTTGCATATATCATGGACATAAGTTTATTCTGTTTTTATATTTCTGTTTTGCAACTATACGTTGTACATGATGTAAGGCCGTTGTACGACCGTTCGTGTAAATAAAACTTTGTTTCATTTTTCCCGATTGGCTGCCTGATTTACATTTTTACATTGTACGGGAGACACTGATTATAAAATTAGCACACTTTTAGCATGTTTGGGTGTAACGCTCTTCTGCGTGTTCCTTTTTAAAACCGAACACAGGAAACCACTAATGGAACACTTAAGGGGGTCCGATACCAAAAATTCGCAAAAAAAGTCATTTTTTTTTTATATTTAAAAAATAATATTCAAACTTATCTTAATAACTCACAAAAAACTGCTTCAAAAAATTCCTATTACTTTTTTAGTTATGAATGTTTTAATGATGTGTTCCTATAACATAGTTGTATCATATGTAAACTTTAAAAGCAAATATCTCTGTTCGTGGTTTTGAAATTTAATGAACACTAAAAATGCTAAGGCTTTTTTACTATTATACTTAAAATCATAATTTTTGTGTGTATAGCAAGATAAATATATTTTAAATAGATGTATGCATTCAGATTTCCTATTTTTAACATTATTTTGTTTTTTAAAACCGCTTAAAATGGAATTTTATTTTTTTTTCGTCAATTTTTTTCTCCAAAATTTCTAATATATTTTATTTTTTTAAAGTGATGTATCTGAATCAAAATTTGAATGCATACATCTATTTACATATTATTCAAGATCTTAAATAAAAAAAATTCCTTCAAAATATTGAAAAACAAAAAAGGAGTAGGAATTTTAAAATTGTTAAAAAATTTACTAAAATTTTAATTTAAAAATAAACGTGCAATTTAAAAAAAAATTGAGCGTCTTAAAATGGTTTTTTATGCATATTTAGAAAGAGAAAAAAAATTGGATTGTACAAGTATAAAAATAAAGAAAAAAATGTCGAAGGTATCGGACCCCCTTAATAATGAAGATAATGTTGTAGCAAGTGTAAAAATTTGAATAACAAAAAGTTTTTGTTTGGAAAATAGGTATTTTTGGAAAATAGGTGAACTACCCATAAATAAACTGCAAGTATTATTTAAATGACATTTCACACTCAGAGTCATCGTATGTTGCAACGAAACGACAATATTTCGTTAAATTTCATTATTAGTATATAAATTATACCTACATTGAAAAACCAGGTTAAAAATTATATATTTTATAATGTTTAATTATATAATGTTATTTAAGTAAAAAAAGGAATAACTAGTAAAAATAATTTTCTCATTAAAGGAAACAAGAATTTATTCACTATTTTAGCACATCACCTACAGCTTTTTTTATTAATTACAACAATTTACAAAAATTACAATTAATTCTTATCTGACTTTAGTTCGAGTCTGAAAGTAAATTTAGTAAGTCTTGTTATATCTACATTTCACTTCATACTACAAACGTTAATAACATAATATGTTACTTAATAAGCAATATTGAATTAAAATATATTTATATATAAATTATGAACGGAATATTTCAAAAGAAAGGAGAAGAAAAATTGTAGTTTTACGTAAACTTTTATAAAAAGTATTAATTTGTATGAAGAAATTAATATTGATGAAATTCACAAATATTTTTGCTCAAAGATACATAGAGGATAAAAAAAAATTAAGGTAATTTTTTTGTATTTTCGCTTCCAAAAAATTTATTGAGCAATTGAACTCAAGTTAACACACTGACTTTCATACGGTCCACAAACTACTTACAAAACAAATGGGTCCCATTTTGCGCACGTTTTTGCGGAAGTGTTTGTGCAGATATTTTTTAATCAAAAGAAAATATCTCTCTATTACAAATTATCAAATTATCAACTGATTTTTTTAATTAAAAACTATTTAATTTTCTGTGTATTAACTGGTTTCTTTCGTTAACATCAAGAGTTATCTTATGAAATATAAAATAATCTATAGTGTTTATTCCAATCTCCCCCAGAAAAAACCTGCAAGAATGTTTAAATTTATGAGCAATTGTAAGTATATACTACACATGTAAAACAATAAAATCTCCAAAAATATTAACAGACAAATGTTAATCAATAACTGAAATTGCTTAATAATAAAAAGGTGATGGGTAATGCGTGTCAGCTCCACACAAAACTAATCCATTAATGAAAAAAATTCACGACATACAATAAATGTTCCAATAAAATAACAAATTATATACCACTAAAAAGGCAGTTTCTAATCACTGAAATATAAAAGAAAAGATTATTTAGAATATTTTTTACTAATTTAGAATTTAAAAAAAAGGTATAAGTAGATTTTTTAAAAATACAGCAATGATCGGATGTGTTAAAATTTCTCAAAACAATAATAATAAAAGTGATATATGATTTTTTGTGAAATATTAATAAGATACAACAATCTTTTGTACTCAAGCAAAAAGTATTTTGAACCTGGTCTAGACCAAGTTCGAAATGTTTGTTTGGAGCAAGAGTTTGTAACAAGCTCATCCATTTACGAAATGTGAGCTGTTTTCTCATGAAAAAACTAATGGTGGCGGATAAATTCTTCGTTCTGACAATTTGTAGTTAATGCCGTTTAATTTACATTATGTTTAACAATAAATTTACTTTATGGTTAAACTTTTATTGAAATACTGCTATTTAAAATACCAGACGTGTTGCGAGAAAACTTCTAGATTTACTATAGCGCTTTGAAAGTCTTATATAAAAAATATTCCTTTTGAAAATATGAATCGCTAGTTTAAGAATACCTAGAATATTATGTAAAATTTCCTACATTAAAATATTTTACTATATCCTTTAAATGTCTTCCAAATTTTATATCGAAAAATTCGCAACTTATTGAATGATATTAAATCGTAATTAAATCTAAACTAACACTCCCGAAGATAACTCTAATCGTGAAGAATAATTTTATGCAGCAAAAAACTGATCTTAGATTTAGATACTATATCCCATAAGTTTACAATTACCAAACAGCATTCATTAAACGTCAAGCTAGAACGATATTTACAATTCTCATGCATAATTCCTATATAATAAATAGTGAGGACAACTGATACAGGAACTGCTATCAGCATATCTTTTTATATCAATTTCCTCCTCTTGTACATTACCTACAAACAAGATAAAAGGTGTAGAGTAATAAATAAAATAAAAAAAACTTTGCCATCACCGACTTGGTCCATCTTCTTCTTTGACGCTTGGTTTGTCAAGCGTATAAAAAAAACACGCCCAGCTCTCTATTTCGCGAAGAAAGTGAAACCCGTGATTTGATATCGTTAGAGATAAAAGATTCAACACATGAAAGTGGATATGCCACCTGTTTAGAGTGGTAAAAGGTAAGGTATACCAAAATAATGACTTGAAAAACTATTTGGATAAAAATGGAATTTATAGATTACGTCTACACATTTTCATTTTGATAACATTGTATTTGATACCAGAAAATAATAAAGAAATATTATTGACACGCCTCCCCGCACTGTTAAAAATAGGTATTCAAAAATAAGTAAAATGTATTCATTTTTGATTATATTCGATGCTTATCATGGCTCCGATTACAAAAGTTTCAATTTTGAATAATACATGTACTCAAAAATAAGCACAATTAATAAAAAAAACAGACGCTAGCCTACATAGGCTGCCTTCATAAATCACTTTCAATAAATATCAACAATGACAACCAAGACCTATCGGGAATCGAACCCAGATCCTAAGGCACCGCAGTCCAGTTCCTCATCCATACCATCATGGTGACGTGAAGAAGTTAGAAACAGAATACTTGTTTAAAAGGTGTGGCAAAAAAATGGGAAGTAAGATAATTGAGTTGTAAAAACTCAATTTCCATTTAAGCAATCAACATCAAATAATGTGGAAAACCATCTTCTGAACAACTATTTTAAATTTGTCAGGTCGCTTTGTTACAATTGAATGGCTTGAACAGAAGCTGAGATTAGCAATATTAAATCATACTGCTCATTTTTGGGGAAGTACGGTCGCTTAAATTTGAGTACGTCGTCGCTCATTCACGATGCAATTGTACTCAAAGAAAAACGAGTAGGTGGAGGTACTCATATTTAAGAACTTTTTTCTAAATTACATACGCTTCATCCCATTAAATCTTTAAAGGGGAAAAAAGACAATTTGGTTCAATAATCTCTCATTCATGTGAACGCCGAAAATTCTCCAAAAGAAACACTTTTGTTAACCAGTTGGCCGAGTCCATCCTGTTTTGTCTGCAGATGATTTTTCGTGGATATAGAGTGTAAGCATTCAGTGACTGGCCTGAAGCATGGAGTACTTGATAGAAGTAGTATCTGGGAACGGTGTGCGGACACCATATACAATGTAAATAGTATTATTCACTGCAAACATTGAAAAATTCGTTTTTAGAACTCGAAAATTACATTGAAGAGAAAAACTGTTAAATTTTAGAAATAATTTTAAAAAATAATACTCTTTTAATATTTATACTAAATGCTAATAAATGTATAATTCAAATAAAAAAAACTCCAGATGGTTTGCAAATTGTTTATTTTAACATATCGTATTTTTGTTTACTTATGCAAAACATGATTTTAATATTATTTTTAATATTTTCTCAATGGGAATCAAACTTCATAGTACTTGAAAAAAAAATTATGTTAAGTTGAATTTTAATTTAACGAATTGAATTTGTAACTCCAAGCAAGGAATACCTTCCTTTAGAATTTCTGAAACGTTAAAACTACCTCACAGGTTTGGTTTGATTTTGTTAATTAACGTCGCACTAGAGCTGCACAGTGGGCTATTGGCGACGGTTCGGGGTCAATCTCGAAGGAAAGACCCGGGTACACATAACTACCTCACAGGTGTAAATGTTAAAAAGTCAGTGGCAAAATTAAATATTTACCATTACATTATATTGCTATTAATTATTGATCAACTATAGAAAAGTTTTTACAGACTATTTTTTTATAAATATTTATTTGCCTATCCTCCAATTTTATAATATTTACCACTATATTATATTGATATTAATTATTTATAAACTGGCGTAAAATTATTTTAAAACTTGATAAAAATTACAGACTATTTTTTAAGACTATTTACAGACTGTTTTAGTATTAAATTATACAGGGTGGTCGCAAGTTGTTGGGTAATGGTCATTGTTTGGCTGTTACTACTCATAACAAACCATTCTTTTTGCTATGATTTACTACTTTGTTTGTTGTTACTAAAGCTATGCGACTATAACACAAACAGGATTAAAAAGCAACATTACAAACTGAGGAAAAATAATGTTTATGCCAAGTCACTTCTTGTAATACTGGAGATTATGGGACATGGATTAAGGATTACTGGAGATCATTACTACATCAAAATCTCCCCAGTCGCACATGGTGGTCACAAATTGTTGGACGGTGGTCATTGTCTGGCTGTATCGTGTCTAGCTGTATTGGAATAATAAAATATAACGTTTAGGTAGCTGCTTTGCTTATATTTTTAAGAAGTCGTAACAGTAAAGAACTCAGAAGTTAAAGCATAGCAATAAAAATGGTTCACTATGTGTATTTAAATAGCAAAACAATGTGCAATGGCCAATATTTCGTGACCACCCCGTATTAAATGTATTAAAAATAGTGACATTGAAATAGTATTCTTTAATTGAAACTGTGATACCACGCGATACCACAAGTGGTTTTTGTGATGATGTCCAAGAAATTCCAATACCGTATAATACCGGGACTGACTTTGCCACTATGTCACAAACGCTCCAGTCGCGCTATATTAACCCCGCTAAATTTATTGACATTAATTTTTTAAAATCGGATTTATGTTAACTTAATTATAAAAGCTATCGTAATTGTGAAAAGTTAGGCGCGCCAAGTCATTAACTGCTACCAACACCCAAACCCTAAAAAAATACATTAGCTGTAAAAAGTTAAAGAGCACAGTTCAACTACTAATCTCTTTGCCAGTTTAATTATCTGTTATTTTCTGCTGTTTACTTCCCGCTTTATTATGCACTGGTGTATTTTGAGGACTACTAGGGAAAACGAAAAAAAAACAGAGGCCTTAAAATATTAAAAATAAAAGATCCCAACCAAGGGATGAAGATATCGAGGAAGCAAGCCATCCAGCCACTGGTATCAACTCCTGCGATTATTAAGCTAAGCTACATCTAGTTTTAATCACTGGCTGTCCTCTGCTGTCTGTGAACTCGTCCCTTTCCACGGTCGCAATATATTAACATATTTTTGATTTAGAAAAGCAAACTGTAATATCCTTCGAGCATGCATGGACTGTAGTAGAACGAATATGAGGTCTTAATCGTGAAACCAACATCTCAGACCGAATGGCCTCATACACGTCACTTCTTTTCAAAATTATGAATTAAAAAATACTCGCAATTGGCTGATGAATTGAGAAATGTGTAACACTGAAAATGTATGAATGGAATGACGTAATTAACCACGTGTCTGAGGCCATACATGTTGGCCTTACTTTGATGTTAGCGAGATTATAACATTATGTGTTCTCTACTATGAAGGATCCATGCTCGAAGATAATATCAGAGCTACCATTTGAACTCTGGGAAAAGAGACCCGTCTACTCTTTTATTACTTTGTTTTTAGCCGCGCCGCCTCCACTTCCCTTTTTATTGTATTTCAATTCTGTCTTATAACGAATAGAAAGTGTATTAATTTCCGTCAAAAAGCACTTCGATGCAGTTCCACTCTTATCGTTGGGAAACAGGTTTTAAAAACCCATGAATGCTTCAATATAATACGAATAAAATGTGGCGTTAGATTGATTCCTGGCACATGAATTGCACAGGTAACTTGTTAACCCTATGAAGGATTTCATTGGTTTTGCAAATGTATTCGTGGCCATTTTGTGGTTGGTTGGTTGTTTTGTTAATAAACGTCGCACTAGAGCTGCACAGTGGGCTATTGGCGACGGTTCGGGGTCAATCTCGAAGACCCGGGAACACATACACATTCACATTCATACAAACATTCATACATGCACCTCGTTATTTTAGAACCACGGTCAGATGACGAGGAAACACCTGAACTGGCACCCAACGCCTTCAATAGACGTCGGGACTTTGGACCCCGATCGGATTTATCGTGCACCAGTACCGTATACACGCCAGTATAATTTGTTGGATATTCTGGGCGAATACTATAGTATTTTTGTAGCGAAGCTGGTAACCCTCCGATCGCAAGATCACTACTTTTGTACTTTTCTATGTCAAGTTCATTTCACGGATTCGAACCACCAATCCTCTGATTAGTAGCTGAACGCCTTACCAACTGAGCAACTGGGGCTCCCGCCATTTTGTGTGTGTTCAACAAACAAAACCCGCACATTCCAATTAAATCAGGGATCACCTTTTACATCTATATCCTGCATGGATGACCCGGATATAGTTACTTTTGCTTCTGGGCGACGACTTCTTTTTTCAATTTTTATTAGTAAACACCGATTTTCGTTCCTTTGGCATATTTTAAAATTAAAGCCAAAGTTGTAAAGTACCTATTGATTTCATAACCCCTGCTTTAAAAAGTTTTGTGTATTAGAGCATTAAACTCAGTACCGGAGGAAGTGAATTCGATTACCAAAATTTGTGTATCGATCTGGAAATCGGAGGGTTTCCAGATTCGTTCCTGTCGCACACCAAAAATAATTCAAGAGAACTGGTATCAGTTAAATGTGTCATGGTCCAAACGTACACAGGTGCAGGTGCGTGTGGTGCCAGATCAAGTGTTTTCATATGACCATGGTTCAAAACTACAGAATAATGTTCCCGTGTATTTCCTTCGTCGTCAATAGCCCATTGTATACCTCTAGTGAGACGTTAATACAACCAATGTAAAACACTGTATTCGTTTGAGAAGTTCCTGTGGTCCTTGTTAAAAATGTAAGCGAAGTAATTTTACTAAAATTTGTTACACCAATACAACTAAATGGGATACAGCCAAACAATCTCTCAAGAATTTGTGACCACCCTGCAGTTCTTCTTTTCAAACTTTATCTTAAATGCAATTACAGAAGCAAATAATTTCTCTTTGACACGTCTCAAGATATTATCCCAAATCCCATGTTATGCCTCCACCAATCACGATGATATACATAAATCCTAACGATAGACATGATAGCCCATTCCTGAAGTAGGTCAATACCAGCGAGAGATTCAATACATAAATGGTGATTTGATCCAAAACTGGGATGGGTTCTCAAGAAAAGAACACCACGCCTTCGGACATTACACTATCTTTGGGGTCGTTAGCGTTCCGTTTTTTCCTAACATTCTTGGTAAATGTCCATAATTAAGTAACCACGAAAACCATCCTAGGTTCCGGTGGTCACAGTGAACTATTTTTCCTTCAAATTAACGGCCTCAGCAGACAATTTATGAGGGGATAAGTACTGTGGCAAGGAAATAGCTTTCACCTATTTGGGAATGGCAGGGCCCTGCACCTTCTAGAGGTGAGGCTGTAGTGAGGGATGTTACTTAATATTACTTGCATGGTAGGTCTTAAATAGATACGAAAATGGTTGTGTGGATTTTGATATACAAACGTCTTACACTAACCTTCTGTCTAGATGTTAGAACGTTGGAAATATGAAATAAGATACTCCTAACATAAGAAACTTTGAAATAAAATCAATCGTTTACTATTTATAAAAAATATATTTAAATTCAAATTTATTTTAGTTTATTAAAAAAAAATATTAGCGTTTCGTTATAAAAAAAATAGTGGAAATATTTATATATATTTTTAATTTGTTCATAAAAAGTTTAATGAAAACAAGTATAGATAATTAACAATTAATAAATAATAGCCTAGTTAACATACAAAATTTGTTTTAATACATGGAAGCGGTAGGGTAAGGTGGGGTAAAATAGGTATTGCGGTAAAATGGGTATATTGGAATATAAATATAAATTACAAATTGTTAAACTTATACTTTGATTTAGTTGAGTTTACAAAAAAACCTGCGATAGTATTATACGGGAAAAATTTTATATGTAAACTAAACTTGAACTTGAAACTAAAGCTGAAACTGAAAAACTAAAACTTGAATTATTTATCTATATTCCTGTGTTTTGTATAAAAAATAAACCTTTTAATATATTACAATGAAACAATTAAAAATATATATTTTGTTTAGCTTTTTATCAATGATTTGCAAGGTGAGGTAACATGGATAATCGAATTATTAATGATAAAAAAATAGGAAAATAAAAAATGTGTAATGATCTTCGAAAAATGAGCAATATTCTAAAAAAAATATGATTTTGAAGTTTAAAAATGACAAGAATTACATAGAATATATTTAACACTGTTTATATGTAAATATAATTAAGTTTTCTAAAACTAATTATGAACAAAAAAACATTTCGATCACAAACAAATTTTATTAATCCCCCCCCCCCCCCCGACCTTTGTACCACGTGGGGGGAAATGAATAAATTACGGGCATGTGCTGACCTATTAAACCATTGTAACTGCTGTTCTAATCGACAAGTCATTCATGGAGATGGCATGCTTAAATTACCGAACAGCGAATTCTACAATTCCATTTGACTATAGTTGACAATTTAAACCATTTGTGTGAATTTTGGAGTGGAAAGTGACGCGTGCGGTTTGTAGAAGATTTTACTATGAAGCCAAAATATCACACTAAAGTTCAATTACGGCTTAAGAAACTTAAACATGTTGAAAGAACAGTTAAAGTGAATGAAGTGATACCAAGAAGTCAAAAACCTATGACAAGGGCGGGGAGATATATAGCTTACCGAAAACGACAGTAGTTCAGTAAGTCACGAACCAAACTTTACGGTACATTGCGGACTGTCCTTTCCAATTGTTGTTTATATTTTAGTAAATACGTTACTTTCTAAAAAGTTACCTGCCCTTACAAGGATATAACTCACACATAAGCCAGTTTCCCTAATAAGCGCTATCTCGACCCCTAAATCTTAAGACCAACTAATGATCGATTGCAATGGCTGCTATTCAGGTCCCGCGCTGACAGGTCAAAAGAAATATACAAGAGAAACTGCATCTAAATTGGATTTTGCTGGTCCGATCAGTAGCCGTCTCAAGGTGCGGCGCAGTGCTAATTTTTTTACTTGTAAGCCAATTTACAAGAACATCGGAATCGTCTTGTACAATCATAAATTTTCTACGTGAGAAAAATACAGTAGGAATAATTCAAGTGTCGGCAGGTTTCTTTTGATTGTCGGCGATACCTTTGTGATTGCTTGTGGAGGTATGACAAGGTGTAATTGCATAACCCCGATTTTTTGTGGGATGGATTTGGTAAAAGGTGAATGGCACGTCTGATGAATGATAGTGTAATTGAGTTATTTGGAGGAATTCTACATTAAAACCACACTTGAAAAGACTCATTGTAATTTTACACTTGTTGTAATTGGCGAGGAATTAATCGATGCGAAGTAATTTCGAAGAGACAAAGAAAAAAATTATCTGAATGATTGTGTGAGAAATGGGATGATTGGGAGGATGGGCATGTTGCAATTAGGCTTGGTTATTTTGATTGATCGCTGGTTACGTGAATGATTACGGTGATTAATCATAATCCCCATTGGTAAATTTGGGGAAATACGATAACTTCGTCACTTTTACTGCTGGTTATTGTATCTAAATTAAAAAAAATTCAAAGAGAATGACGAATAAATGCTTTTTCAAATAGTGGTAATTCAAATTGTTTCATTTACTGCTAGTTTTCGAATTTAAATTATAAATTTTTAAGGGAAACGACTACTAAACACTTTTTAAAATAGTGATAATTCAAATAGTTTCGTCACTTTTATAACGATTAAATGCTTTTTCGAATAATGAAAGTTCAAATAGTTTCATTTACCGCTGGTTTTTTAATTTAAAATATAAATTTTTAAGGAGAATGACTATTAAACGCTTTTTAAATAGAGATAATTAAAATAGTTTCGTCTTTTTTATTGCTGGCTATTACTTATAATTACTAAATAAATTTTCAAAGATAATAAGAACGATTAAATGCTTTTTCGAATAATGAAAGTTGAAATAATTTCATTTACTACTGGTTTTTGTATTTAAATTATACATTTTTAAGGAGAATTACAATTAAATACTCTTTTTTAAATATAGATCATTCAAATAGTTTCTTTACTTTTATTGCTGGTTATTATATCTAAATTACAAAATTTTCAAAGATAATGACGATTACATGCTTTTTCAAATAGCGATGTGATACCCTAAAGTGCATAAAGATAACCTAATTTTTTTTAAGTAAAACGTGCTATACTTCTTCAAAAAAGTAACTTCCACATTGTTTAAAATAATAACTTCTTATTATCAATAAATAATGTTTTAGAGATAATGAACAAAGAATCCCCTTTTATAAATTTTAAAAAACCTCTTTCCATAAATTTTAAATAATCTCCTTTTTTTTAAATATTAAATAATTTGTTTTCTTAAGTTTTTAATAATTTATATTTATAAATTTTAATTATCCTTTTACACTTTTAATAAATGTCAGGTAAAAATAAATTTTAAGATTAAATTAATTAATCGTGCTGAATAATAATAATTTTTTTTTTATAAATATAAATATTTCGTGATACGAGAATAATAGGATATTCTACGTATGGTATGTTAGGGATGTAGATATCGTATGTTATGAGTGGGACGTTTTAGAAATGAATATTTTAATAAAAAAATAATTGAAAAGTTTTCAAATCTATTTGTATAGCGTACATCAAAATTCAGACCTGTATTATATATACTTTTCCTTCCCACATTAATATGCTAAAATATATTTCTATCATTTGTCTAATTTTTTTTTTAATTTATTTTTGGGTGTTTTAAATTTTACAGCGGTGTTTTCTTTTTAAAATTCTATGCTAATATTGTATGATGTTAGAAGTATTTAAATTTTTATAACCGCTATAAAATTTAAAGTAGTCTGAATGTCAAAATGATTTAGGGATTTTTTAAGTACAAATATTGTTCGAAATATATTCCTCTAAAAATAAAAAAACGTGAACAAATAGTTATTTTCTATAATTATTAATTTTTTTTACTTTGAATATTATTGCATTTTCATACTTTTGCTTGAATTATTGTATCTATTAACCAGGATTGGTTTATATTTGGTTGAAGAAAGTTCATTTTTTTTCTAATGATGTTATTTGCCTGATACATTTTATGAATTAAAAGTATTTTTTAAATATGTCATTTCAAATTCTTCCAATTGAAGCTTTAAAACGTTGCTACTTTTATTTATATTTACTTTCTTAAATAGATACCAATGTTGATAAAATATATTTCAATGTCTGCCATAAGTAAATAAAATGAATATAATATTTAATAGATTTTTTTAAATAACATATTTATTTTATAAATTGTTTATTCCTTTAATTTTATTCAGTGTAATAATATATTTGTCCAATTTCCAAATTGTTGGTCCACGGCCATCTAAAGGTTTAGGAAGCATACTTTAAAAAGTAAACACCGCTATAAAAGGTCCTAGCTTATAAGGCCTAGGTAGGCCCTAATCAGGCCCTGCTCACTTAATTGCACATTAATCGCCCAGAGGTGGAATGTAATTCTGGTTGAAAAGAAGAGGATGGACGGAGAGGAATGAAAAGGGAAACAGGTGTCCACACCAAATAAAAATGCAGAAATTGGGTCATGCAGCAGCCAAAGGGCAAGTCCGGGACAGAGCTCTCCACTATCAGGGGCAGTGGGTATTTTTCGAGGGTTGGCTGTAATGATACGCATTTCACCCCCCTCGTCGTGCAAGAGGGGTCTGGGCGTGACGCAGAGTGGGTTGGGGGCAACAAAGGAAACATCACGAAGCAACGATTGTCTTGAAGCAGAGTAATTACTGCACTATTTCGATTTCATACTTAGTTTTCCTTGTGGATGGAAGTCAAAGGCGAGCATGGAATTTTTATTTGGTGGTACTATGAGAGAAAAGGAGGGTCGGAAGTATCTTGTAACATTATAATATAATTAAAAGTATTTTAATTAATAAATATTTTAAGTGCCCAAATTGTAAATTGCTTAGTAGGGAAACACTCTCTAAAATAACACTCTCATTTTTTAAAGGTTACTTTCGTCATATTTGACAATCGTTTCGTCCTTCAATCAAGTGACCTTTGACAAAACAAGAATCCTCAAATTATTAACGAAGGTCATTTACTCAGATTTACTTTTTCAGTCCTTTTTTGGGTTATTCGTCCATGTTTGGTTCTTATACTTATATTGTCAATCGCGTGTTCTTGGCCGAGTAGATAAAGCGTTGTACTCTGGAACGCGGTTCGAGTCAGCTCATCGATATTGAATTATCATATTATTAAAATAGTCCTCATTTTTGACGAAATAAATTTTGTTAAAAAGCGATAAAAGGAATTTCATCAGTTTGCTTAAATATTTAATCGGAGCATATAGAAGACGTCTATTTCGTCAACAATGGTTTAACTAAATATGATAATGCATTTTTAACAGTGAGCTCATGTTACTGAAATCTTAAAGACAAAACCAATAAATGTTAATATTCAAATTGTACCTTATTTAAAAATTCCTCTTTGTAAATTAACGTTAAGTAATATTAATTATATTAAAATTAATTTAAGTAAGATACTTTCTATGATTTACTATTATGAAAATCATCAAACTAGTGCAGCTGTAACAACGACTCATTCCTTGTAATTAAAAAGAAAGTGATTTTCATTACTTTAGCAGAGAAAACCAAAACTGATAGCTTGATTTGGTACGTACTAATGCTATCATGCATCCATTGCTTACAGATAATAATATCTCAAACATTGGGATAACGGGCGGGCCCACAGGGACCGTAATGCCGGAGGGCACAGGATACCATGGGGCCCACAGAATCAAGTAATATTTTTTTTATGTAATTAACAATCCAAAAAGTTCCCCAAATCAAGAGGTAGATTCTGTTTGGAATCAAACTAACATTTTAAATGTAGCGTACTAAACTAAATATTGCCGACACTATCATTAATTCTCTTATTTCTATTTGATACTATTAAAAACTCTTCCATTTTTATCTATTTCAATTTGTCTCCTTAAAAGAAGTGAAATAAATTGCCGCTTTCAATCATTAATTCTTACGGAATAAGCTATCGATATGATGACAGACCTATAAATATAATCGTGTAAAAATGAAGATAACAAGAACTTTTCTAGAGCCAATAAGATAATTTTGTTAATATTGTTTTGTTATATATTAGCGGGAGGAGAGGGACCCGTAGCTCGGGGTACCATCGTCGTCGGCTAGCAACCAGAGGGTTGCGAGTTCGAATACGACTGATACCGGCGGCATGACAAAAATGTTAAAATACAGTGAACTTGTGATCAGAGGGTTGCCATATTCACTGCGAAGTAACAATACGTCGTCCGAACTTACCTCCAGTTGCAACGGGACTATTGCACGTTAAATCTGATCAGGGTCTAATGTCCTGACTCTTGTTAAGGTTGCGTCAGGTGTCAGCTCAGGTGTTCTCCTCGTCATGTGACCATGGTTAAAAAATACGAGGTATTTTTCCCTGATCTTTCCTTCTAGATAGACCCCGAACCGGCGCCAATAGCCCAATGTGTAGCTCTAGTGCGACATTAATTAAACAAACCACCCTATTAGCGGGATAATTTTTTTTTGTTAAATAACGTCGCACTAGAGCTGCACAGTGGGCTATTGGCGACGGTTCGGAGCCTATCTCGAAGGAAAGACCCGGGAACGATGCCTCGTATTTTTGAACCATGGTCAGATGACGAGGACAACACCTGAACTGGCACTCAACGCCTTCAATAGTCATCGGGACTTTGGACCACCCCGATCAGATTTATCGTGCACCAGTCCCGTATAAACGCCGATAATTTTTGTGGAAGTTCTGGACGACACTCCTAGTATTTTGTAGTGAAGTTGGCAACCCTCCGATCACAAGATCACTATTTTTTAGTCAAGTCCGACGCACAGGATCGAACCAGGAATCCTCTGATTTTCAGCTGACGCCTTTATCCACTCGGCCACGGAGGCCTTAGCGGAAGAAGGGGCTAAAACATTAAGTAGACAACAAATATTTATTTTGATAACTGAACGTAACAACACACCTTTTAATTAAATACTTTTAAATGTACAGCCGCGGAAAAAAAAAACGAACCACCGATGATTATTTCGTTAGTTTTTATAGTAGAGCTTAACTTAATATACCATTTTGTAGGGAATAAAGTCTACTATACATTGATATACAAAAAAATTACATAGGGGTCTATCTTCATACTCGAATCCGCACCAACTTTAAAAATTTCAATAGCAACACCTACTTTTGATAGCGCAGAAATGTTCAAAATAATCTAAATATAAATTTTCGTTAATTTCCTACATTTATATGCAGAGATATTAGACGATATGTATCTATCTTATTTAAGGGGCTACTTCCACATTGTACAAAGTATTAGTGAGACTTCGAAATGAAGTACAATGGTAGAGAATGTTTTGGCGTTAGCCGTGGTTCTTCTTTTCCCGTGGTCATTCATTCCCCAACTCCCGCATATCCCTCGCCTTTATATAAGAATTTAGAATTTTAGGCCAACGCGATCACAGCGCTTTTAATTCTCAAAATTAGTAGATTTTTGTTAAGTTCTGCAGATTTTAAATTTGTGTATGACCCCTTAAAGATCATTTGATGCACATTTTAATATAACCAAAAAACTACAAAAAGGAAAATCATGAAATTTTAGATATGCATATAAAACGTTTTTCTGAATCCATCTCTATCACAATATAACATGGTTGCTATTCATAAATTTTATGAATATTAATATCCTAATTTAAATAAAATTAAAAAAATATACATATAAGTAATGAAAGTTAGTGTATTTTATTTGGGTTGTTTAGAAGTAACACATATAAAAATATCAGCTTAAGAAAATTATTATTTCGAAAGATATGATTAAAAGTTTAAGAAATTCATTTAACATTACGAGTTCTAAACTTTCGATATTCATAATTTAAAAAACTACTTAACCAAATGACTTGCAAATTGATATTAAACGATAAATTTTGTCGTAGATTTTAAATATTGAACCAAAATTGGGTGTTGCCATTGGAAATTTTAAAGTTGGTGCGGATTATCCCCTATGCAATTGTTTGTATATCAATGTGTAGTAGATTTTATTTCCTACAAAATGATATATTAAGTTTAGCACTACTATAAAAACTAACGAAATAATCATTGGTGGTTCTTTTTTTTTCCCCGGCTGTACATTTTGGTACGCAAAATAAGATTTTGTGTTTTTTGAGATTTTGAATTCCACCCTCATTTGGTACAAGCGAGAACAGACGGATAAAAGCAACAGGCATAATTCAGCCCACGGAATGAAGAATTCGTTGACCTTCCTTCTTTCGCACGGGTCTAGAACGTGTTTCATTGCACTGGATCCGTTACATTCAAACTAGGTTCCATCCTTTATTCAACAACGTGTTTCTTAGTTGTAAAAATTGAATTAAATTTTAATTTGAAATATAAAACTTAGAGATAAACTTGTATTTGTCATGTAGTAAAAGGACCAATATTAGAAAATAGTATTCTGTGTAACTTTTTTAATTTCTTTAAAAAATATATGAGTTGCAAAAAAAAAAAAAAAAAAAAAAAAAAAAAAACATGTATTTATGGAGATTCCGTTGTCTCAAAATGCATTAAAATGGATAGTTCGTTCATTTTCTTATTTTGATTTGCGTTACTTTTAAATTAAAAAAAAAACATTTTAATAGATTCATAAACATATCTTTATGTAACAAAATCGTTAATACTCATGTGATAGGATTCATGGGCAAGTAGTTAATGATCTTAATTATGGTAGAAGTTATTTGAAATTTTCCAACAAATATATATTTTTTAAATATATAATTTAAACCAATTCAACGTTTACGTGAACATCATCTTGTAAATAAATCAACAATTAATAAAAAAAATTTCATTAAATTGGAACTTTAAATTAATTTTTCCCAATTTATTTAATCCACACATTTCTTTTAATGATTTTCATGATATTCTGATTTTTAAAACTCATATAAAATAACAGCTTAATATAACATATAAAATATATAAAACTATATATAAAATATAAAACATATCGACGTCTAAAAGCACAAACATTGTATATCCATTTTTTGGCTTAAATAAGATATTGGTATCGTTATAAATGTGGAGACTAGCTCTTTTTACCTGCACAAACATTGTATTTCCTTTCAAATAATAATTTTGTGATGGTGCAGATTTAAAGTTCGGCCCAAGTATGAAAAAGGACAAAGTTCGAGATCTTTTTGCGCTCATGGCAAGTTTACAAAAGTGGACGTAAATAATTGTGCTTTTAGCCACCGATATAACGTATAAAATAACGATATAATGTATAAAATAAAAAATTACAATCTTGATGTAAAAGTTTGTAGTTGCATAATAACAAATTAGGTTAAAAATGCATGTGCAAATAAACTATTGTTTCAGTATTAAAAATGAAAATTCTCATATTGTTATTTTAACTCAAAACGCTTTGGTTTAATTTGTATTTTGTTGCATCTAACGTTTAGCGGAGCATAGCCTTAGTATAATAGCCTTTGCGCCCCTAAATTCTGCTATCTGATTGGGGTCCAAATCCCGACGTCTATTGAAGACGTTGGGTGCCAGTTCAGGTGTTTCCTCGTCATCTGACCATGGTTCTAAAATAACGAGGTGCATGCATGAATGTGTGTGTGAATGTGTATGTGTTCCCGGGTCTTTCCTTCGAGATAGACCCTGAACCGTCGCCAATAGCCCACTGTGCAGCTCAAGTGCGACGTTAATTAAACAAACCATACCAAACCTAAATTCTGCTAATCGAACATACTGGATTTATATACATGTTTGGTTGGTTAAACTAAAGTCGCACTAGAGCTATACTATAGAACGCTTAGAATGCTTAAAATCTAGAGCTACACAATGGGCTTTTAGCGATGGTTCGGCATCTATCGCGAAGAAAATATCCGCGAACACTGCCTCGAAATTTTATAACCATGGTCAGATGGCGAAAACAACACCTCAGCTGGCATCCCACGCACCTTACATATGTGTGAGGATTTCTATACATCAATCTAATTATAGTCAAAGTTTGAAGGAAAATATCAGCAAAATATTGTTAAACATTATCTTTCTCAATAATAACAATATTTTTGATCAGCCTCATAGATTTGTTGAGCAAGTATTATAGCAGGAAAAACGAATGCCTGGCTTCTATACTGTACGGTTTTGAAATTTATAAGTCGTTAAAAATTGAACTACGGCTCTTACACCGAAGAAAATACCCACATTTTCATCGACATTTTCCTGAAACAAGATTTTTAATTATTCGCATACCACATTAATCAAACTCTCAACCTCTTTAAAAAATACCCCCGATGTCCAACCGTACCAAACCTCAAAACATGACTCTTCCTCGCATCTTCTGCGATACCTTCCGGGCACGAATACCCGTTACTTAAAGAAGGTACGACATTGAAGTAAGTGGGTCAGAGCGCTATCTATATTTCACTTCCCCCGTCCCTAACACAAATTCTGGAATTCCGCATTATTCCGCGTGGTCGGAACAGAATTTGTGGTAATAACAGTAATTTCTAAATTTATTGGTATTCATAATGAGAGTCATGGGCAGCGACCACCCATTTCGAGGAGGCTCGCTTTAGAAAGTCTCGACCTGCCGCCCTGTTATTTTCTGCGAGTATTTAGATCTCTTATCAGTGTGTGTGTGTTTTTTTTCTCTAGAAATAGGAGGCAGATCTGTTCACGATCGGCTGTCAGGGTTTCGTCTGATTAGACGGCCCATGGGATGATTGAGGTTTGTTCTAGGTGGAGGCGTATCCACCTGTAAGTCATGAGAATGAGATATTGGGTTGGTTGGGGTTTGCTTACCCATCGCGGAAAGGTTGGGGTTTCTTGATTGAATAACTTATTTTTATGTCAAGAATGACAAGGCTAACTCTGCTTGATGATAAAGTCTATATGAAGAGTCTAAGGGGGGGAACGATGTAGGGACATTCAGGACCGCCCTTTGCAAAACTAGACGTGGAACCTGCGAACTACATTTAAGTTGTTACAATACAATACAATACAATACAACGTTAAAATACGCAATAAAAATCCATCTGGACATGTTTCGGGAAATACACGTCCCTTCATCAGCAGAAATGAAAAGTCTGTGTGCAATAAAATGGTACTCATATGTCGGTCAAACAAAGAGAGCATTAAAATTTCGTATTAAGGAGCACCAATCACATACTGTTAAACAAGAAGTAAAGAAGTTCTCCATTGTCAAGCACTCTTGGGAACATAATCATATATTTAATTTTTCTAACCCACATTTAATTTGCAAACTCAAATCTCCAGTTCAACTTGACTTCCTGCAGGCGTTTCATATTTTTAGCAATATTGATTCGATTGTCAATGAAACATTTGCGGTCCCGGTATTTCCCGCTTGTTGGCACACAAGTTTTTGCTCTTTGGCAACACTTTAAATTCTGGGTTTATTTTCATTTTATTGTACACATACACTTTTTCATTTCTGCTGATGAACGGAGAGGTATCTCCCGAAACATATCCAGATCTCATGGATTGTTATTGCGTATTTTAACGTTGTATTTGTATTTTAATACTCATAACGCAATGTTCTACAAGGCGAGTTTTTATCTTATAGATTTTAAGTTGTTTAAGCTAGACCAGTTCTTATGTATTTTCGCACTGCCTTTGTACGATAACTTAAAAAAAAATTATAAATAATATGTAGCAATAAGAAACTTTTCTTTTTGTGTTTAAATTCAATTTTTTTTTATCATCATTACACACATTTAAAAAAATTTGGAAACCGTAGAAAAGGAGTAGTACCTAAACCAAATTAAGTTATACATACAAAACCGAAGAAGGGGAGGGATGTGTGTCGGAGCACGGCCCGAAGTGTTACACGTGAAATGACATTCCATCATATTATAGAAATCATAGATTGGTCGCCAACAGAAGCTAACAACAAGCAGATAAATAAGCTGCTTCGTCTGAAGTCACTGGTCCAATTCACACATCAGTTCCTAATTTCCTTTTATGTCTATCGTGCTATTTGTCACGGAATTCTTGTTTAGGTATGAATGACATGTTTCACATCAAACACGATTTTAGATTTTTTTTAAAAAAGAAATTATGTATTCCCTTGTCTGCGCGGGGCCCCATATACAGCAATGGACCCTGTGCGAAGGCACCTGTCGCACACCTTTAAGGGTGGCCCTGGGTTTATTGAGATCGAGATCGCAATGACTTACGTTAACTTCTGGGCTGTTATTTATTATACCAAGTTGAGAAACAGAAAGAACGATGATAATCCGTCAATAAGAACAGTAAAATATCCAGATTTATGTGTATACTTATGTGTATACTGTCTTAAAACTTTCTTCCCTCAAAAAAGTTCTATGTATTTCATGAAAAAAAAGATTTTAGAAGTCAAATTGAAAAGTTGAATGTCAGAGCTGAATAAATCATACGTTTTACATTAATTCGCAATACTCTCTGTAAATACATGCTCCAAAAGATCAACAGCAGAGAGAATATTTGACATAAATATATCTATTATAATTTTGTTCTTACGTTTTTCGCCCATTTTACATCGTGAAGAAAGCATGCAACCTTCATTCGACGGAGTCTGGGTTCGGATCCCGTCTAATGACAGTTATGAATTCAAAGATTGAAGATTAAAGTATAAAATTACTAATTTAAACTTTTAAATTCAACTTTATAGTTCTTTACATTATTCGTTAACTAAAATTATAATTTATTTAGTAGAGAAACATACTCTTAGACTAAAGGACTCTATTGAAAATTATTTAACAAATGAAATACGTAATAGCAAATAATTTAGTAACAGTATTACTCAATATATTTACAATTTCAAAGAATCGTCTTGGGAAGAAAATATATGAATACAATTTAGACACTAACTAATAACTCATGTATTAAAGGATATATTAAAAAAATATTTGTTAATGAATATATATTATTTAACCCACAATTAATCAAAGGATTTTTTAATTGTAAAGTTGTTTTCACTACAGTGCATTTAAATATTTTTTCCAGCGTACGTTCTTTAAATCATAAGAATCGTAATTATTTTTATGGCAAATTTCAAACAATGCATCGAACCAATAGATATGAAAAGTAGTAAAACGGAGTATTTTTAAAAATTTCAAAATTAGATTCATTGCTGAAAATACTGGAGATTCCATAGGATGTAATACCACACATATGGGGCCCTCTGTGGGCAAATGAAATGAGTGTGACAACACCATTAAAGATTTGAGAAAACGAATTAATTTCTTCATCTTTCATCTAATAGTTACTAATTCCAATGCATGGCACTTCACTCCCATTTTTTAACATTCTAAGATTGTCAAATCTATTTTCGTCAATTTTGACAATCGTTTTTGAATCAAGTAACTTTTGACGAAACAAGAATCCTCAAACGTTGAAGGAAAATAATTAATTGAGATTTCTTTCCGGTGGCATCAGCTCATTCAGTTCTAATTTTGTGTCTTAAGTCTTAAATGTATAGGGTAATGTAAGGGGGGAGGTCGGGGGGAGGGGGGTATAATGTTTCTTTTTTAATTAAATATTAAATTATACAATTAAATATTAAATTATACAATTAAATATTAAATTACAATCTACGTAATTTAAATTTGTTAAATGTATGTTTTGATCTCGTTTTGAATTCAACTACACGCAGACCACCCACTATTAAAAAAAGTCAATGATATTTTAGATGCTGAATACAATTTAGACAATAACTATAACTCATGTATTAAATGGTTCCTTTATTTATTTTTTAAATATTTATTAATGAAATATTTTGCATTTTTTTTTTACTTAAATCATGCCCATACTCGGGAACAACCCAAGTTGAAATCGCAAACATTCCCTTCGACACGCTGTTGCGGTCCTACGAAGAATTGGACTACCGCTTGGATATTTAACGATTAGCTTATGATGGCCATGTTGAATGTTTGTAACTGTAAGCTGTTATGTGTAAATAAAGTTTTATTTAAATAATTATCTTACCACCTTTTACTTAAATTTAAAATTTGCAATTAAGGGTGACGTTTGTTGGGTTGCTATGATGTTTCATAGCTTCCAGATTAGAATCGATCCCAAGATTGTGGTGCTATCGCCCAAATGCAGGCGGAGCGAGCCCACACGTTGCAACAAAGTACCTACAAATAAAACTTTATGTGTTGTTGTTACATTACAAACTACAAGCAGCATAACTTAGGTATCTTATTTCCTTTGAGCTTAATTGGGTGTCAAAGTTGTAGTGGTAATTCTTATGTACCCTGCGCACTAGAATTCATTTCTAGTTAATTGAATCTAATCAGAATTTTTGTTCATTTATTGGTAATAAACTTTTATTTTCCATTCGAATTTTTTTTTATCAAAGATTTACTTCTCAAATAACGACCGTTTTTCTTTCAAAATATAATAACAATAAATAATTAACAGTTTTATTGACTATTTTGAACACACGTCTTAGGAACCATTGATATAGATTTTTTTTAAAAATCATTTTTGTACCGGATTTTAACACCACATTATATAATCGAATCAGTTCGCTCCGCCACAGCCATTTACCAGTGGCGGCTCGCCCACTACAGCAAGTACAGCCGGGCTGCACCTAAATTCATCAAAAACTAAAATCAGATATTTTACTAATTTTCTTAAATGAAGATTATAATTGAAAATGAAATTTCTACGGTAGTAAACAAAATCTCCGATAAATAGCAAACCTTTTTGCCGTAATGCACAATTCAGAAGGAAAAAAAACTTCAGTCAATGAAAATTGCAGCTAAAAAGCGAAGTCAGAAATCGGCTGCATCGTTGCCATGACAACCTTAAGTGGTATGACTTCCCCTTCACGTTAAAATGAGGCTGTGACGTCACAAACGCAGCTCAAAAGGATTTTTTCAACTCGAGCTGTAGTTGGGAATTCTGTGAATTGATTGGCTCCCGTGTTTGAATCGGCGGGAAGTGTGGGGAGGGGACCGAGTATTTTACTAACATCTCTAGACCGCTTTGCCTGATGGAGGAAAAGCCCATTGGCTCGATAATTGTTTCAGCTTTGGCGGTATTGATAAGTGCTGTTTCGCAACCCTGTGGAAGGAATGGCTGTTGAGGGAGTGAATGGGAGCAATTCGATGGAAAAATGGATTTCTGAATTATTTTAATGATTTTGGATTCACACTTTTATCTTTAATTTTTGATTTTATTTTTCAACAAACAGATGTTTTATATGACTTTCTTCAAAAAAAATCTTTAGATATAAATTATTGTCTTCAGCAAGTCAAGGTAATTCAGAACATTATAAGACAAAACCATAATGAGAACACGTTCAAACGTATTTTTGAAATTGCGAATTCGAAAACAGAAATTGTTTTCAAAAGACTAGGTGACTTCCGAACTCACGAAGATGTGTTTAAGAAATTTAAAATGTTATATTTTGAAATTTTGGATACCATAATAATGGAATTTGACGTAAGATTTAAAGATGGCGAATGTCTATATTTTTTTTGTTTTGTCGATTCCTCAAAGTTTGAGGATTTTTCGATAAATATGGGGGGGGGGGGGTCACATGATTTCGGCTGCACTAACATTTTCGACCACGGGCCGCCACTGCCATTTACTCTTAAAGCATCACTGAGATGAAGAGCGAAAATAGCAAGAAATGAAAGAAAAAAAAAGCTCAATTAAAGGGGGGGAGATTAAAAAAAGAAGAAGAGTCCTCTCTCTTCCCCCCCTTGCACAATCATTTTCGACCATTTAGCCGTCCGCTTCTCGGTTTTTCCGGCACGAAGACTGGGGCTGTGGGTGAAGGTCGGTTAGCGACCCTGACAGTGGACGAAGAAATTGGGTCACGTGTGTGGAAGAGAGAAATGTGTGTTTCGTCATCTCGCCATTTTTTTTTTCTTTTCTCAAATTGTTAATACGCGCACTTAGAAATAGTGCCCAGGAACGAGAAAGGAATAAAAATTTAAAATTACAGGTTGACGAGTGCTGGAACAATTTATGTCTCGCAATTATTGTTCGGTAAAAATGTTAATGTGTTTTGGAAAGTACACAGTACAGCCTGGATAATTTTCGTAATGTATGGCAATTGCCCAGGCCGTACTTTTATATTTGTCAATTATAATTAACGACATCTGTTCAAGCAGGCCTGTCGCACCGGGGGGAAGGGGGGGGGGATCTAATCTGGGAACCTTAAAAGTTAGGAATTTCTAGTTTTAAAAATCCCTGATTTGGGTAAATTTATGCCTGAATAAAATTAATATTATTAACGAATGAAAAAGGGAAAGAAGATTAGAAATTGCCCAACTTGTAAGATGAAACTTAACTTAGACCTCAGAACGGACACTGCATTGAAAAATGCGTAAAAAATCAATACTTCTGAGAGAACTGTTTAATATTACCTAATCTATAAAAAAGTTGAAAAATGTTGATAAGTTGGAAGTGGGAATTTTTACCACTGTTTAGTTGGGAATTTCGAATTGTTAAGCTTGGTTTTGTTAATTAACGACACACTAGGGCTGAATATTGGACTATTAGTGACGGTTCAGGGCTTTTCTGAAAGGAAAGACAGGGAACAATGACCCGGGAGTTCGTATTTTCTAACCATTGTCAGATAACGAGAACAACACCTGAGCCTGGCATTTTGTTGGATCTCTGCGATTCTCCAACGGGTTGGTTTTAATGAGAACATTGCAGGTGGTTAAAAGCAGACATAGTGGGAAAGGTGTTTGGAATTTGAGACTGGAATGTGCCAGACCTCTCACTCTGAATAGGCGATTGTTAGAAAGCTTTTTAACAAGCCACCAAAACGCCAATACTTCTTCAACTCATTGTTGCGGGTTGCGTTCTTCGACAGTTAGGTACAACGGGTTAAAGTTAGAATTTGTTGTGCTGTCGGAGATGCGACATGTTTATTAGGCAATAAGTCTGGTGGAGCAACTCCCACAACCAGATGTTTGTAGGCGTATGAAATAACATAAAATAGGGGAGACTGACCAATGCCTGTGGTCGGATTTAAGGCGGAGCTTGGAGTAGCCATTCGAATCCTGACACCTATAATTTCGGGATGCCGAAGGCACTCGATTTGTTGAGGGGATTTGAAGGCGTGGGTGTGAACCCAAAAAGGGGGCTAAATAACCTAAGGAAGGGATCATTAACTGCCCAGAGCTCGATCTCCGAAGTAATCCTTAAGGGGTCAAGAACTGACCCAGCGGAGCCAATATGCCGGTCAACGGAATGGAGAATTCTTCTAAGTGACGGACCACTTAGTTCCCCCAGACCCGCCAGCCTCATGCCATTGGAATGGCAAATAGGTATTGTGAGCTTTGATTGATTTGGTGTACGGTATCTCTCTCTCCCCGATTGAATTAGTATTAATGGGTAATGTTAATATTGTACCCGATATTGTTAAATGTAATGCTTAGTTATTAAGGTGAAGGGAATTTTATCTCAAGTGACAATTAATTGAATGTATTTAGAGATTAATATACCTTAATGGATGTCACTATGTGTAACGAAATTAAATGTAATCAAGACAGTTTTAAATTGTAAATAAACATATTATTATCTAATGATTTGTGCTTCTTCCATAATCAATCCATTCCAGAGTCCTGGTAGTTATTTGATTTCACAACGGAACTAGTTATTATATGTACTACACTATACGACAACAAATTTTCGGCTTATTACTATTAATGATGATTGATATTTATAATTGATTTATGATAATTTAACATGTTTGGGCTAGAGCGCCCCAACAATTTGACGCCATTATGTTGGGAATTTCGAATCGTTAACTTGGGAAAATTCAAATCGTTCAGTTGGGATATTTCTTGTTACAAATGTGATAAAATATTTCTATAAATGACAAATAAAGGCAAAGAGTGCATCCAAGATGATGTTTGAGAAATATAAGATCCAAAATTCAAGCCCTCATGCATGGTTCATATACTATATATTATATATTATAGCAGATTTATATATTAATGCTATCAGAAATTAAAGCCCCAATTTAAATATACCAGTCTTAAAAATTCCTATGTTCCATCACTATTAAATCTTTGAAATGAGTCTGAAAACTCTTTAAATAGGCTAAAAATACAAAGAAAATCTAAACTTTCTAAAAAATGGTTCTCAACTAATAAAACTTTACAAATATAAAATGACGAGTTTGTTAAGCGAAAACGACAATATAAATAGTTTATATATGAAGTATAGGTTATTCTTTGTGTATTTGTTCTTCATCCTACAACATTTTCTTTAAAAAATATTCATTTGTTAAAGAGTAAGCTTCATTTGTTAAGAAATCAAAGACCCAATACAAATCAAATAACATTAATTCTAATACCAATAACCCTTATCGGAATTGTTACTAGGAATCTTGAATATATTTCTTAATATAACACCAGACGACAACAAACTTGAAGAAGTAAAACAAGTTTCTCCACGATACAGTACAGTTCTGAAAACCTTTCTTTGTATACATCCCCATGTATATGTAATATAACGGAGGTAGTTGAAGAAACCCAAATAGCCCAAATGAAAAACAAGAGAAATGGAACATTTAAAGGCTCTCCTCAACGTCTGAAAATTACTTCTCTTACGACTTAAAATGATTCGTGAGAGGGGCATATTTTTAGTAAAGGAAATTACTTTTGGATTGTTGTTGATATCTTTAGCAAGTTTTCCCTCCAATGCCAATTTATGTATTTTACAATTAGAAAGTTACAATTTTCAAATTAGAAAGTTTAGGAATTGGGGTAGCAATTTTACAACGGATAAGAAATTGGCCAATTGGTAAGAGTCAGCGGATACAAATCAAAGGTATTTACTCTCATATCGCAGTGGAGTGCCATAGGGTTCTGTCTTAGGTCCACTTTTATTTATTATTTTTATTGACTGTGTTAGTTGGAAGATTAAGAGCAAAATTATTGGGGGAGAGGGGCTATGAATTCTGAGGAACAAATCGAACGATTGTAAGATGATTTAACAAAAATTTATAAGAATGGGCTATAAAATGGGGTATGTTTTTTAATATCGGTAAATGTAAGGTTTCGAATATGGGTAACAAAAATAGAATTGCTGTCTATTATTTACAAGGGACTAAAATCCAAGCGATCTTGGGGGTATTAGTAAAGTAAATGGGTCATCAATGTACAGTAGTTAGCAAAATCGCTAATAGAATGTTGAGTTGCGACAGGAAATGTGTTTCATCAAATCTAAGGATATAATCTTGCCATTGTATAGAGGTTTGGTAATGTATATATAAGGTATGATATACATATTTAGCCACCATATCTTAATAAAAGACATTGATTTGTTAGAGAATGTTCAGCACAGGGCTACTAAAATGATCCAAGGTATTTATGGCATGGGTTATGGAGATAGATTAAAAAATTTGAATATGTATACTTTGGAAGAGAGAAGAGTTAGGAGCGATTTTATTTATCTGTCCAAATTTATTAAACAGGGAGATGTCGAGGGTTTCAATTTTAATATGAGTGGCAGAACGAAAGGCCATCGGTTTAAATTAAACAAATCGCATTTTAATCGGGAAGGGGTAAAGCACTATTTTTATAATAGGGTAATAGACAAGTCGAACAACTTGTTCGAGAATTTTGTTAATTCTACGACAGTAATTTATTTTAAGAGGAAGTTAGATATTCATTGGTGAATAGCTAGGGGATACTAAAATGGACTTACCTTGTTGGACCTTGAGCCTGATGCTGGTCGTCAATTTTTTAATTAATTGAAATCAGATTGCTTGTTAGTTTTACCTCAAACCTCTTTATGAGGTTTAAAATTGGGTTTATTTCTAGAAAAACTAGAGATTATGGACGTGATATCACGTCCATGATCGTCAGGAAGTTAAAGCTTTAAAAAAAAGCACGACAATCTTTCTTATTCAAAATTGATAAATGTGATTCAATCGTTACTTGACCGAAACACAAAAAAAACTGTTTTGAAGATTAATTGATTAAAGTCCTTCTGAAGTTTTCGAGAACGTGTTACCGAAGAAAATAAAAGATCGGCAAAATCATGAATGATAATCAAACTTCTTTCTTAAACGTTCGGAACAACAACAACAGCAAAAAAAAATCAATTTATTTCATTCACGAAATCGAGTCTTTAAAAGTATCGACGCGTAAAGCGAGACTGAATATTAATCGAATAATCACGAAAGTCATTTATCACTTACGAGCTAATGATGGAAACAATGGGTTATTTCATACAATTTATATTCATCCCTTGTAATCTTGACTTTTTTTTCAGGTGAATCTTTTTAACGCAACAGCCATGAAAATGAAATATTGGGGATAAATGTATTTCTATTTTATTGTTATCCAATGTAAATTCTTAAAAAATAAATGGGAACGCTAATTTTTGAATTTTTGAGCATTATATCCTTTTTGAATATTTTTATAGTTTGTCATCCCAATGATTAAACTTGTTTATGAAAAAACAGTTTAAGTTTTTTGTGAGGGAGAGGGATATCTGGAAAAATATTGTCAAGGTCGTTCTTAGTTGTGTGCGACGTGTGTCAACGCACAGGGCCTTCAGGAGGGACCCCGCGCTCATCAAAGAAAAATACGCAAAATGGAAATGTGATAGGTAAAATTAATGTCTTATGATTTTACTTTTGACGTAAAACGTATTTAAAACAAGCTACAAAAGGTATCAGGATAAAGAACATCATGTTACACTTTCAGCGAAATATATTCAGACATAATAACTCCGTGAAAAATAACACAACTGACATGAATTTGGTCTCGTGTAGTTAGAAACTAGGCTTATAACTAAAAAGAACTCAGTAATGCAGACTTTGTAACGAAGTGCCTTAACAAATATTCTATACAAATGAAATATTATCGCATCAAATATCTGTAGTTGATGAAAAATATTCCGATTGGCATATAGAAAGTCTGACAAACCTTATTTGTAAGCTTCATAACTTATAAGTGTTGTTCAACCTTATTCATAAATTTGTGTGGAGGATAAAAAATGCTTCCACACTTCCAAGTTTTTGTCCCGCGGCTCCTAAAACGGCACTGGATATGGTTGTAAAATATGGCGTATGGATAGGACGTATGGTTAAGATTAATAGAACGTAAAAACATTCACTAGACCTAACTTATGTTAAATGGGAACCTAATCACATAAGATACAGGGTTGCTTAGAATAATAATAAAATAGTCAATATAGCGTGCATGGTTGTCGAAAATAATTTATTTTTCAAAATAGCCATGGAAAGGGTCTAGAGAGAAAATGATAAGTAACCACTTCATTGAAATTTGTATCAAAAGTTGTAAAACTGAAGAATGGTGAAAGTCCGTTAAGAAAACAGTAAAAGATCAGAATGTCTATGAGCTTTTCTTTAAAGTTTTTAAAAATGTATAAATGGTTTACGTTTCCTTCAGAATTATTCCGGAAGAACCTTCAATGTTTTATTTCTGAATCCTTCAGATTCATATGACATTTACAGTCATTTCAAATGTTGAAAATAAACAGAAAAATTGATGGCAATTAAATGTTAAAAGAAATATACAAAAAAAAATTCAGTGTTTAAAGAATTAAATATTATGAGTTCAATTTGTAAACTATAATGGTAACCACGGAATTTCGGGGCCCCAACCTTGTGCTTTGTGATCCTTTGCAATAAACGGTTATCCGTGCTCAATCATTGGTCTTTGCTGATTTTAGTGATGACAAATATGTATCCAATATGTATCCGCCTCCTGCGCTAATTATAATGATTTTTATTAAAAAAGTATATATTGTCAGGCCCCTTGCTAAGCGGGAAAAAGGAGCTCTGTGGTAAATTCCTGTAGGCTTGGCAAACTTGGCGTTTTTAAAAGTGAAACTAAGAAGTTTTACTTAAAAAAAGCCAAAGTTTGTCAACTAGGTTGATGATTTTGACAAGTGTGGAAAAATTTACCAACATTCTTATGTCCTGCGTAGGCATAAAAAATTTGGGGGTTGGTTTGTTATTTTTATGTAGCGCAAGGGCGAGTTTTGGCCATGCTGCACCAAGCACACGACTCATGAGTTCTTTGTTGAGAAGCTTCTAAAGTGGCAATTTTACAAAATAAAAACGTTGTAAAGAATAAAAATATATCTTTAGTACAACTGTAAAAGTTGATATTTTTTTGATAAAAAGCTTTAAAAGAATATTTAGACGAAAACATATAACATGTTTTGTAGAAGAAAATGAATGGCAAGAAGAAGCAAATTTCAACTATATACATTTTTCAAGTGTTGACCGGCAACGTTGTATAAAGACTAAAAAAAAAAAGACAGTTTAAAAATAGTACAACCTAAATGAAATTAAAAAAGCCAATCTCATTTAAAAAGGAGAACAAATTCAAATAGGAAACTTCTCCGATTAAACCAAAAAAAACAAAATGTTGGACAGGTCACCGAGAACGTTACTCTATGCTCGTCACAGCCAAGCTTCATGATTCATTGAATATAATAGCAGAGCAATGAATGAGCAAATAATCCATGGAATGTAGTTTCAATCATTGATTGTAATAGCTATTATCAATGAATCAATGTTTGTGTCACTGAATGTGATAATGGACCTAGGTAAATCATCGTTAAAAAACTGACATTGACAAAACTTTGTAAATTACTACACTCTAAAATAAGTTTGCAATTTGAGTCTAAAACAGTTGGTAAAAACCCATATTTTACTTGAAAATTTTAAGGATACATATAATCGCAGATCAATGAATGAGCAAATTATCCATGGAATGTAATTTCAATCATTGATTGTAATAGCGATGAGTTTGATGATCAATCAATGAATGAATGAATGAACGATGATTGATCAATGAATCAATGTTTGTGTTCCTGAATGTGAAAATGGACCTAAATAAATCATTGTTAAAAAAACTGACATCAACTAAACATTGTAAATTACTACATTCTAAAAAAAGTTGGCAATTTGGTTCTAAAACAGTTGGTTAAAACCCATATTTTACTTGGAATTTTTAAGAATTCTCTCCCCTCCGCCCCTTATCATAAGCCCAACCCCTTATCTTGTAACATATCAAATATTTATCAAACTTAAACCAGTCAGTTGAACACAACGATCTATTTCGCAGGCTACTTAACACGAAATCGTGTACTAATAGCTAATTAATCCGAAAGTGATAATTGCCTTTCTCGTCTCCAGTCCCCTTTCCCCTCGATTCTTCCTGGACGTCAGTACGAAGGACGGCGTTCCACAAAAAGAACTCGAAAAATGCTATAATCGCTCGCAGCAAGCGATTTTAATTGTATTGAGAGCGAGCAGTTTTTGAAAATCTCCGAATTCAATTATACCAAGTTGAACGTCTTCCTCGCAACCGGACGCAGAGATTGCCTTTGCTTCAGTAACCCCAATTCTTCGACCTACAGATATGAAGAGTTGGAAAGATTTTTCATGGATGCTCAACCTGTTTTATTTGCAAACCTCTTTTTTACGTCAAGATATTTTTTTTCCTGCGTTTTTTTTCTTCTTCTCCACATGTGCAAATCCCGTGGGGCAAACAGGTGTTTATGAGTTGTAATTCATTATTGCTTCGAACCTTCGCAAAAGATACAATACGGTTATTAACTTCTCGAGGAAGTATTGGAAGTTTGAAAAGTTTGAGATAGGCAAGCTACATTTTTTTTTTAAAGAAGCGTTTCGGATTGGTAAATGAAATAATTATGCTTTTTATTTTCAAGACAGTTATATTAGCAATTGTTTATTCCCTTTTTTCAAGAGTCCTTCTTTAGTAAACAAATTAACTGTCAAAAGCAGTGTTTCGAGGATGTAAAACGAGGAAGTTGCTACTGTTCATGCTCAAGGGGGAATGTGAAAATAATAAAATAAACGAAATTTCCATTGTTTTCCATTGTTTCTACAGGGTAAATATGTATTTACAAACATGGGAAGCGCTTCCCACGTCCTGTATAAAAACTGTATTACCTCTTATGGTCTAGCAGTTTGCGGATTGCGTCGAATAATTAATTTATCATCAATCGTGTTATTATTCTATCATAATCGCGCCCATTTGTATGACGCATAATTCAGTCACATGTTGCTCAATTTAAGGTGAACACGTATACAAAATCCGTATGGGGTAACGCTCCGCACGGAGTCATATGCTAAAAAACGACAAATATCAAATCTTTATAACCCCAACCGAAATCATCCTATGGGGATAAATGACATACTATCATGTAGAGAGAAATAAGACGTTTCTTCGAACATGGCAATTGTTAACCCCCATTCTCTCCTCTGACATTTATACTACGTGCAGGAGGATGGGGGTGGGGGGGGGGGGGGCGCCCTTAACTGCAGTTTATGATTTCGCACCCCTAACGCCACTAAGAGGGCCACATCAACGATTATTAACAAATTCCGCCCTCTTCATATTTATCCGCGTATAAAAATGTTGCCCTTGGCTGCAATGTGCGCTTCCACTCTCATAACTCAATGGGGAATCTGCCTATGGGGATATATGACCTACCATTGCGTAGAGGAAGGTGAGTCGCGTCAACCAGGTTATCCACTCTCTTCTTTGACCTTTGTACCGTGTAGGTTCAAAAGTATTCACGCCTGTACCTACACAATTAATTTATTTTTATTTATTTTTTGGGACCTGACTGTTCAATTTTTTAATAATGTATTTAAAATAATTTTTAAAAAGTACGTAAAATTCAGTATCATCATGGTGAGTAAAAAAATCCAACTGGCTTTCGTTTTAATGACTTCAACAAAGATCACTTTCCAATTTCTGCTAATTTTAATTGCTAATTAAAAAGACCATTGTTGAACATTAAGAAAATGTTAAGGACTTCCATAAAGAATATCTAAAATCAGAGTCTTAAAAGATTTTGGCCCAGCGGGAATGGGAACTCTTTCACTCATAAATGCATGTTTCGAACAACCACCCCCCTCCCCCTTTCTCACCCCTTAACTTGCTTAACCCTATTGATTTCTCAATAAAACCTATTTATAATAATACAATACTGTAACAATGGAATATTTCAACATTATAACAATGTAATATATCTTTCATATAGGTAGCTTCTGAGTATGTATAAGCATTGAATTATGATTAGCTGATGAGAAAATATCGCCAATATACCGCCAACATGTCGTCAAATGAATACAAATGTCGCCAAATGAAATGGTATAATACTGTTGCTTTCATGCGTACATTTATTAAATTTATGTGTTTTCCCTGTGTACTCAACATTTTTGTACTCTAAAGCATTGATATTGAAGTCTGTAATATGATGTTCGTATAAATTATAATTCTGTATATTGGAAAAATTTTATCGTATGAAAAATATATTGCGTAAAATGGATTATATATAAAAACTGGCTAAACTTCTATAAATGTTATACCTTTAATTAAAAATTATAGTCAAATCCCCATTCCCCAAATAATTTTTAAAACTTTTCACCTCTGGTATTTAGTATATGTATGAGTGATAATGTCTGCTAAATGTGCAAATAAAAAATAAATAAATTCTTAATTCTTTATGCGTTAGGGAAATATTACTAGCTGTTATATTGGTTGATTTTAACAATGCCCACCAGTGTATAACAATGAAAATGAATAAAAGGTTTTAACAAATGTATCAAAAACGGCAATAATATATCTAAAGTAAAATTTTAATTGTTAAAGATATTAAGCATTGAAACAATGAAAAGTGTTAATAATGATGCATTCTGATTTCTTTACTTTGTTGCTTTAGTAACTTCGAAGATTTTCAAGACGAGGTTGTGCATAAAAACTAATGCTAAAATGTATGCACACTATGAATTTTCTGTACGAAATAGTTCAGATACGTGTCCCATAATCAAGAAATATTACGTAAGTATCTAAATTTATTTCAAGTTTTCCAAATAGTTTCAAATTACTAAATTAATATTTAAATAACTCACTTGTTTTAAAGCAATGGATTCCATTCATGTACGATATCCAGCAAATCTTTTCAAATGTGCGCGTTCTTTAATAACATTTCAGAAGAGGTTTTACAGAAAGAAGTTATGTTTATAAGTTTTGAATGATCTTTCACAAAGCAATAATGTGCATTTTAATGAGTACTAATTTTAATTAACTAATGAGACCTTATTTCGTTACAGAGAGATAATTAATAAGGTCCTCCAATTATCCACATCAAACAGAGTTCGGGATATTTTCACTAATACTTAGTGAAAATATTCCGAACTCTTAATAGGAACTCTGAAGCAACATTTTGGAGAAAAGAGTGATTGATTGAACAAGGACACAAGCTTATGACAGAAAGAAGTATATATTATATTAATTAATTGAATGTATTAAATTGTTCAATATTATTAAATTAATATAAATTATTTGTTACATTTTAAGGATTTATAGTTTTCAATCTTCTCTTTGTTTGTTACAGATGCATATTTAATGACGTCCTCCTACATTCACATCAAGCTCGGAATATTTTCACTGAATATTAGTGAAAATATCCCGAACTCGAAATGGAAACGCGGCTGGAAAATTTCGGAGAAAAAAAAAGTGATGGACATGGACTGCAGCTTCAAACAGGAAAGTTTTGTTTGGTTAAATAATGTCGTACTAGAGCTGCACAGTGGGCTATTGGCGACGGTTCGGGGCCTATCTCGAAGGAAAGACCCGGGAACGATGCCTCGTATTTTTGAACCATGGTCAGATGACGAGGACAACACCTGAGTTTCTAACAGGAAAGAGGTAAGTATTATATTGGTTAATTGTATATATTAAATTGTTTAACGGTATTAAATTAATATAAATAGTTTTATTAACTTTAAATTGATTTTTTTCTTTTCTCGTTTCTAAATGCATTGGATATAAATTAAAGAACAAGATATTTAGAAGCCTTGTGATCTTTGTGCTCGTATTTAACAAAAAATTATAATGTATTACAAACATTTGTATAAATTAGCTTTAAGTCTGTAATCATTTAAGAAATGTATTAAAGACATATTTGTTTGTTACAGATGCATATTTAATGACGTCCTCCTATCATTCACATCAAGCAGAGTTCGGGATATTTTCCTTGAGTATTAGTGAAAATATCCCGAACTCGAACTGGAAGCGCTGCTGGAAAATTTCGGAGAAAAAAAAAGTGATTAGTTGAACATAGACTGAAGAGGAAAGAGGTAAATATTATATTGGTTAATTGTATACATTAAATTGTTTAACGGTATTAATTTAATATAAATAATTTTATTAACTTTAAATTGATTTATTATTTTCTCGTTTCTAAATGCATTGAATATAATTAAAGAACATGATATTTAGAAGCTTTGCGATCTTTGTGCTCGTATTTAACAAAAAATTATAGTGTATTATAAACATTTGTATAAATTAGCCTTAAGTTTGTAATCATTTAAGAAATGTATTAAAGACATATTTGTTTGTTACAGATGCATATTTAATGACGTCCTCCTATCATTCACATCAAGCAGAGTTCGGATATTTTCACTGAGTATTAGTGAAAATATCCCGAACTCAAAATTGGGAACGCTAGTGGAAAAGTTTGGAGGAAGGAGTGATTTGTTGGAGAAGGACACAAGTGTTTTACAAAGGGGTATATATTATATAGGGTAATTGTATACATTAAATTGTTTAATAGCATTAAATTAATAGAAATAACTTTATTAACACTTAATTGATTTATTCTTTTCTCGTTTCTAAACGCATTGGATTTAATTATACGATTGGAGTCTTATTTAGAAGTCTAGTGAACTTTGTGCTCGTGACTAACAAAAAATGATCATGCATTATAAACATTTTATAAATTAACCTTGAGACTGTATCGTTTAAAAAAATTGTACTAACGATATATTTGTTTGTTACAGTGCATATTTAATGAGATGTCTTCCTACCATCAGCATCAAGCAGAGTTCGGGATATTTTCCCTAAGTATTAGTGAAAATATCCCGAACTCGAAATGAGAATGCTGCTGGAAATTTTTGGAGGAAGGAGTGAGATTGGTTGGACAAGCTTTTAAGAACAAAGAGGTATATATGTTATTGTTTAAAAATATTAAGATTAATATAAATTTTATTTTTAGATTTTCATAATAAATATTTATTTTCTGCTTTTTTAGATGCACTGGATATGAAAAGTGAGCAAGATTCTTGTTTAGAAAAATTGCTATTTTCATGCCCGCATCTATCACATGATTTTTTTTTTAATTATCTAAATTTTGTATATAATAAGAATTAAATTTATGCCACCCCATATCTTGTTACAGACGTATATTTCATATAGTCTTTCTATAGCATATAAACAGCGCATTGGATATCATCAATAAATAATCTCCTGATCACCTTTCTTAAATTTCTGTTAGCAGCCGTACATTCAGAGGTAAGCGGAGATTTATTTTTAAAGAACTATTTGACATATATACGAAATAAAAAAAAAGTTTTTAATACATATAGCCAGTCACACGACTCATCTTTCTTAGAACTACACTATTTCTCTACGTATGTAAAGTTATGTCTATTTCAAAATAATTTATTTGAAATTTAGTTTAAATGTTAATTTTTTTTCAACACTTCCGTTAACTAAACATTTTGTGTAAATTTAATTTTTATAAAATTCGTAACAAGTTATGTTAATAAAATACATTTCTATCGTTAAATTATAATTTAAAAACAAAATAATAATTGTTTACCTACCTGATTTCCAGCGTCAATTTATAAAAGCTAGTCCTTATATATTAATGCTCCACGATCTCTTTGCTTTTTGAAATGCAAAAATTTTAATAACTTAAACAACATGAATGGTATTTTACACTCGACACTTAAAATACTGAGGTTTCTCGATCCTTCCTTGAACCATAAAACTACTGTTAGGAAAAACATGTCAGAAATAGTACACTTCGCCCGATTTTAACTTTTTCTTACGATGTTCGCCGTTTCTGTGTTTTTGACTTTTCTGCCATGCTTCTTCAGATTGTTAACAAATTGGAGCTCTTTTCACTTCTCTTCAAATAAACCTATTCAGATCTTCACAAATCGAAATTGGTTCAAAAATATGAGGCATTGTTCCCGGGTCTTTCTTTCGGGATAGATCCCGAACCGTCGCCAATAGCCCAATGTGCAGCTCCAGAGCGACGAAAAAAAAAAAAAAAACAGATCGAAATGGATTTAACTGGCTTGATAGAAGTTGTATTAGGTTGGTAATTTAAGTATTTTTTTCCTTTTGACTTGTTATAAAATTACAAGAAATAAACAATGTTTAGAAGAAATAAAGTTTGTTTAGATTTTTCTGATTTAATATTTTTATAATTTATCTCTTTATATGCAAATGATATTTCTTTTACCGGGACGGTTTATGTAAATGAAGTTCGTATACAAGCAAGTGCTCTGAACTTCATATCCATCAAGCACTGGCTCAGGTGTTGTATTGTAAAAATACGAGGCATTGTTCCCGGGTCTTTCCTTCGGGATAGGCCAGAAACCGTCACCAATAGCCTAATGTGCAACTCTAGTACGACGTTAATTAACCAAACCAAACATCCGGCACTGTGCGTCGGCTCTTTTGATCGACCGATGTGTATAAGACATGATTACGTGTGTATAAGACACTTTTCGATGACATCGAAAAGTGTGTATAGGCTACTTTTCTAAAGCTATTAGCCGATTTATGCAAGAACGCATAGCCACGAGTCGTGGCTGTTTTTCTTTTCGTGTGGTGTATTATTTCGTTACGTGCTGGATAATTATTTATAATAAATTTTTTTAACTTTTATTTCAAACCTTATCTCATGATTAATAATTTTCTGAAGAATGCGTTTTCTTGTCAGCCCAGCCGGGACTTTGCAAAGGCACGTGTGGCATACACCTAAAAGGCGGCTTAGCATGAAGATAGATTTCAACCTATCAAACTACAAAGACATCTTTATTCGTAATATTTAATTAAATATCTTTTCAGTTTTTGCGATCGGGAAGTTGAGTGCTTATTAAATAAAAGTTACACTGCTTTTGTTCGAACGTTCAACCACAAAAGGTTCAATCAACATAGGAAATGTAGCATGTGCTTGCATTGTAAAAATATTTATATTTTATTCTTGTCAGCGTTTCTATTGTAAAAAATGCATAATTTTTTCAACTTTCTCAAAAAAATTTTTAAAGACCTAGATGTTAAACTAAAGACTATATAATACTTTAATGCATAACATTCAATTCTCCAATATTCGCATATCAGTATGAAAACATAGAATTATTTTACAAAATTCAGTACAACACTAACTTTTAATTATTTCTTCCAAAATTCGTATCATTACATAAAATTGCTGCAAAAGTAATTTTTTTTTGGTTTGGGTCTTTCGAGACCCACCATACAGTGATGGGTTAATTTACAGAACCATGCTAAAAGATGAAAAATTAAAGGTTTCACAGGCATTAAGTCTAATTTGCACGGAATGTCTGTATAACGTACACTATTTTTATCATGACTAGGGAATTATACGTGTAACATCATCTACACTGCGATAAATTATAAGGTGCGTACTGATTGCTAATTTATGTATTTTTTAGTAACTAGAAATAATTACTATGAAATTTCATAAATTATTTATTGATTTCATTTGAATAAGGTATACAAATGATTTGTACTTACCAAATTAATTATACATAAAATGCAATTTTTACACAATGAATATATTAGCATTAAAAGCATACTTAAATTTAATAATTTATAACACGTATTTTGTTCGTTTAGATAAAATTAAATTCCACATACATAAAGTGTAACCATACAGTAAAATAATTGTAAAATGTAATCAAAACTACACAATTGTTGAAACTTTTTTCAAAACATTAAGTCAGTAAATATATTAGCTTTACTATTAAAATTTCCAAATCTGAAAATCTCTGAAATATTATATATTATTTATGTCATTTTGATTTTTCTTCCCTATTTGAAATACATAGCATAACTTTCGTCCCTTTTAGTTCATAATTATTTGAAAATACAAAATAATTTATGCATTTTTATAACACATCATCGGATATAAAAGCAGTAGATACTTCTAAAAAAATAGAGAGCACATATAAAGTAAAAAAATTGCTTGTTCCGACATTTTAAAGTTAGTATTTCAAATAAAAAAATATTTAAAAACAATGGGACCTACAAAAAGTTGTTTGAAATATTTTAAAAAAACGTAAGGCACATTTGGATAATTTTTGGCACAATTCTGTTCGTATTATATATATAACAATGGCACCTACAATACAGGCCTATGGTCACAAAATTTCAGTTTCACCATGAAATTGTGGATTATATTTTAATAATCCGTAAGACACACAATCACAATTTAAACGAAAGCAGATATAACATATCCAGTTCATAATATACCCTTTGACCGTGAGTTTCTACCTACATAAGGTGCTTAAATACTAAAGTTAAAATAAAATAGGCAAATGCATTTACTATAAATAATAAGCAGTGCAATTAATGTACTTTAATAAAACTGTCAACAAAGCACATACGACACAAAAATATGAAATTTTTTTTTTTTTTAATTATAAAATTTTGTGCACATTTTATAATTGTATTTGTGCACACAACCAATGCAAACAAAAAGCATATTTGAGTTACATTTAAGTAAAAGAAATAAGTAGATGGGTGTAAAATATCGTTACAATATATATTATAAATTACAAAGGGGGGAATTAAAAAAGAGGATACCTAACTAATGTCAAAATTATAATTACAAATACTATAGGCTTAGGAAAGTCAAATATTTTTATCTGAGATGGTTATGGATATGAATTTAAATCAATAATGAAATAAAGTCTAATTAACTACATAAAATTAAACCAACAATCATTTACATTCCCTACAAATATTAAGATTGAAGTGGCAAATAAGTTGCACAATGGCTACAAGACAGAAAAAGACATAAAATAAAATTTTAAAATATATGGGAAAAAAGATTTAGAAATATGTTTTTGAATAAAATGATAATTCGAGCTATTTCATATTTTTTTCTGAAAAGGTAATAAATACAGCAATAAATAATTTTCAAATCTAAAAAAATATCTTTTCATAAAAGCCTAATATAAAATTACATTTTTTTAACCATATTATATATATTGAACTTTATACAATGAGATTCTGTAAATCAACATATCATATCCTATAATGCTTATGAAAGTATTACTCTTTCAGTTAAAAAGAAAAAAAGTATAGAAACTTTTAAATGTTTAAAAAAACTTTACAGTGACTGTAGTCAACTGTTTCAAGTTCTGGAATATGTATAACATTTGGGAAAATAATTAGTTAACGGCATCTTAATACGAATTTTGATTGGTTAAGTTTAGGACTACAAAAACTTTTGCCGTTCTTCACACAAATATAGAATTTAAATTACAAGGAAATTAAAAACATAAATATGAAATCTTTAGCATGAGAAGAACACTTAACTTTATACTAACCATTAATGATTAAGTAGGCAGTTTAAAAATTATATAAATATTTATTCTACATGATAATAGTACATTTATATAGAGTATGTCATAAGTAAAAAAAAAATACTCCTAGTTTATCATTAATATTTCATATAAGAAAGTCATTAAAACAATGAGACTATACAAATAATATTTATAATACATAAAAATTATATTTAGAATGTTAACATACTTTTGCATCTTAAATTTATTTAGAGCACCAATATTAATGTAATACATTATATTTTCTATATACATTGCTTAAACAGTGAGTCCTGATTAAAGTGTAAGAACATAAATTTTACTCGTGCAATTATAAAAAAATATTTAAACAATTTACAGATTAAAATGCATTAACACCTAGCGCATTTAAAATAATTTTGTGAAATAGAAACCGTTTTTGATTAACAGGAAAAACTAATAAATTTCTCAATGGAATAAGCACCTTCTTCCAAATGCAGATTGCGTCGAAAGAATTTCCAATAAAATTCATCTTTAAAATTACTTACATCTCTACCACAAATAGTAGCACGCATATGCAAAACACATAAAATATATTTACAACACTAAAGAGGTCACACACATAACATTGATAAAGTGTTTTATCAGTTAAGCTTTAAAGAAAGTTATCACAATCACAGATAGGATGAATAATACCCGAAAGTCTCAAGTCCTTGTGCCGTTCACACAATGGTAGCAGTTCCAACTTTAAAATCATCTTCAAAGTTTCTCTACAGGTATATAAAAAAAAAAGTTTTTACAGGAGGGCCAATCAAGAGAAAAGTTTCATAAAATGTACATATAATTACAATAAAATAAAATATATAAAAATAAAATCTAATATTAATTTAAAATATTATAAGAATAAATAAAATTAGAAATTAAACAAGTAATTTAAAAATTGGTATTTCAAGACAAACGAAATGCCAATGCAAATTAAACCCTTCAAGGATAGCTTCGCATACATTGTTTAGACTTTAATATTTTGAGGCTCATCTATCCTAAATTAGTAATTTTAATAGATTTTCAAACTAATGAAGTATTAATAAATGATCATTTGCTAGAACAGTCTTAATTTCCCTAAACCCAAAAGTTTGTATCTCTAAGACAGTTTCAGTGTTCACTCTAAGCGTTTTTTGAAGGGCGGTCCGCCCTCCACGCCCTTTTTGCATCTCGATAGCGCCCTCATGCCCCTTTATTCTAAAATGCCGCCCTCTTTTGAAAAAATTCTGCCCCTCTTGGCCTTTTCAGTCAAGCACAAGCTTCCTTGCTTCCCCTTTCTAGGCGTCTTTCTAGCCGCCTCTAAAAAAGGCATTGATTAAAAAAATGTGTGTGTAAATTGGAACTAAGTGAATTATGACAGTAGAAAAACAAACTCCTTTTAACTATGCGTGTTGTATAATTGCGATGATTCCGTTTTTTTCGAGCACGGGGCATTCCACGAATCCCATTGGTTGCCTGTACCCTGCATATGAAATCCTATGTGTTTTTTTAACGTGAAGATGGTTTGGTTACAATATTAGGCCTTTTATTATCAAATTTTAGATTTAAGTCAGTTTGTAAGGGATCTGATTAGGGCTACTTACAGATTTGGTTTTAAGCAAAATCATTAATTTTTAAGTGTCAAATTTTGGATTTTAAGTAGTATCTTCATAAAGAGACATCAATTTTGTTCGAGTCTTTCCTTCAAAATAAGCCCTGAATCGTCACCAATATGCAGCTCTTGCGCAATATCAAACAACAAATCGGGACTTATTTTTTTTGGACACGGGTCCAATATATGAAGGGGTGGCCACGCCCATCTCAAACTTTTTTTTTAAAAACAAGAAGCCTTTTAAAAGCAAGAAGTGCCTTTTCAAAAACGGGGTGCACTTTTACAGCCAACAGCACTCTGCCCTTTTTTATTTCTAGAGTGAACACTGCAAGTTACTCCTCTAATTAATTAGAAGTTATTAATGAGTATAATTTCTAAGTCCCTTTTCATTGAAACTTATTCACAATATGTTAAAATACCTTTTCCCACCTAAAAAAAAATTATTTTTAAATATAAAAATACAATACATAAATATCTCAAGATATATATCTATGCTTTAGACATTGAATGACATCTTTAATCATTACTAGCATGAACTAGCATTGACAATCTCAATTTAAACTCAAACATCTTGTCACTCTAATCAACTGATCATAACTGCTTTGCTTTAAATTGTCTTTAATTGTTCAGTCAGTAAAAAAATAAATTAAACTAGTTTTACAGAAAATAATTTACAGTAGAACCTTGTGTGTGATTATCCGTTCATCTTTTATCCGAAACTCTCTGTCAACCGACCATCCTTTAGTCAACATAAAAAGTCAACTTTAGTCAACTCTCTCAAAACAAATTTTTTTTTTAATTAAATTTTCCATTACTCTAAGTATTGTTATAGATGAAGTGGGTGCAGGTGCAGATGGATCTGTGATTCAATAACATAAACCATGTATTTACAAAATGATTTGTATTCTCGAACAGATACATTCTTCACCCTCACTCACATCTGCTCAGTCTGTAACAGCCCTAACTTGTTTACAAATCCCTAACTATAAAGGTAAAAAGCTAACTATAACGAATTGCATTTATATGATTGGTAATGTATAAGATTCTGTTCCCCAGCTTACTATTCAGCATAACTTGCACCTTACCAAAGAATAAAAGGAGTCTTGTATTTAATAAAGAAAACTTAGATTAATAATATACGTTTTAATATTTATTGACAATTCTCTATTATCCGGAATTTTTGATTATCTGACCTATGTTCGGTCTGAGTTAGGTAGGATAATCAAGGTACTACTATATTCAAAACATTGTAATTACCACGGACATAAAAACATGCAAGATATATTATAATTTATACTATTTTTTTAATATATAAAAAATAAATACTAAGATACTGTTTTAGTGGTTATATTCCTTAAAATAGACATTTTGTAAAAAATTCAATTTGTAATTATGTTTTAAAGCATATTTTTAGAGCTTTTCTACTTTTTTTTAAGGAACCTTTTCAGTATTAAATGAATTCTACAGTGTATAGCTTTTACTGCAATAGTATATCTATACCTCGGAGCCCGACGATCCTAAGTCCCATTTGGAAAATTTTACAGGAGAGGGAAAAAAGGTAATTCTACTCTCATTGCAAAGCATTGGACTTGGGCTGTTATAGCTCTTACAAAAAGCTTAAAAATACATTAAGTGAATTTTGCTGATATGATTCGATAGAAAACGAAGTTTTAAGACATAATATGCAATAAAACTTGCCAAATTTGGACTTTGGCTTGCCTGACTCTGATATGTTATTTGTAATATTGCTCCATTATTTAAGATAGGTGTTCATTCATTGTCATTTATCATCCCATTTTAAAGTCGAAACAAATATTTGCATATCAGTTAAGATAAAACTTTTAAATTTCTAAACTATTAATTTAATATTATTGAAGTATCAATGGCAGTATAATTAAAATTTAATTTAGTCATAAAAGCTAAAACAAAAGTTTATTGCAGTGTCAAGAAGATCATCAAACTAGGAGAGAGATGTTTGTTTACAAATACTATGCAAAGAATAATTTAAGGTGAATTTCAAAACACAAAAATCTATACTGGAACATTCAAATTCAGCACTTTCTATTAACTACATAGTGTTTACCTAATAAATATATAGTACTTGACATATCATACAGTAAAAAAATTGTCTTCTCCCCTTTACAAAATTTAGGAAAGCTAGAAATATATTTTTTTAAAGGTTAGAAACAATTGCTCATTAGAAAAACAATCTATTTTTAATTAACAAAAAAAACTATTAAGAAAATATGAGTAGAAAGATGTAATTAAACTTACTTTCAAAAATAGAAAAATGTACGAAATAAGCAACGCAGAGGAAAAAAATACATTTATATAAATATTTAACTTTTTTCTAAGAACTTACCGCTTTAATTTTTCTGAGGGTATCCCCTACAACTGATTCGTAGATTGGCTCATCATCTTCTTGTTCTGGTCTTGTCAATGGTACTGTGGAGTAAGGTGACCCGTATTTTATGGCATTGCCCCCACAAATTGTGATTGGTATGTCACGCTGACGAGGTGCAGTAGACATATAATGGAAGTGCTTAGATGCTGGAAGATCTAGAAAAAATAGAGAAATCTCATACACAATACATCTATTAAAAATACCAGCAAGTCAATATTATGGCAATTTTCAAGAATCATAAAACTTAATAAAATATTTTATTATAAATTTAAACGTTAATTGTCGCCTCTCAGGCGCCAGCATAACTACACATTTTTTTTTGTTTCCCTGTTCTTTAAAATATACGAGAACAGCATGAATTTGTGTTTAGAACATCAATAGTTTTTGCAACTTGTCTATCTTAAAATGTATTATCCATGAAATATTTCATTGCTAATAATTTTTTAATAAAAGTTAATTTAAACAAAATTTGCAACAAAACATTGATTGACTATTGAAAGCTATATACTGAGTGATATGGTAGTTAGTTCTAAAGCCCATTCTACATAAATTAGTAAAATAAGTGCGAGCCCACCGGCAATTCGAAAATCCATACCATGTGGCAAGAATTTTTTTTAATCGCAGAGGAACTAACGCACATTTTACTCGTTCATTTAGAATGAACCTAAAGGAGTATCCGAGGCTGTGTTTGCATATTTAACTAGCGATTTTTAGTCAAACTTAGAATTGTGGACTGCCTATTAATTAAAAAATACTTTTCGAAACAATAATAACAGTGAAATTAAAAAATTTCAGAACATGGATAAAAAATTTATCATGCTAAATAACTACCTTTCAAATTCATTTCTAATAAGTTAATTTGTACTTCGAGTTTAAATTTTGTCAAAGCGAATAAATTGCAGTATAAGACATGGAGTAATTTTCTCGCATGATGCCTCCAAAATTATCTTTATGTTTGCTCATCAGTCATAAAAATATTTAAAGTAAGTTTAAAAGGCAAGCATCCACATTTTGATGAAACTCTTTCAAACTTTAATTTTTGGTAAGATAAAAACTAGTCTTATAGAAACATTGCGTTATAGAATTTTAAAATACAAATACAATGTTAAAATATGCAATAAAAATCCATCAAATCTGGACATGTTTCGGGAGATACGTCTCCCTTCATCAGCAGAGAAATCCTCCTAATAGATTGGTATTCAACAGCTTTTTATTTAGGAGATATTTTCCTTAAATCCTTATATGTTAGAAGTTCAATGCTAAAGTATTACTCCTCTCCCTCTTTAATGAAAACTTAAAGTATGAAAATAATTTCAGTTTCAAATATATTTCTAGTGATGAATATTACAAAAAAAAAAGTTTCTCAAAATGGGCAAGTCCTAAAATTATTCATGTAATTATGCTTTCTTCATACATATGCACCATACTAAAACATATAAAAGAGTACTTTCAGTTATATTCTCTTTAAAATAGATTGCTGTACTATATAAAAAATCCATAACTGTAGTTTTAAAATTATATTAAAAGATAAATTTAAAAAATATTTTCCGAAACAAAGACAATATTTTTTATACATAATTTTATAACCAAAATCGAACATTTTCCAAAATAGAGGAACTTGTAATAGCAATAATCGTGCTGTAACTCCTCGTGATGAACTTACCCCCATATGTGGGCGAAAGAGGCATAATTGGTCTTTTCGAGTACACATACACGCATGCTGCTACAATAACAATAACTATTATAACTGTAGCTACTGCCACAGGAACAACGATGTATAAAATCTGTGTCACATCGTCTACTATTGGAGCAGGGGAAGTTGGCATTGGGGCTTGAACTGAAAGAGATTGCAAAAAGAATTGTAAAACTGCATAGCAAAATAAATACATATGTATAATAATTATGCTTATAAATAATTTAACAAACAATACCATTGATGAGTTTGGTAACAAAGCAAAAACTAGAAATAAAAACCAGAGTACAATGGCCGCTCGGATAATAATTAGAATATTATATACCTGAACAAATTTCAATTTTTTTTTTACAATAGAATAGTTTATATTTCCATTATAGGTATTATATAAAAATAATTATTTTAATAGATATAAACTTTACAGGGAGGGTGACCAATATTTCGACCAGAATCTCAGAATCAAACACCTGTCTTCTAAAGGTTAAAAAATTATTAAAAGTAGGGATGAACCGGATAGTGGTTTTGCCGGATACCGGATATCCGGTGCACATTACAAACCGGATATCCGAACTAGATTTTGCCGGATATCCGGCAGTTTATTTTTTATGAAAATAACTTCTCATACACACTAGAAAAAACGGAAATCGGTCAAAAATTGAAAAATATTTTTTTTATTCTGTAATATTTCCCAATTCCTTATCTTTAAAGTGATGCCAAAATTGAATAAACATTCAAAAAACTTGTTTATTTACAAAGGGTTATCTAGGGTGCTGCCTAGCAATGGGCGTATGTTTTGTACATTTTACACGTAATTTCTGAATAATTGTAATTTTACCATGTGCCCTTTCATTCCAAACATGAAAACTCAAGTTTGCTTAAAATTTTGAGAAATTTATTTTTTAATTCAACTTTATATTAGTTATGAGATGTGATGACCCTCCACCATAACGATTCGTTAAAACTTTAATTTTAAAGTAAAAAATTTGTAAAAAAGTGTTTTTTTTTTTAAAGTATCTATTGGTTAAAGGGAGAATCTGCACACTGTGAATACATTGGTAGAATTTTTAGGAAAATACCTAAAGCAAGAACAAAGAAAATTGATCGCTGCAAAAAAAAATCTCCGATGTTTTATTCATCCGGATATCCGGCACTTTACTTCCGGATATCGGATAGTTAAAAAGCAGCCGGATAGGCCGGATACCGGATATCCGTTTCATCCCTAATTAAAAGATTCCTTCATGAATTTAAAATGCATGTGCATTGCTAGGAAAACTGGTGATGCACTGATGACTATAAAAGTCCGAACAGCTCAGGGGGTTAAATAACCTTCAAAGCTGAATCTTCCATAGAAATTTGTAAAATCCCTATACTTCAATGAAACTTTATCTGCACCCCAAATAATCCCCATATACCTTTAAAACTATAAATCTTTATAAAACAAGTTATTTTTAATGATAAAATTCGGAAAAGTATTTTTAAAATGCAAATGTCTATTACATACATATAGCTTCCGGAGAAGTGCGGACAGTGGCAATCTCGCTGGGTTCACTCACTCCTGCATGACCATGGGAGGTCACGTAGATTTGGTAAGGGACCCCAGAATCCAGGTTAGTGAGAGTGTAGACATTCTGATAGGCATCCGGAATAGATATTTCATGCCACTTGCTTCCAGTCTTACGATAATGAAGAATGTATCCTGAAAAACAAGGGCATTAAATATAATTAAAAATTTTATGCAACAATATTAATCATAATTGTACATAATTACCAAAATATTATATAATTTTAATATTTACAAGGTTTTAAGCAGCTGGAACAAATAAAGATATGCATAACTAAAAACGAAAGATACAACAATATGGAATAATTGAAAAAAAATCCACTAATTAACAAAGACAACCGCCACTTAACAGGACTTCTGATAAGAATTTGGACAGATTTTATCAAACTTTATAATCACAACCAATAATCGTTGTCTATGCAGCAATTTTGTTGCCTTTTTTTAACAGACCAAGAATATTCATTAATAGTACATGCAGCTCTATTGCGAAGTTAGTCACAACTAAATTAGATCAAATTATGAAATGGGAAATCAATTTGTTATCCGTGTTATTAACGTTTTAAGGCTGCAAAAGCCTGTTTGTTAAAAGCTGAGAAATACAGAATAATAAATAACTACTTTTAGATCTTTGTGCATATCAACAAGGCCAATGCTTACATTTAAAATATAATCATAAATAGGTTTATTTCATATAACACAACCACGTTGTGATAAGAGTTGCTATAATTTTCAATATATAATACGCAAGAATGGAGAGGGTATAATATTGAATAACATCACTAATGTTCTGGGAGTTTATTTGCAGGAACTTACAACATACTTAATCACAAAATACAATTATTTTAATTTCACTGTTTGACTAGGTTTAGAACAAAAATTCATGAAACTTATACCATAATTAATACAAATTAATTTAAAACTACACGATGTTTCATATCAATATTTGCAGTATTTGAAAAGTAATAGAATTATTAAAAAGAAGGTTGAAAAGAATTAATAAAGAAGTTCTCAAAGAAATTATGCAAAATCAGACACATTAGCTTTTGATAGCACTAAAGTAGTGTATTGAAGTATTTGTGAAGAAAAGATGGGCGAGCAATACAAAATATTGAGTTTGCCCCCAAAACAATTAATTATTTGATATAATGCATGCAACAGAGATCTTCTGGTTAAAGAAGAGCAGCAAGGGTCTAAAACCGAACGGTACTGGTTTAAAGGGATTTTAACCCTTAATGCTGGTGAGCTTTGCTGCGGAGACATGTCAAAATGCTGCACACAAGTCTCCACAATGGAGCCTTTCGAACATTAAGAGTCAATATTGTTCTCAAATGAAAGTAATTGAGATTTATATTTTAACCCTTAGTGCATACATATATCATCAGTAGAGCTTCTCGAACGTTTGTTACAGGTTAACAAGGAAGTAAAAATAGGCAAAGATACCCTAATTTGAAAGTGGGAAATGGAATTGAAAAATGCCATGTTTTAGAATCCTTAATTATAAGCCAATGAAAGAAATGTAGATTCGGTACTAATGAACAGGATTTGCATTTGAAAAATAACTAGCAGTTAATGCTAAAATGAAAAAAACAATAGTTAATGATAATTTGGAAATGTGTATTACATATTTTATGAGAATGGAACTTGGGTAAGTTGCAAATAATAAAAATTGAGTTCATTTTAAGAAAATAGGATATTGAATTCAAAATACATTATCATACATAATTGGATTGGCAGTTTTGAAATTATGTTCCGAAGCTTAACTTTTATTATAAAATAATATAACTTTTTCTATTAGAAGAAAAATTAATATATATATATATACCTGATGCAGTGGCTTTCATTTCATCTAGCATTGACCAGTTAATTTGAATGTAAGTTGAGCCAATGTCTTGTACTAATAAAATGGGTTGAGGCAAAGGTTCTGGAAAATAACAAAAAAGTTTACATAATTTCTCACATAAACAAAAATAACATGCATATATTAGACATTTATTACAGAATATGATTTGGTATTTTAAGAATGTTTCATGCAATGCAAATGAGTGCTAAGAATTACTTACCTGAATCCAGAAATAGCTGTGATAGAAAATAAAAGTAATGTGTAATCAGATAGTAATAACTTAGAATTATATAAAAATATTTGCAATAATAAATTATGCAGACTTTTTATGGCAGATATTAATATTTCTCTTAATAGCAATATCTATACTCTGGGACAACTTAAGTTGAACCTGAAGCTATGATATGTATAAATATTCAATTGCTTTAGGCTCAACTTAGGTTGTCCCCGAGTATAGTTTGTTGCATTACAATTTATTATAAAACGGTAATTGTATGTTGAATAAATTAAGTGCATTTTGTAGGATTGACATCTTTTACTAGAAACTAATTAAATTGTGCAAATGTGGTTGTTAGCAATAGTAAGAATATTACCTAAATCCATTAATCAATTAATGTGCAATATATCAAAATTAAAATGTAGACAATTTTTTCACAATAAATTTGCATAAAGTATGACCTTGATTGGTGTCTTATAACTTTAATTAGTGTCAAATATGAACATAACTATTGATCACTAATGTTTTATAATTAAGTAACTTAGGTTCCCCAACTTTGCTATAAATAAAAGCATTGTTTTTAAAATATGACATTTTATAACAAAAGAAGTTCATCATTAAGCTACAAAAATTAATTAAATTTGTTTATTTATTAATTGAATAACATTTTTGTTAGTATTTTTCCAAGGTATAAAAGGATAATATGATATTAAAAATGCATGATTGCATGCATGATTATAAGTCTTAAAGTCTTTATTTTCTAAAATAAAATAAAAAGCCTAAAAATACATACAGTTTTATAGGCTAATCACACGACTGAACAAAATTATTAAAAAAATATTACATGTGAAATCAAATAGTGAATACGCCATTGGCACAATAGAAGGAAAAATATTGACAAGGATTTAAAATTAATATATTGATGACCAAAAAAAAATGTCACTATAGAAAAAAAAATTCTGTACTCAAATATATAACAAACAAAACTGGTGTTATGTAATTAATGTTGTTTTGAAGTGAACACAGACCTCTCTACAAATATACTACTGCAAAATTTAACAGTTGTGCTTTTTTAAGGAAGCTATTTTAACCAAGAACCTAATCAAGAATAACTGTTGCAAAAAATTAAAATTTTGAAAGTTCATTCAAACACACTATTATCCAATGATAATCTTAAAAAATAAATCTATATTCAGTAGATTATACAAACCTAAACATTACCTATAGAATATTTAGTGTCCTAAAAAACCAACAAAACTTTAGAAACTTAACTTACCATGATTGTGAGTCTTAAAGGAGATTTCTTCGCATGGTGGGCCACTGCCAACCTCATTGAATGCTCGCACAGTCACTGAATATCGAGTTGCCCGCCGCAGACCTCTCAATACGTAAAAATATGAATGAGTGTCATCGACTTCAACTGTATTGAAAGTAAAAGGTAAAGTGGATGAGCTTTGTCTGTAACCAACATAGAAACCTGACAAATCCCCATTCCAATCTTCTTGAGGTGGAGGCTAAAAAGCAATTTTGATATTTAAAATCATAAAATATTACTATAAAAAATTTAAAGGTAACAAAACGTTGTGGACTATAAATGGTCTTTTTGTTGTAATTGTCACTGTATAAAATATGCTTATTTTAGTTTTTTGTTACTTATTTAGAAAATTATCTGAAAACTATTTAGATATTTGAACATTTTCTCACCTTCCAAGATATACGAACAAATGTTGATCCAGTGTCTTCTACTTTAATATCCACAGGAGCAGCAGAGGGTTCTAAAATAATTTAAGAATATATATTTTAAAAATTATTTTTACAGTAGTTTAATACAGCTCTACAATCTAACTTAGTGTCATAATTGAATACATGTCAAAATTTAAGAAAAAATGCAATTTATTTTTATAAAATAGTTTTCTTTAGGAAACTAAGAAGAAAATACAATTAACAATGCAATACGTGCAGCCAAAAACATTTGCTGTAGAGAAAATTAAGTTTTTATAAAGTAATGAAACAAGGGCCAATTCCAAGCAAAATTTACGACAGTCCACTTGCCATTGCCAAGAACATTGAAACCTGCCCAATCATGATCACAAATTTAAAATAATCAATTAATAACGAAAGCATCAAATACAAATTTATTTTTGAGAACTATTTAAATTTTTACTAAATTTTTGGTTTGCACTTTAGCTGCGAGTCAAGTTTTTAAAACTTGTGCATTTTTTCCCTTGATCACCTTAGAAACTCAAAAGGAAGTAGTGTACAATAAGCTCTAGAATTGTCTATGCCTTGCACAGAGATTCTATTGCATGAAGTAATTGTTGACTTTTGCTTGCTTAGGAATTTAAGACATTTAATAAAAAAACAAATATTTAGATTTCCCATCATTAGGTTTTTCTGCCAACTATCAAATTTCAATTTGCGGATGCCTATTTGAGCCTATTAGAATAGGTTCTAAATGAAAATGGACAATTCCCACATTTTTTAAAAAAAAATTTATTCTATTCAGACAACCGAAAAAGAGTCATCCATCGCAAAATTTTCACTTTCCGATTCGTATTTATTTTTTTATAACACTTCAAAGTTGGCCTTTTTTAAAGTGCGCGAAATCAGTCCAAAAGCGCCCGAAGGGGCTGTGACGTACCAATACTCTAAACACCCGCGGCGAAGGAGAAACCGAGACACCTGGTACCATCAGTGGCGGCGATTGGGTGGTAAAAGTGGGGGGGCAAGATCAAGACGAAACAAGCGCGGGGGTATAAAAATTTAATCGCCCAAACAATAAATCTTGCATATTTATATATTTACTCTCTATTTTGAGTTATTTGAAGGAAATGATACTAACTTAAAATGAGTGCGAGACGCCCAGGTCGATTATTAACCCATTACCGATTATTTCCCAATTTTTTTTGGAAGGATACGGACTGTTGCAAGAATCTAATTAACATATTTATTGACCGACTTCCAAAGGGATAGGTATCTTTTCCATTTGTATCAGTATTGAAAAAGAAATGGAGGAAATTTTCCCTCCTCACCCTTTCAATCCCTAGGCATCTGGCATCTATCCCCCCTCATCTAGAGGGGGGAATCCTTAACCCCACAAAAATCAACAAACATCTCTCCTAACCCACCACCACTTTTTTTTCTTAAAAAATTATTAATTTTCGTTCAAGTAAACAGGAATACGTTGGCAGATAAACAACATCATCAGTTATCATTGTCATTAATTATATTTAACAATTGTCAATAACTATTTTTAAAATTAATAAATCACTCCCTAATTATGAAATAAATTTAAAGAACAAATTTAAAGTTTGAGATTCCTTGTAATATCTGTTTGGTAACGATTAAGAAATTTCCCAACTTAACGATTCAAAATTTCCGGCTTAACGCCGCCGGATGCCCAGCTCAGGTGTTGTTCTCGTTATCTGACCATTGTTCAAAAATATGAAGCATTGTTCCCGGGTTTTTCCTTCGAGATGGGCCCCGAACCCGAATTGTCGGCAAAGCCCAATATGCAGCTCTAGTGCGACGTTATTTAACCAAATCAAACTTAACGATCGAAATTTCCAACTCAACAGCGCTAAAAATTCCCAGTTCCAGCTTATCGACATTTTCAACCTTTTTATAAATTAGGTAATATTAAACAGTTTTCTTAAAAGTATTGGTTTATTGCACGCATGTTACAATGCATTGTCCGTTCAGAGGTCTGATATAAATTTAATCTTACAAGTTGGACAATTTCTAATCTTCCCTATTATTTGCTAATAATATAAATTTTCTTTGGGCATAAATTTTTCCGACACGGGTTTGTAAAAATCTAAACCAAAATCATAATAACATCTGATTGTCGAATTATTATTACTATTCTTTTTAAATGAATATTTTGGGAAAAGCAAAAATATCTCATCCGTGTATGAATGAATCAACCTTTAAACAAAAGTTTTTTAAATATATCTATTCACGGTTAAATTAAACTGTACCCTCGTTACGCATTTGATGAAGTGCAATAATAGTCGAAATTTACAAATATCAATGATTACTGAAATTCGAATTAATTTTCCAATAATAATTTGAAATTAAATTATAAAATGAACAATTAATGCTAAATAAATTGAAGTACAATCGCATAATATGAATGATGTAAAAGATTTCAAAATATCATACATAAATGTTACAAATCAAGATAATGGTATCTTTAAACGTATACTTGCGCGATTTTGAAAATTCCGTGGCGTAGATTGCAAACAGACAAGCTTTCTTGAATGGAAACGGTAGTTCTTGTGTTACTACTGCTGTCATGTTCAACTTCACATTTGTTCTTTTTATTAAAGTAATTTAAAACTGAATTTTGCACAATTCGCTTCATTTCGCTAAAAAGCAGAGCAGACGAAGATCAAAACAAAGACATTTAATGGCAAACTCATGACAACCCCTACCCACCTATCTACAGGCCTATAGATTACGCAATTGTTCGGCGCCAATATTACATAATAAACATCTCATTTAACGCATTATATTAAGACAGAATACTATTTTAATGTATCAGATAGACATAAATAAAAGCAGGGGATTTGATCTATTTTTTGAATTGAAGGTCAAACAGTTGCATTTTCTATGTAAAGATAAGCTATTTCTTTTTCCGAAAAAAAAAACAGAATGAGTAAATGTGAGGCGCCAATCAATGAGTTATTGGAATACTGTCTGGAAATCTGAAAACGACGCTGCTCAATTTAGATAAAGAATTTATTATAGTTTTAAAATGAGGAATTATTTTTAAAGAACAACGATACCACATTCGTTCAAATTTTTTTTTCACTTGACTTTCAATGAAAAGGGTTTGAAGCTCCTGACCCCCCCCCCCCCCTCCCTCCTTAATGCCTGTGGTGGTGGGAGGATTGGGTTAAAAAATTTTCCTTGCTTAGGGCAATGCCGTAAAACAATTGACTTGTTATTTAGTTTTAAAATGTGCAATATTAAAAAAGTGCGGGGGCAACATTCGAAAAAAGTGCGGGGGCAACCGCCCCCCCTTGCCCCCCCGAATCGCCGCCACTGGGTACCATGATCTTCGCTAGGTCTCGGGCGGAAGAAGCGAACCACACCGTCGCGAATTTGCATCATATCTTCCCTTATAGTCCAAAAACTGTGTAGAGATATTGGCTCAATAAAGACAAGTTGTAGCGATTGTGTACAAATAATTATAATATAACGGACACAATTTATCCTTGCAATTGGGGAGCCAAACATTCAAAACGTGTTTTGTCACATAAGGCGATTCGTGGGGAAACGCCAGATAAGTTTTTCTAAATGCATTTATTGGTTCTTGAATATATTTAAATCTTCAGAAAAAATTCCATTTTGACAAAATTTGCTTCAGGCGAATAAAATAGGTTAGTTCTGTAAAAAATTTGAAGGTGAATTCGGGGGTGTAATAATTTCATTTTCGGATATTTTGGACAAAACTTGAATGGTTACTAATTAATATTGCATCACCAACTCGAAAAGTTCCAAACAAAGCCCCACAGTTGCACAGAATACTCGAAATATTCTTATCCTGATGAACATACTATAGTATAACAACTAGTAATGTATCAGTGACTGACTGATATAAGTATTCGGATAACTGCGTCAGAAAATGCTTACATTAAAGAATGATTCTGAACAGCAGTCATGCACCCACGCAGTCGATTATCTATTCTATTTGCAAACCAAGATCCAAATTAGCAATTGATTCAAAAGTCAAGTATTAAAAGTTATTTCTTAAATACAGGAAAAAATCCAACTACATGTAAATTATGCAGCAAACAATTTGGAAATAAGTCAAAGCTCACTTGTTAATTCATGCAGGAAAAAAGCTGCACAAATGTGAAGTATGCAGTAAAAAATTTACTCTTCGGGATCCTATCTCAAGCGCCACCTTTTTGTGCATACAGGTGAAAAACCACACACGTGAAGTATGCAACAAACATTTTACTAGTAGATTCAAACTCAAGCAGCACTTTCTCTTGCATACAGGAGAAAAACCACACTCGTGCGAAGTATGCAACAAACAATTTGGAAATAAGTCGAATCTTAAAGCTCACTTGTTAATTCATGCAGGAAAAAAACTACATAAATGTCAAGTGTGCAACAAGTAATTTACTCGTGGCTCTGATCTCATGCGGCACCTGTTCTTACATACTGGAGAAAGCAGCACGAATGTGAAGTATGCATCAGTAAAACATTTACTCTCTTAAATCCCATTTCAAGCAGCACCTTTTTGTGCATACAGGAAAAAAGCTACATTCTTGTGAAGTATGCAACAAACAATTCCCTTCTGTATTCGATCTCAAGCGCCACCTTTTTGTGCAAAGAGGTAAAGAACCACACTCTTATGAAGTAAGCAACAAACATTTTACTCGTAGATTCACTCTCAAGCAGCACTTTCTTTTGTATACAGGAGAAAAGCTGCTCTCATGTGAAGTATGCAACAAACGATTTGCAGATGGATTCAATCTTAAGCAGCACCATAAACTTGTTGATTGATGGAAATAAGACTACTGTCAACTATTAAGCAAGTGTGTGTGTTTTTTTTTTTCAGGAAAGAAAATAAACTTCAAACTCTATGCCATCTATCAAAACCAGTAATATTAAAAATAACGTCGAACTTAAATGTTAGATGATATATTTAAATGATAATTATAAAGTTATATTAGAAAAACATGCAAACGGTGAATACACAGGTCTCACATTAACAAATGCCGATTTAGAACGGACCTATATTTTATATTTAGCATATAATATCCGAAACAAGGGAATCGAATAGGTCAAGAAAAAATTTATGTTTGACATTCACTACAAAGGTAAAGAACGTATGCAATATTAATTATTTACTTTGTTAAATTATTTTAACTTTATGATGTCAAAATTCGCATTTTTTTCAACCATCATCAATCTCCAAATACAAGGAAGGGTCGTCGGAAAGTAACGAGAAGAACGCTTTATCCCAAATACGCTGATCTTCTGTGTTTTGGATATTGGTACGTCATAATCGGAGCAGCCAATTGCGGAGCGATTCGAGGAGTCAAATTTTGCGATTTTCCTTTCGTTATACTTAACAAAATAAATTTTTTTGGTGATTATCGTGCGGATATTTGAAATCAGCATGGTTTTCTCATTTAAAAAAAGTAGTTTTTACTCATTTTTAGAAAATGTGGGAATTGTCCATTATGCTCTAAGTCACTTAATTTTTAAAGTTATGGTTTATTGAATTATAACACAAGTACCAAGTAACACAAGTACCTATATACCCGAGTTTCAGAGAAAAAAAAAGGTATTTCATTCCAAATTACACAGTATTAAGTATTTTATCCCTCTGAAGGATGATCAAAATATTGAACCTGTAGGTTTGTTTTCACTGCAGAAGAGTTTAATTTATATTTCGAAAACAATCCTATTTTTAAAAAAAAAATTATTTGATTAGAGAAGGATGTCAAAAGTATTTCCAATACTTTAAATTTGAAAAAAACATTTTAAATTAGAGATTTTTTATGCACCTTTACATTGTGCGTACTACGGGGAAAACTGGTGATCCATTAACAGATATACACATCCTTATATGTCAGGTGTTTAAATTCAGTGACAGTATGCAGTAGCTTTTTTTTTAAATTGATTACAGCTCAGTTTTGACAAAGTCGATTGTAAAACTGAATTTTTTTAAATTTGCACATTCTTATAATGCTTTAAGAATAACCTAGCCAAGAACCACTGAAATTCGTTTAAAATAAATTATATTCAATTTTAAAAAGGCAACTTTAATTTATTTCTTTATCCCATGAATGAAATATTCAATATATGAATGGCAAATTAACCTCAAAAGCTTTTAAAAACATATCCATAAATTTTGTCATTCTATTTAAAACAATTTTAGATTAGGTTTTTAAAAAATACCTTCTTTTGCAGTCGTAAACTGTCCTTGCTGTGATGCATCTCCATTTCCTACATTATTGCTGGCCCACACATGAAAATTATATGCTGTGAAAGGCTTCAAATTTCTCAAGATGCAAGATGTTGATGAGCTTGTCACTGTTATATTCCAATGACCACCTACAAAACAGAATAGAAACTTAGGAACAAGTTGTTTATTATATGCGTTTATATTTATTTCACTCTGTTTTTCTTTTCAATCGCAATAACTTAAACTGTGGAATCCTGAGGATAATACAATACTTAGTCAAAATCATTACTCATTAATAATGTGCCTTATCTTACATTAAAAGTATAAGCAAGTACAAGGATCAAACTCATTCGATTAGCTCTGATATTTTAACTATATGCCCTATAAAGATGCACACTTTTCCCATGGATTGTTCTTTTTCTCAAGTATATGACACCAAAGTAATATTTCAAATTGAAATCAGGTAAATATGTTAAGTTTAAAAATATTGTATTGTTATAACTTTTATAATTTATATACTATTGAGCATCCATTAGCTTTCTTAAAGTTTTGTTCTTAATTGTACTAAAAGTACTTCAGTGTTCACTCTAGAAATAAAAAGGGACAGGGCGCTGTTGGCAGTAAAAGGGCACCCTATTTTTGTTTATTAAAGGGCACTTTTAAAAAAAATATTTTATATGGGCGTGGCCACACATTGACACATCGGACCTGTGACCAAACAAAAAAAAAAAGTTCCGATTTGTTGGTTGACATTGCGCCAGAGTTGAATACTGGACTATTGTTAACGGTTCGGGACCTATCTCGAAGGAAAGACCCGTACAAAATTGATGTCATTTAAAGAAAATATTATTTGAAATCTAAAATTTGACATTTTTAAATTGTTTACCCTAAAAAGCAATTCTGTAAGTAGGAATCAGATCCCTTACAAAACTGATAAAAAGGCTACTTAAATCCAAAATTTGGTAATAAAATGCCTAGTCTTGCAAACCCAATCCCTGCATAGTCCCAAACCAAATTCTCTTAAAACAAAACAAAACAAAAAAAACTTAGAATTTCATATGCATTCACAGGCAAGCAATAGGATTTGTGGAATGCTCCATGCTCAAAATTACCGCAGAATTATCGCGATTTCACAACACAGGTAGTTATAAAGAAGTTTGTTGTTCTACTGTCATAATTCACATAATTCCAATTTACACACAAATTTTTTTATTCGATGCCTTTTTTGTAGACAACTAGGGAAGCAATGATGCTTGTGCTTGACTGAAAAGGGCAAGAAGGGTGGAATTTTTTCAAACGAGGGCGGCATTTTTAAAAAAAGGGGCATGAGGGCGCTATCGAGATGAAAAAAGGGCGGGCAGGGCGGACCGCCCTTCAAAAAACACCTAGAGTAAACACTGGTACTTCTAATATTTTCTTTTAACAATTATAGAAAAAAAAACATTCTTTAGTGTGACAACTGCTATGCAGCAGTTGGACTAGTTTTAGAGAGTATTATTAAACATTATAATCCATTATGGTTTTAATTCCATCAAGTATATGCACATTTTTTCAAAACAGTAAAGTTTTTACATGTATTATCTTCCTAATTTGTTAAAAATTTTATTAACAAAAATTCATGGGTTAATATCCAACATGTAATTATTAAGTTAGAAAATATTTAAGACATTCAAATAAGTAGAGTTTATGTTTTTTTTCTTCAGGAAGTCAAGATTTAATAGCACTACTTTTAAAGGTACATCATTACTCTAAATTGAAACTTTAAATATTAACATTTGAATAATCACATAATCTTTTTTAAATATTAGGTATTCGCCTTCTACACTTAACCCATTGAGATGTCACCAATATTTAGTAATATAAGGAATTATTTAAAGAAATCTACACCAACTTAAATAGCAATTCTTAAATCAAATATCCAAAGACTGTTGCATTCATAAGAGGATTATTTTTAACACACAATATTGTATTACTCTTAACATAAAACCATACATGAAATATTTTATTTATGTAAAATTATAACAAATATAAATAACTATTTCATTGAAAAACTACAAATAGTATAAGCTATAGAGATAAATTATTTAAAAAATTGCACTATTCTTCACGTTTATATTTAATAATTTGAATAGGCAAATCAATAATGTAGCATTACAATATTTTTTTTTATCAAACTGAAAGTTTATTCTTATAACTTGGTGATAAAACAAAACTACACACCACATAATTCTTATTTCTTTAGACAATTATATACTTTACATCTTAAAATATTATATTATACTACGATTAATTAAGTAATAATTAGATTAATTAATTAGGCTATCAGAAAAAAAAAATAGTGAGAATTAAAGTACATTAACATAAAAAAAATATCTAGAATAGAATACTTCTTGCTAGTTAATAATAGTGATTTTTATTTTATCTATAACTAGCAAGAAGACTAGTTCTTTGCACATTAAAAAATATATATAATATCAGAATAGATGAAGCAATGCATATATTAAGATAAAGTGAAGTTTTATAATTTAATATTAAAATATAACCATTCCTACTTTGGAACAATGTTCTAAAGATATAATCTAATTTGTCGAGATTAAATAACTGGTGAAAAAACAGCCTATCTTGCAGAATACTGACTTTCTTATTAGTAATATTATTTTACTAACCTACAGATATTTCAAACCTAAATAAAGCAATTAATCATGTTGTTTCAGGTGAATTCCGGGAAAATGTTGCCATGGCACTTAAAATTTTAAACTTCATGTTGAGTCATTTGTCATATATAATTTTTTTCAGAAAGATATGAACTTTTTGAATCTTAAATTTTTTTTTTTAAATTAATACAATGACTTTTATAAAATCAAGGTCAAAGTCACTTCTTTACTATATGTTTTTGCAGTGCGGAATATCTACATTTTGTTTCATACTATAACTTGACTAAAATCCCTTACCAAAATAAAATAAATAGGTTAACTTTTATACTTTATTCATGTAGTTAATCTTTCTATTAATTTTTTTTGCAAAAAAATATTTTTTAACCTTGAAATCAATAACTTATTAAGTCAACCCATAAATGTCCTTCCGTTACCAAAATACTATATTTCAACCACCTCACTAAGAAACCATTGGGTCTACAACTTAATGAATTTTTGTACAAAGCAGACTTATGACACTTATTAATTAGAAACAGCAACAATTTTATTTTGTTTTTAATTTAGATGTTTTTTAATGGTAACGGAAGGACAAAAAACATGGTAACGGAAGGACATCAATGTGGTAACGGAAGGACACTTTTGTATTAACTGATTTTGACTGAACTTTCCACAATTAAACAAACTAATTTTCAGTTATTATTGAAATTCAAACACATATAAATATTATATATACTTATTAACTATATTTTCTATCTTAATACCCTCCCCTGCTATTTAATAAGTATGTCACAAATACATTAAGTTTCAATTAAAACTGGTACTACTTTTCTATTTATTCACTATATGGGTTCTTTCTACAATAAAGCCATAAAATAGAAAAAAAGAAGAAAGTTTAAAAGCGATTTTTTTACGATGACGTTAAGTGACGCATACAGAATTTCAGCAAGAAAATATTGATATTAATGTATCACTATAAAAAGTTCGCAAGCTCAGACCCCAGTTTGTTTTGTTACAAATATACCTTCTACTTAAAGTTCGTCTAAATTGTTTTGTTACCAAATATATAAATACTAATGAACAAAATTTAGCACATTTAAAATGAAAGTAATGGAATGAAGACAGAAAGCCATAAAAAAAAAGATACAAGAGTTCATTTAAAAAGTGCCTTTATGCTCTTGAAAACAAATCTGCACATTTTTAAAGCATATTTTTATTAAAAGACGTGGGAATATCGTCTTTTAATAAAATAATTCGAAGAGGTGAAAATTTTAGTTGTACAAGTTGATTTAACATTCAAAAACCCACTTAACATTCATGTTTGATCAGTATAACAACATGGCTACATTGAAGCATTTTTGCCATTAATTAAGGCAAAGGTACTGTAAATGTCCAAAGTGGTTAATGGGCAATTTACCACTATTGCCCCATCAGATAAAATAATTGATTTCTCCATCAGATAAAGTAATTCTCTCAAGAAAGATGGAACAATATCCTTCTCTTCCTGACACATGCAATACTTATTATTTAAAACCAATTTCAAAATATATTATTGAGTATTGTGAGTACTCTAGTTCTATAGAAAGAAAGGTATTCAAAGAAAACATACAATCAAACATAAAAGATGCAGACAAGGCATATGGGTCAAGCAATGCATGAGCTGTTAGTGACTTTTAGTTAGTCGAATGGCAAGGACTAAAAAGTATTATGTTAGGCAAGTGCTTCATTCAATGATGTCATTGTAGAAGTATTATGTTTAAGAAAATAAAATAATGAATGACTAAATTTATATTTCCTGAGAAAGATGGTAACTGCTGGAATTAACTCAAAAAATTTTAATTAAAAATTTTAAAAATGGCTTTGGAAAAAGAATTTGTTGCAGAATTAGATTTAAAAACACCTGAATAAGCAAAATTAAACACCTATTCTTTTTCAAAATATTAATGAGTAAATTGTTGTAAAACAATCCAATTTTATACACTTGGAATTTTTGTCCTTCTGTTACCTTAAAAAAACATCATATTTTTGGGCATAATATAACAATTTTTAAAAACTGCACTGCAATTTATAATAATTGAACTCTTCTTTAAGTGTTCTAATTTTTCTAGATTTTTCTTTTTTACGGTTTAGCTGAACTTTTAATAAAAAGGTGTAAGTGTGGTATACCACTTCCAAAAAAACGTCCTTCCGTTACCATTACTAAAATTTAAATTAAAAAAAAAGTTATAAAGTGCTAAATTCTAGATTTTGCATTTTTAATAAAATGCAGTAAAGTGTATAAAAGTCTACCTATCAGTTATTTGAAATAAAATATATTTTTAAAATTATAACCATAAGTTGTTGTACAAACTGGCCTTCCGTTACCACCGGAATTCACCTTCACTTTCTAAACAGTTGTAATCATTTTGTTCGATATAAGAGAGCAAAAGGTCATAATAAAAAAAAACTTATATTTATTTTTTAAAGTATTTTATTGTTGGCAGCATCTACAGCTTTTCATCAATGTTGGATCTTTTCATATGGAAACTATGCTCTTTTAATATGGATATTTTAAAATATGGCTTCTAAAACTGTTATAAATTAATTTTAAAACCTAAACAGAATTTTAAAATCCTGAGTCTCAGGTGTACATCACGAGAAATAATAGTACCTATATATTAAATTTACAGCCTTTAATACATAGAGGACGTAGGTGTTTTGCGATTCACTCACGGACACTCTTTTTATAATTATTGATAATATAGACGATAAATATTAAAAATGTTTTATGGAGGGTCCAAGTAAAAATGGAATGAAATATTCGCCTTAACAGTATGCCCAAATTAAACAGTTCAATGACAAGTTTTATGTTACATATTCCTATTAGTTTATATGACACATTTTAGTTAAAGTTGCAGTGTTTGACAAAAAGTTTTATAACAATTAAACTTATAAAATTAAGAGTGATTAATTTACCTGGATTTGACCAGTACTCCACAGTATAACTCAAAATGGGACTATTCCCATTATTAGGTGCAAGCCACTTTAAACGAACACTTCGACTCCAAATGTCTACCAATTCAACAGAGTGAGGAGCGTGTGGACGTTCTGTAAAAATAAACAATTTTACTGTCAATACTTAGTATAATATACAAATTTATAAAAAAGTTTGGTTGAAACCTACAAAATAATTTTCTAGACAAAGTACAAAAAAAAAAATATATAAATTTAAACAAAATGAGCTTTCAACAGTTTTTTTTTTTTTTGTAGATAAATGAATTTTGGGAACTTTATGAATAAAGAGATTGTTAACAAGAATTTAATTTACAAAAATAGGTTGAAAATGCTTCTAAAAGCGACTAAATTTTATTTTAAAGAACTCAATAAAAGAAAATCCAAATTTTGTAAGTTATACTGGATTAAGAAAAAAAATCATAAAAGTAGATTAAATAACGTGCAATGAATTAAATAAGATGCAAAATTGAAAACATGGTAGTGTTTTAGAATAGTTGGAAATTTTACTAAAAATTTATTTGTTGGAAGTTTTTGCACAATGAATAAACATACACATTAAATTACAGTTTGTGTCTATCGTCCGCTATGTTTTCTTGCCTTAGACATCAATTAGCATTTATGGTTGATTTAATGATAAAAATGGATTTGTATGTAATAATAACTTTTTGCATTTTAGAGCTTTTAAGCATTGTTTAGTCTAAACATATTCCAACCTAAATTTGTGAATAATTAAGTTTTAGTGTGGTCATTAAATAAAGCAACTTATAAATAGGTGTTGATGCTTAACTTACAATTTAATATAAATTGGGCATATAAAAAATAATTTAAAAAATTTCATTTTGTAACAAAAATTAAATTTCAATGTTTTGATACACTAATTACATTTAGATTAGTCAAATGCTTATTGCATTATGCAACAGGGGAAATATTTTAAGAATTTTAAAATCATTTACCTTTTAAGGAAATCCCTAATTAAATTGTGAAGTAAGTTGTTAGAAAAAAAACTCAATCACCAAATTTCTCTAAATAGAAATTTATATATAGAATTTTTAAGATACATTATGTTCTTCAAGCTAAAATATAAATTTTTTAACACATGTAAATACTTGATACCTAGATTCTGTGTTGCCCTTTGCCTTGCCAATGAGCATTATAAGTGTTATTTAAAGCAAAACAGATCACAATGGAATTCTACTGTTAAATTGTTTAATTGTTAGGACGCTTTTTTACATTCAATATATAAGAAAATAAATTTGTTAATGATATATAACTTACCAACAAGCATCAAGCGAACATCTTTCTGATCAGATCCAAACTCATTTCTCGCAATGCAAGAGTACAACCCTTCATCACTTAACTCGGTGTTAATAATAGAAATGGTAAATTGAACATTGTCTTGACTAGGTGACTCTGAGAACGACATTCTGAAAGAATAAGATGAAAAGAACTTGGTTATAAAAATAAAATGCTATTTGCTGTTTATTATATAAAATATACTTTTTTAAAATGAAAACTAACTATGTTACTACTAAATTTTATAAAGAATTGAAAAATAGGATTTTGTTTTTGTTTTGTTAATACATGTTATCTGCAAAAGATTATATCTGGACATTCCATACAATGCCTGGTATTTTCAGGCAAATATGAAATAAACAAATTATTTTTATACATTATATCACCAGGTCTAAAACTGGAATTGATTACTACAAATCTATCTATACAAATTATGCAAACCCATATTATGCCAATTTTGTAGTTATCCAAAATGCATATGTATTCTATAAAATGATTATAGACAAACAGTCAGTGACAAACACTTCTACTTTTGGCATTTCTATATTCATGTTGCGTTCATATCATGTTACCATGGGCATAGGTGAATTCTACTACAAAGCAACTGTAATCCTCCTTTTATTGTTGTATATTCTACCATTGAATTTCACCACAAAAATATCTTCAATCCATTGTATAAGCTTACATTGCTTGTTGGGGAATATTATAAAAGAAATTTCATTTACTAAAATATTAATATTAGATTTAGCTAAATAATTACAAAAAAAAAATCCATATATAGATGTAATTATTTCATACTTTGCCTTACTATCTGTATTCAATTTTTTCATTATTTAACGTAAAGATTTTTATTATCTTGTAAATTAAAATATGCAGTGATTTAAAGACAAATCAATAAACACTTTTGCTCACTTTAACCTATGAGGAAGGGGCCTTGAGACATTTTAAACAGCTTTAAAAAAATATGTGTACAATAAAAATTCGATAATGTTTCACTTGTTTAGTATAGTAATAAGATATTTAATAGTAATATTCAAAAATTGCAACTCAATTATTATCCAAGCATAAGTGTTTAGGATGTGTTAAAGTCTTGGTGCAAATGACACTTTATAAATCTTTATAGTCCACAGTTAAGTAGGAATAAAATAAATTATGCACAATCAATAATATTCTGTAAACATGATCAATTAGTACTAATCTAATGAAACTTAATCACTGTATTAATAAACAATACTTACATCAAGAAAAACTTACATTTAATCAAAGACTGCTTAATTTCAAATATATATGTCATTATAAAAATAATTATTATACAAATTCGTTGTAAACAATCACACATACTTTTTAAGGAAGTTATCTTTGAAATTTTTTCTAATATTAACTATAAATTTTGTAACACAACAGAAAACGAAACATAGAATAATGTATTTTTAATCAGACTCATTCAAACGAAAATATTTATCATAAATTAAATCTAGTATAACATGGTTCATACAAATTTTCCAAAGTAAAAATTAAGTAGTTCTTAAGGACTTTTTAAGGACCTTTTGATACTTTTTAAGGACCTCTTATATTTTTTAACAATAGTGGATATAGAATTACCATCAAAGCAACGTTAAACAATAAAATAAATTATAAAATCAGAGGGGTTAATATGAATAATAAAAAGTTTATGCTTGAACAAGATTGTAGGTTTTAAAAAAAATAAAGCAAAAACCGCATATGAACCACCTGCGAAAACAACCCAATATAAACCAACATTGAATTTCCAATGTTATGCTCTAAAAATAATAGTACTACTAAGTACAATACGATTGAATTACTTCGACCTACATTTAAGATCAAAATTACAATGAATTTCTAAAAGTATAATGTCCTTCAAATGTATGCAATCGATTTTAAGTATCCTGAGATTTCAGTGCAGCCAAAAATTATTTTTTTTACATTGTCCTCACATTAAAACCCAAGTTCAATGTACCCTAATAATGAATCTTAAGATCAATGATTCAAAAGTACCTTTAATTTCAAAATTCTAATCTACTTCTAGTATAATATTTAAATACACCCCAAAAAAATTCAATGTATTCTCAGCATAAAAATTTAATGCATCACCATAGGAAAAATTTAACCCCAAAAATATATTTTAATTTACATCTATTATCTATTTTAATTCAAATATCCATTGAAAAAATAAAATTAAAAAGGCTAATGTGCCCTATAAACCGAAAACAATGCATTCTAAAAATGTATTTTCAATATATAAAGGCAAATGTTTTTCAAGTGCACAGAATAGTAGAATACCAATGTACCCAAAGAGTAATAGCCCTCATTGCAAATCCAGTGAGAATTACTAAAAGTGAAAGTTTAATGTGCCATAGATCACAATTAACCCCAAATAACAAAATTAATTACTTAACAAAATTGCAATGTACCCTGAAAAAAAATCCAATGATTCCAAAGAAATCTCCAAGTCAAGAGTAATGAGAAATAAAAGTGCAATGTGCATTGAGTTGAAAATTTTCTAAGCGATCAAAATCTCTATGCACCACTCAACATCCAATATACCCCCACCAAGTTATTCCCTTAAAAACTAGTTTAATAAGAAATTTAAAAAACTGAAAAAAAAATGTATATTTTAGGGGGGGGGGGGGGGTCAAATAAAAATAAACTAAATGTAATAAAATTTATAAAACTTTAAACAAAATATAAACACATTAGAATATTTTAATGCCAGTCAAAGAAAAAAGCTTTAAAAAAAACAAACATTTTTAATACTCAAAATAACTCAATACTCAAATATTCTAAACTTCAATTTCGTAAAATAAATTATATTTCCGAAAAATTTAATGCAATTTTGTTAAGTAGAGCAAATTAAATCATGATAAAATAGGTAGTAGTGAAACATAAGCATTTATTTATCAGATGCAAAAGGATTGTAAGTCTTTCAATAGAGATCCCAGCAGATCGCGTTTCGTGAATTTCTACAACTTCAAGATTTTCATGAATGAAAAAAATTCTCAAAAATGCGCCATTTGGAAGTTGCATTCAACAACAGAAATTAGAGTTATAACCATCTCAACTTTCGAGTGATATTCCCCGTTTGACGAAGATCGCAAATATTTCTAAATGTTGAAGATGCCACATTCTTGTGAAATTCTCCGTTTTTCTAGAATGAATATCGATTCTTCACAAAACAACAAAAACGAGCTGAGATTTCTAACAATGAAGTGTCCATATGATGAAATATCATTGACTAAAAAATCGGACAAAAGGGATCAAAAGTTCACTTTTTCTGATGCTGAATCCATCTATTCATGCCTTTCTCTTTTTGCCGATTTACACTTTCGCATAACTTTCAAAGTAAAATCCGGAATTCTACATTCCGATATTTTTAATGCAACGGGGTACCGAAAATTTTAAATCCCTGGAATTTCGAGTTAGACACACAAAAGTACCACCCTTGTGAATTATTAAAGAAAATCATGAGGGACAAAAAATAAGGACCTCAGTTGAAAATTAAGGACTTTAAGGGCCCTTAATTAAGGGCCCACCTAAATTAAGTAGTTCTTAAGGACTTTTAAGGACCGTGCGAACCATGTATAACATATCCCCCCCCACTAAAATTTCACAAAAAAGATTATCTTGGTTTCGATAATTTCCGTTTTAAAATTCTGGGAAGTTTTAATAAGTGAGCTTTGTATGGATTCTGCAAACAGATTAAAACCCTAACTCTAATTGCCCATGTAATTTACTGTTGTCTTTGTATTTTTGTTCAAAATGTGTTTTAACCTTAAAATACTGTATTATCTTTTCTGTGCTCTTTTGTCTAATTTTGTATCTGCTTTTGTAAAACTATTATGTTGCCAACAGCCCAATGCAATAAAAATTTATTTATCTAATGAAAAATACTGACATTATAAATAGCCTAATAGGAATACATAAATAAATACCATAAATAAGTACATATTTTCACATTTTACCTATCTGAAACTCCAGGATAACCATTCAACACTTTTAGATTTTTTATCCACTCATAAGACAAGGGTGGATCCCCTTTTGCTAAGCAAGATACATGAGCTGTATGTCCCCGTTCGACAGTCACATGATCAACTATTCTTTCAACGACAGGAGATTCTAAAAAATATCAAGTTGAAGACAGGGTTACAGTAAACATTAAAGTAAATATTTAATCATTGAGATTACATTAAATACAGATAATCAAATGCAAGCTGAATCCAATAAAATATTTTTTAAAAATTATCCACTTAGACATATAAATTTTTTTAAAGAAAAATGTAGTTGGTTTAATGTTACACTAGAAAAGTGTTTCTAGACATTATATCTTTCACGTACCCCTTGATAAAACTTTTCATTAATGAGTACTTTCTTCTCTCGTAACCCTTTTCGCTTATCCTTCTATATAAAACAAGTAATGTTCTTGGCAAGTTAAAACAAGTAATGTTAATAGGAAGTAATGTTCTTAGGCTAGATGACAAATGAATCGAACGACTTAAATGGATGACCTATAGACTTATTTTAGATTTCAGTTTTTACATTTATTTTAGGCTTTTCTTGTCATTACTATTATTTTCGCATACCTCCCAAGAGTATGCGCACCACAGGTTGAGAACCTGTTGCACTAGAACAACACATGGCAACATTTGAGTGTCTATCCTTAAGCATGCGAGGACTAGCTCTTAATTTTAAACCACATTTATATTCAAGAACTGGGCTGATACCCTCTCTAAAATATCAGACCACACATCATGTGATTGGTTAAACAAAAATACTGAAATTTTAGTTTCATGGTGAACATAACATGCTTACGAAAACTCAATCAACGCTGGAACATTGATGATCTGGCATATTTAGTACAACCCATTCCTTCGACTTTTAGGTTATTTTTTTCTTGACAATTCTTTGCTTCCTATGATTTCCATTTACATGACAACCATGTGTACAATGTACATTCTAACTTTTGATCTATTATAAAAATTTAAATATGTTCTAACAATTTAAATATGTTCTATCTTTTTTAAAGTTTTGATTATATCAAGTACATTATAAATGTGCCCATTATAAATGTAATGAAACGTGAAGTTATAATGCTACAAAATAATATAATTTGAAATTCTTACCAAATACCGTTAACTGTACACTCTTTTGGAGTCCACTTCCAATCCCATTAGAGGCCTCACAGAGATAAGTACCACTTTTAGATTTTTTAGCGCTTGAAAATAGTAGGCTGCCATTTTCAAACACATGAATATTATCACTGGAGAGAACCGACAGGTCATGTTGAGATTCTGAAAACAAAGATGGTCATTTTATTAAACACCATTAAAAGTATTAAAATTTGCTCATCCTATCATACATTAAAGAAAAATATTGTTATAAATGTTGGAAAAATAACTTCTACCTAGTTTGTAAACCAATTTGTATCACAAAATTTAAATAAATAAAGTTTAGCAATAAACAAAGAAAAATTTGAATTTTTGATATTAATAACAAATTTAAAACATTGGGTTTATCTGATAATAAATATGTTTACTGTTATAAAAATCATATAATCTAAAGACAAAAAATATTTTTAATGAGACTTCAACATTCTCATGTCTCCCAGCACACATTCTTTCTGATAGATTAAATTAATTTGTGGCATAACATGCTTTGTATTTGGTTTGGTATTTAAAAATCATTGAAAGCAACTTTTTTGTGCAATCATTACTCAAAAACTACACACTTCAACATTATACGTACAAAACTTGTACTTCAAAATTTATACATTTAATAAAATATTTAAAATAATTTACCTGATGATGTTTTTCTCCATGAGATTTTGACTTTTGGCGAACCTTCGGCTTTACAATGAAGCATGGCACTACCGCCTTTGCGAATTTTAAGATCAGTTGGCTCCATAACCCATTGAGGAGCAGCTAAAAACAAAAATTGAATTTTTAAATTACCTCAAAATTACCATTCTCAACACAAATTGGATTGTTGTAAGAGTAACTTCCCCCATTTTAAATATATTTTAAAATTCTTATGATATAAGTTTTTGTTATTTAATAGTTAATATATGCATTATATATTTATATACAACAGATAAAACAAATATGTATATGCTTTAACTTAATCTGTTTGTTTCTAAACTAAACATTTATGCATATTTCTTGGTTATGCTAAATTGTTATAATATAAAATTTGCAATTTTTTTTGTAGCTTTGACAGAATTGTCTGTCAGAAAACAATGATCAAATGCTAATATTAAAATAGTTATAATAAATAACAAATGACTTCAGTTATCCAACATATACTTAATTTTAATTTTCTATCACAATAACAATTGTAATTTCAAAGAAAAATAAATGTAGTAGTTAGTAAATTTGAAGAAAATCTTTGAAACTGTTCGAGAATGCCTCATTGTTTCCTTAACTTGATATTTTATAAAAAATATTTGGCAAATTTTAAAAGTTCTCTTTAAGCTAGATATATTTTTTAGATAGTTTTATTAACTTTTCTACAGGTTACACTTTAAAAAATCTCGAATATACCTGTTACAAATAAGGGAGCTGAAACATGATCGCTTCCAATACTATTAGTGGCTCTGCAAGTATAATTCCCAATATGTTCTAAGCTCAAGGGATTTATTGTCAAAGATGATGTCCATTCATCCAACTGCTCAATGTTTCCACTAGAGAGAATGGTGCCATCTTTCAGCCATTGAAAGTCGATTGGCTGGTCACCGGATGAAGCGACGCAGAGAAGCTTGGCTCTTGAATAAATTGTTAAAGATGCAGGCATTGACAAGGGATTTAGCTTTGGCAGTTCTGAAATAAGAAAGACGAATTAAAAAAAAATTATTTAGAGTATACTATAAACAGTATTTAAATATCTAAAATGTAATTTAAGTAACTTAAATGTCCTTTTATTGCTTGTTTTTGTTTTGACTAAGGAGGAAGCTTTTAAAGTTAAACCAATGCTCTAGATATCTTGTTTTCCCAAATTTACCAGACAACTTTGAAATTTGAGGACAACCACGGATCAAGAAAAGGGGTATGGATACTTTATACCAAGGGTATCAATCACATTATATGTTACTGTTAGCAATAGAGTAGTTTATACTTACTCGTATTTTTTTTACTCATGTATGGTATAAGGAGTTTTTGCGATATGAATTATTTTAGTGTTTATTACATTACACAAAGTAAACCTTTTGTGACATATCAGCAACTGGAATTATAATTTTTTATTTGGAATTTTCTAAGTTTGTCAATTAAAAAATATATACTGGTTCATAAAGGTGCCAAATTCCAAAATTTAGAGAAATTGCTAAAGAGTAAAAATCACTAAAAAGATATTTTTTTAAGAACCCCAAAAATTCCAAAGCATGTATAGCAGAACCTTACTATAACATAGAGTTAAGAAAAATTGTATGTATAACGTACAGTTAAGAATTGTAATAGAAATAATAAAGGACGATTACTTTTATCCGACTAGTTTTATATTTTCAAGCTATCGATTAAACATCTGTCATTGTGCTGTTCAATATATTGAACAATTAACAAATGAAAATGTGTTTATATATTATTAACACTTACGACACCACCCACTTCAACCACCTATGCTGAAGGCTGTTTTTATTTGACATATAATACTTTTATAGTTAACTAGTTTATTGATGTACCACCCTGTTGTATTACACCATTTTAAGAGTTATTTGTTATAAGTCGGACTTTCATTAAAACAGGCAACCTTTAGACCTTACTAGTTCATTATAATAAGGTTCTACTATACTTCATAAACTATACAGGGATAGATAATGTAATAAATGAATGCCAAAAACATTAAAATATTTAAATGTAATATACAACTTAATAAAAAAAAAATTACAAAAACCCTTCAGGGTAATGAATTTGATCCCGAGTGGCTGTAGGCCGCAGACCAACTTCTGCATAAAAGATTGAGTTTCGAGGCTGTGATATTAGTTGTGTGTGAAATTGACTTTTGATTACCATATTTTTATTGATTAATGAATATGTCGAATCCAATAGCCCATTGTGCAGCTGTAGTGCAACATTATTTAATCAACCAACCACCCATTATGTTTGCCATTTTGACTTGACGACAAACAAAAAACGCATCATTTTGGCTGTGGTGCCAATTTTCCAGAATCGTGCCAAGATGCACCGCAAACTAGGAATTTACAGAAAATTATAAAATGGAACATTTTAATGCATTTTTTTTATGATGAATGCATTGCTGGAAAAACTACAGGTCCCAAGATGTGATACATCGAGGACTGTTAATAGATAAGCCCTTCGAGTGATTAGAAGGGCAAAATTGTTTACATTATTTTCTCTGAAAAATAGTTTGCTTTATATTTTCAATGCATGTATATTATACATATATTTAAATTTTTATTATTTTAATAGACATAGCTTCCAAGAAATGCACAAATGCTTTAGGTTTGGAAAATATTCCAAAATCGAATATTTCTACAAATTTAAAATTTATGTATATTGCTAGAAAAACTGGAAATTCATGGATGACTTAAGTCTCTCAGTTCTTTCAGATGGTTAAAAATTATAAACATATTTTCAAATTCAAAGTTTAATGGACATTTGTCATAACAATGGCTACAAGCATAATCCAATCATTGTATGTCCCCTTTGGTAAATTTTAGGAAAACGCAAAGAGAAGTTTTCAAACTTGGTCCTTTTTTCATACTTGGGCCATTTCAGCCATTGATATTTTATGTATGCAACCATTTTCCATGTTTCAAGGAATAAAATAACGTAAAAAAATATATAATGCATTTAAAGTAAAAGTTCAAACGATAGCCAATATTTCAAATACAAAACTGGTTGCAGAATTTTATTTTAATTTTTGTTAATTGCCAAGATAGATTTAACAAAATACTTTAACCTTTCGAATGCAGGTGTTTGTTTTTAATATCGGATTCCAGTTGAAATAACAAACAGCTGTCTTGTAAAGGTTGTTTTGGCATGTAATTGATTGAGATTTGAGCTTACAGACTTTTGCTTAAATTCAGTGGCAATTTCATACCTACATTAAAGTTAGATAATTTAATACCTTATTTTAATTTAATTTTGCACAGAATATATAGTTGCAATAACTTTAATTAGGAATTCTAAATACAACTTGTTTTTAAATTTCATGTTGCTTAGTCCTAAAGTTATCTTAAAGCAAGTAACAAGTTAAAGGGTTAACAAACTAAGTATACGAGGCAAACTAAGTATATGAGGCTAACTAGCTAAATCAACATTTTTTGCAAATTCTTTTGTAATGTTTTTCACAATTCATCACCTAGCAAAGACATATAGACCAAAAGTATCTGAAAATAGTCTAAAAATGCATTTAAAAGTTGCTCAATCTGACGTTCTCTAGTCGTCTAGATGACAGATTATCGACCGAGGTTACATCTTACGCCCATTTTATACAAACGAGAAAAACGTGCATGACCTTAAGAGTGATTTAAGAATTCATACCAAGTAGTACGAATTATCAGAATCACAGAGAGGTTAGCACACACGTTACTCGTTTGTGTAGAATGGACCTTGGATTAATTTTCTGTTTGTAAAAAGTGAAAGTATTTGCGAATTTACAATTTTCTTTCATATGCCGTCTTGTTCCCTCATTTAAAATGGAAATTCCTTCTAAAATTTAACTTACATGAACATAAATAATCAAAATATTGAAAAGACTCCTTTTTTTTGAAATTAGGTTTACAATAAGAGATGACGTTCTAGAACAAATAAATTAAGAGTAATTTAAGCCAAAAGATTGTTTAGTTAATCTGATTACTTCAAAACTGGCTAAATCCAAACTTTGACCCTTTGTACTTTGGGGATGTTTTTATGGCCTTTTTGTGGAACAGTTGCACCTTGCGACTGTTCTTTTTAAAAAGGTATTATTTAGGGTGCTCTTTTTACGATCTACAATCACGAATTATTGAGATCGACTTCCAAGCAGATTCCCAAACAATGCGAGTCTGACACAAAATCAACACTTGTTGGTCTTATGAAGTCCACTTAAGAGGCGGAATTTGGAACCTGTGTACCAACATGTCTGTACCTCTAAGGGAACCAACATGTTATTTTGTCTGTATTGTTTTTGCTCTCAAAGTTGAGATTCGAACCCACAACCTTATGATCATGAGGTCGCTGCATTCTCAAGGGTCACCTGGGTATTCTTGATGTGAAGGTTAGGGATATATATCAAAGAAATGACTCTTGAACACAATCTCATATTTTTAAAAAATCGTCAGATGACATTCATAGTATGATCGTGGCCTTATTCAATTTGAAGAACACGGGAGGGGGGGGGGGGGAGAAGAGGTATCATGTGCCAGAGTCGCATGCAGAGTGCAAAGGGTTTTAACCATTTGCACTTGAAAAATTTAAATTTTATGTAACCTGAAAATACTAATATTGAAAACATGCCTTAAATGCTTGGAGACCTCCCTTATTCCAAATAAAACTTAATAAAAAAACCTAAACCATAATACGTGGATGTAAAACATTTTGGCGTCTCCTGTAAAATTTACAAAAATGGATTTATCTGGTAAAACTAATCTCCTTGTACATGCCTTCAAGATAATATTCTAATCTTATAAAATAATTAAAGATATGCTAATTGTGTTGGATGGCAAGATATAGAAAGTATATCAAACAATTATCAGGGTTCCCACTCAATATTCAAATCAAAATTCCTGGACTTTTCCCAGGTTTTATCAGAAGCTTCTTAAAAAATTCCAGAACAAAAATGAAATTATTTTTTCACATAATAATCTTGAAGGTGGGAAATAGAAGTGTTTGTAAATAATACCCTAGCAAAGTCTGCAAAATCAAAAATTTAGCATTTTTAATTTTATGCTTTTACATGAATGACAATAAAAAGAATATAAACAGCACATTTTCTTTGACTTTTTAGGCCATTTTCATTTTTCCTGACAATTTCAGGTGTGTGGGAAGGCTGAATTATGTATAAACATTCGGGAATTGATTTTTTGTTGCTGCATAGTTAGAGTTTAAACAACATGAACAAAAAATTAACACAGACAATTTGTAAAATGACTTGCAGACATGTTACTTTCTTCTTACGTGTCACAGACTGATTGGAAATATTTTGCAATATACTAAGTACACTAGGAACTAAACATTTGCGCTCAATAAACTCTATTAATATTAAAGACAGGATAATTATGTAATATTTTTTAGAAATATTAACATTAATTTTTTCTTTCACAAAAACTTGTTATTGCTCTTTCCGAAACCAAATCATATAGGCTACACTATTGAAATATTGCAAAGCCATATAGAGTGCTAAATCAACTGGATTGCAACAATTATCAATACTTTAACTAGTAGTTAAGTATAGTGTATAAGACACTAATTTTTAATTAAATAAACTAATTAACTGTGATAAAAAATTAAAATTAACTTATTTTCAAATATGCATAATAGTTGGTTAATAATAAATAGTTGAAATCAGTCATTGTCATAATATAGTTGAAATGCTTATTTTCAATGTCGTAGAATCTCTAAAGTAAGAAAAGCAAAAACGCAATTTAGGTAACATGTTTATAATATTTTAGGCAGTCCTTTTTTCATGTCACATTTGTGCCAGGAGAAAACTGGGATACAAACATAAAATTTGGGCTCTATTTACATAAAACCATAAATGTTTTAAGCATAGGTTCATGGGGACAAATTTGATATCGAAATTTATAGCAAATGAATATTAAAGTTATGTTAAATATACATAACAAAATGAATGCTTATAGAAAGACTCCCCCCTATTGTATACTTAGGGAAGTATTTGTACATTCTAATCAGGAGCAAATATTAGATAACTCCGAATTTCTTTTTTTAAATTATTAACTTTATCTGACAAAAAGAAAATATGGATGCAAGAAGCATCAAATTAATAGATAACATTTCCAAAATAAACATAAAGAACTACTACGTAAATAAAGAAAGATTATCGAAGTAAATAAACACCTCACCTTGACACAGCACTCCTGAAATAATGAGAATAAATATCCATAAAATATCCATATGAGTGTCCATTGTTTCTTTCAACTATATATCATAACTACAATGTAATTAAAATTTTCTAACTTGAAGCAAATCAACACACGCAAGTCACATTTTTTGTAGCTGAGTCAAGTGTAAGTATTTCAACATAACACGGGTCGATTCAAAGTTCTGAAAAACACACATAACAGGTGATGACTGCGAGCGACAATAATTAAGGAAATGACTATCCTTTCATATCCGTTCGCATACACATAATAATTAAACTCTACGATGGACCACTTCGCTTAAACATAGACTCCTCTGACACAATAAAAGAATGAAACTGCAGACGGGATGAGTACGCGAGTGCGCGGAAAAAAAAAAAAAACGTGACTGATGTAATACAAAATACCTCTTCTTCTCATGATAGGGAAATAAAAAGGGAAAAAGCTGGGCTGGTTGTTGTAAAAAAAAAATTCTATTTAAATTCGCAGTTTCTACTCAAATATTATGGATGATTGTGGAGTTTTACAAATTTGTAAAATAAATTATTTATAATTTCTTTCACAGTACCTTAAACAGCGATTTACAATTTGAAAAGCATTTTCTATTTTTAAAGCTTATGACGTCATCACAAAAAGTCGGTCTGCATCAGTTAACATTAACAAAGAAAATGATAGTTTCTACTTTAAATTTGATGGTATAATTTCACTTTGCGGTGTGTTTTCAATCTTCGTTTGAGGACAGTGTTATTATTTCATTAATTATTTTAGTTAACTAATTTTATCAGCGATTAGTGTTATGATAATAACTTTTTTTGGTATTCAATCGTTACAAAATACGTTTCGCTCAAATTAAATTCATGTGCATTATGTCATTACTGATCAACTTAAGGTAAATTGTAACCAATTGAACAATAACTGGAAAAAAATCTACTTTTAATATCATCCTTAATTTTAACTTCACAAGTACTGTAATTTACAGTATTTTAAAACTAAAAAATATGTATGTCCATTCAACTAAAATAATACATACACACATGCCCGATAAAAAACACGATATTTTATTTCATTGTAAAGCACTGTACATTACTTATTATCTACAGTAAACATTATTAAATTAATTCCTCATATTTTTTTGCATTTTAAACACATTTTTGTTCATTCAATAAGGGATTAATTTTAATAAGAGGAAAACTAGCATAGCATTATTGTAACTGACAATTTGATATTTTCATTTGTAAAATAAAACATGACATAGAAAAGAGGTTTTGAAAATGTAACTTGCATTAGACCAAAACCAAGAATTTGGCCTTTAAAGAAAAACAAAGTCATTGAATTTTGTAGAATGTTTTTTGCAACTTTTAAAACTTTTGAACTTTTAGAATAAAATATGAATTTTTATTTTATTATTTTAATTACTTTAATACATTAAGGAATGTCATAAATTGTTTATATGATTATTAAAATCATGTTAAAGTATGGATAAACTACAAATTCACATATCTGCTTAAATTCATTACATTTTAGCAGACCTTTACTAATTTATGTACAAATCTAAGATCACAGCAGTCTTTAAATAGTTCAAAAAGTTTAACCGTACAAAGGTTACAAAACAGAAATAACAAATTTATTAAAATAGAAAAACATGTTTTTTTTTACGTTTAATTTTAAACATGTAAATTCTATACAATTGACGCACGATAAAATATTTAAATGCACATACTATTCTTAAGCATTTTAAATTAATCGCGATAGTATTTTAAATAATTAAGTTTTAAAAACTTGAAAACACAAGCTTAATATGAAGTAATATTTTTTATGAAGCTTTTATTTAAAAAATTTTTTATTGTGTATCCATTTCTAATATATGAAGAGTATAAGAAATATATTTGAAATGAAATAATTAGCAATAATTAATTTTCACATATGTTAAACAAAATAAATATTAGTATATATAATCAATAAAATATATGAAATAGTATTAAAGATAAAAATTCTAGATTTATAAATGTGTTTTAGCTGTATTACAAGATTATAAAGGGTAAACTAAGTAAAACCTTTATTATATATTAATCATAAGTTAACAATGAAGTTGATGAATATTTTGTTTTCAATATTTCTTTTAACTAGATAGTTATATAAAAATCATCCTTTTACTACTTATAAAATTATGAAAAATTATTGTAGCTTCAATTTTAACAGAATAATTTTCTTTTTGAATGTCAGAAAATGTGTTTCAATAACGACATCAACGATTTTTAATATATCAAGAAATATTAATAGTGTTCTTATCCTATTGTCATTAATATTAGTTATGAATTTTGAGATAGTCAAATAGTAACGTACATCGATAAAATGCCTCTGCTTTCACAATTAAAATGAATGGACAGAGAATGATGTTCGTTTCTATTAATAATATTAAATCACTATTCGCGAAATTCATTTGAAAACACTACAAAATATCATTTCTAAATTGAATGAAATTACAAAATCGACGTTGTATACAAAGTTTAAATAAGTGTTCCAAAAGTATGATATGAGTTTTGTAAATTTGAAAAATTCATATAGATATACATTGAGATTTACATCCAGTTACAATTACTGAAAAGCCTGATTAATTGTTGCACCTCTTCAAGCTTACACTCTTTGCATAGTTGAACTTCGCATAGAAAGATTAAATTCATTTCTACGCACATATTGCATATCGCAAATGAAACTTTTCGGACGACAGTACACAGTTAATATTCAGTTCGACAATTAGAAAAGCTAACCCTAAATTTCTTTCCAGCACAACATCAAGGGACAAGTGAAAATCGTTCTTCGCATAAATGGAATACCGCGTTTGCGTCGTCTAAAGTTTATTATAAAATAGTTATCTGTTGCAAAGAGACAGAAATAAACAGATATAACATACACAGTAAATATAGTTATATAAGTTTAAGAAATATAATGAATGACTCTACTAAAAAAAGTTTGGGTAAAACAGCATGTAATTACACTTTTACAATGAGAGATATTTTAAATTTGAAATGCTAAAGATAAACTACATCAAAGGGCTATGGATTTCAAAATATAAATGACTATACTAGGGGACATCCTAAGTTGAGCCTAAAGCAATTGAAAATTATACATATCATAGCTTTCGCTTCAGGTTCAACTTAGATTGTCCCCGAGTATACATGAGCTCTGAATAAATAATACTATATATATATTTAATAGCTTGAGTAAAACAAAGTTTAATCAACATATCTCAGTTTATCAATCTCAGTTTATCTTTACTTGTATTTTTTAAAGGGTTCTGGTACGAAAATGGGAATATACCTTAACACAATATTCTTTTAATTTTATCTTTAAAATTATAGACTTTTGAATCTAAAGTCCCGGAGTCCTTTAAATACGCAAATAATTTTCCTTTAAAACAGTCGTCAAGGTTACCTCTACATGTTACTAGCGTTCCAAGCTACATGCTAATTTATCATAAGCTCTAACTTTTGCTTTTGCTAACATTTCTCAGAAAATTTATTTTTAAATAGTGAATATAAAATAAGGTAACGATAAATGTAAAAATAACCGGAATATAAATAATAGGGTTTATTTTTGAAGTAGTTGATCATAGTTTGATTTACTATAAGTGTCAATACACAAACAATTTATTTAATATATAAGGATTTATTATTGCTTTTCCTATTCGTTGATTCTTACTATCCCTTTCCTTATTCTCACTTAAAATATAAAATAATCGTCTTAAAATTTATCTTTAAAATAATTAATATTTATTTTTTGAAAAAATATATTAAATTACAAAACAAAAAACTGAATAAATTATTTAAATGTTGGTACTTAGCCTGCAGTACCAAATTTCGTATTTTACAAAATTGAAATCTATATTCTTAAATAAAAAAAAAAACTGCATTAAAGTCTTTCTCATATGCAGAATTCCGTATGGAGGTATCCAAAATCAAGTTTTCATAAGGTCTCACAATTGCAAGTTTACAAAAGAATATACTTCGTTACGAAAACCACCACAGCACCCAGGACAAAAGACATTGGTTTCTGACAATATGTACACACCGCACAACACAGATGGAATTTCAGGAGCAATCGCATTTTGATATAAAGCACAAAAGATGAACGCTATTAAAGTAATAACTCCACTTTCAGTCAGTCCCCAGTGCACAATCAGAAGGTAGCGAGGCACTGTACATAGCACTGCAAAAATCACCAGTGAATGCAACGACCCTAGAGCAAAGATTTTAGCACTTCTCCTGCACTTCGAACGTGAGCTCGTATCAAATCAGGAATCACTCAAGACTAGGAATGAGTCAAGTACGTGTTTGAATTAGCTGCTAATCCGTTTCATTTCTCCACATTGGACACCTAATATTTAGATGTCCAATGTGATCTGATGTCAGGAATCGTCTGAGGAATCGTCTTCCATTTCTACCTCAGCTTCCACTGTCTTGGGTCTGAAAGAAAGACAGAGAACATATATTTTCCGAAATTTTTTTTCTTCATTAAAGTTTGCACAAATTTAAATGCACACATTGCCTCAAAATCACAAGAATTGTAAAATAATAATGAGCCATTTAATACAGTGATTCCCAATTAGTATCAAACCACAGCAGGCACGTAGATATAGATTTTTCATGGGAGGGGTTCAGTGACTGAGCAAGGGATTACTTTAGGTTACTTACCCCCCCCCCCCCCCTCAACAAGAGTTGAAGGCAATCCTTCCCTAAATCAACACCTTCCCCCATTTTTTTTTAGTAAAACTTATTAATTTTTTTTAAGAATAAACAGGAATACGTTGACAGGTAAATACCGTAACAGCAACAGTTATCATTTATTTTTTATGAAATCGTTACCAATATCAGTCATGGCCTATTTTTAAAATTAGTAAATACCACTCCCTAATTATGAAATAAATTTAGAGAACAAATTTATGCTTTGAGAATCATCGTTTAGAATAATATACGGTTTTAAAGCATCTTGTGTATACGGTCCCGTTTTCCCTTTGTCGCCGAAATCCAAATGCTAGAAAATGAACTCGATGATGTCTTTTGAAGCTTAGTTTGAGATAAAAATTGCCTCAAAACACGTTTTTGAAGCTTTTTGAAAAATGTTTTCCGAGGCAGGATTCCTGGAAAATATCAAGAAGTATAATACGAGAAAGTAAAATTTTTCTAGTTTTTTAAAGTATTTTTACAGTAATTCGATTTTTAATTTTTTTCTTCTTGATTTACAATGGGAGGGGTTTGAACTTCCTGACCCCCTTACCTACGTGCCTGAACCACAGACTCCTAGCTAAAAATTGAAATAGGACAGCGGGGACATCAAACAACTATACATACTTAGTGGACCCTTTGTCTTTGATGAACGTCCTCATCTCTTCCACGACGCAGTCGTACCTTCCGTCGTCTGGCACAGTGATGGTGGCCTTGCTGACAGGTGGGGTCGAGGGTTCGTTCTCCGCGATAGCCGTCCCGTAGTTCTGGAGGGTGGAATAGGACGTCGGCAGAGCAGGTGATGGTTCGGGTTCGGGCACAGGTTGAGGTTCCGGTTTCGGAAGGGTTGTTGTGGTCGCCCTGGAAGACCTGCTGGGTCTAGGAAGGGAAGAGGTGCGGGCCGGCACCTGTCTCTGCATAGTCGCTGAGGCTCGACGTAAGGTCTGGTCTAGGCGATGGAGGGTCGCTGCTGCGTACAAGAAGTCTCGGTCTTCGATGAGTTCTGAAATGTGCGAAATGTTTTACTTGATTGCATGGGATTGGGATTTAAAGTATCATATTCGCCTGTTAGAAGTTTGCTCTCAGACGTTTGTTGTAAGTAAATCGCCTCTCGTAAACGATCTCTAACTGTAACTGCTGGATTGGACAGGATTTTTTTTATTTGAAGCCAATGTAGAAGCAGTCATGCTGTACCTTACTTTCATCGCTACCGCAATATTTCGTATATTTTTCATGTTCAAATAAGCGACATGTGTTGCTTTTGGCTGAGGTTTTTTTTCTATTTTCTTTTGATATCCATTTTAAATGCAATCTGCTATTAAAATAGAAAGTCATTTGCAAGTCAAAGTCGAAGTTGCTAAAAAGCAAGAGTAAAAACTATTTGTTTGGCAGTATAAAAATTAATTCCATAAAAAGAAAAGAAAATATTTATATACATTTAATATTACTATAATGATATTGTATTAATATAAAGAAACACCACTAAAACACTTTAAAAACATGGTGGGATACAGGATGGCTGCATCCACATTGCCTTCAACGCGCCCTTAAAGGAAACAAGTTTTAAGCCTTCCAGAAGTTACAGTTAGAATTCAGTGGTTTCTCCGAAAGCTACAATGCTTTTAGGCAGTGAATAACTTTCATATTTGTTTTTGCCTTAAAGAATGTATATTTAGTTACAATTGAACCCTTGGAGTTTTAAATGAGTTTCGTCCATTGGAGTAAAAATACAAATTTCAGCCAGTTTTACATAATACCGAATACTATTAATCTTCTTAACAATTAAAACTTAAACAAATATCTTCATACATATTCTTGCGGTGATTTAAACTTGTTAGTTAAATGCAATCCAATTTCAGCAGATCTAGTTTAACTCTGCGAGAAGAACAAAATATATATTCGATTAACGCAGTGGAGCTATTAAGTTATCCAGGGATATCTGAGTTTTCCCAGCTATGCACCTACTTATATGCATTAAATAAATTTTGTCAAATGGAGTATTTTTTTAAGAATTAAAAAAAAACTTAGGTACAACTTAAAATCTACCTCTTTACAATCTTTTCATTTTTTTAATATTAAAAAAATAATAAAGCAGACATAAGAACATTATTTTAAAATTTTAGCAGTGAAACAAACTTTACACACAAATGCCAAAATCGATTGAGCGTCGTCGGTGGGTTAAATTGCATCGTTACCTGTGGTAATAGGTCTCGGATTGAGTTTATTGTGACAGTAGCACGCTATGATCGGCATTATGAGGATTGCGACGGCTGACAGAACAATAGGCAGCACAAAGTACATTTTTTCATAAACAGGTTCATCATTTGGCTCCAATAGTGAAGGATCTGTAAAAAGTTATAACATGACTTATTTTATACGTCGGGAATGTGAATTATAACGAAAATTAATTACAATGAATATACATGTTTAATGACTCTTCAAATTACATTTACATTATCAAAAGTACTGTCAACCCAGCCAACTTTGCCATAGTAGGGCAACTTTGCCAACCACCCTGCCAAGTTTCTGTACAAACCAATGCTGTGAAGGGTAAACAAACACAATTAAAGCATCAATTGTAATAATAATTGCTATTGCAATAATTACCATTACAATACTTTGTAAGACTTCCATACAATAAGTATTAAATTACATTTTACATTTTTCGATACTCATAAATTGCGATTATAAAAATAAACATTTTGGTGAAGCTTAAAATATTTAATAAGCTAATATTTTATAAACATAAATTAAGTTGTCTTTTTTCAGAAACCTGTGTTGCTGATAGTAAATTAAGTCCTGGAAATGCCTACCACTCTGATCTGTTATTATTTTGATTGTAGCTGAGGCCGCGCTCTCTCCGAACCTGTTCTGTGCAGTGACGAAGATCTCGTACTGACGACCAGGACTGAGACCTCCTATGGAGTAGTTCTGTGATGGAAGCACTGAGACGTAAATTTTGTGACGGTCGCCATTTTGTTCTTGAACATGAATTGCAAAAGCTGAAAAAAAAGTAAACAATTAGGTTATACTAGTTTGCTAATATTATTCGGCGATATTGCAAATCTAATATGCATTTAAAATAATAGCCAGAAAAGTGATTATTTAACTTTAATGACACTTTTACAGAATTAAATAATCGATTTTGAAGAGACTCTTGACAAACAAGAAAACCATAATTTGTATGGAAATTTTACCTGTAGGAAGGCTTCTGCTGTTTTCACGGGGCCAGATTTTAAGGTTGCAAGATACCCCAGCTGTTTGGATGACTTTTACATGCGGAGTTCTTGGGGCACCTGCAAAATAACTGGGTAAGTTTGTTTTTCCTTTACATTTAAATAATTTATTTAAATATTTTTTATGCAATCCTTCTTTATAAATATCAAGAAGATCAATACAAAATGCTTGATACAAATTACTTTATATGCGAGTAATTCCTTTCGAAAAGTTTAAAAAAATTATTTTTCAAAGTTAGAAATTTTTTTAAAATTGTAATTGGAAACAAGCAAAGGTTTTAAAATCAATTTAATTAGTGTTTAAAAGCGTTGAACAATTGAAGATTTTTCTTTGAACTTTAAATACTAAAAATATAGTTCTGTAACAAATTGTTGAAACGTACGATGATGGTTCATTGATTTCCGTTATCAAATATCAAGTTTTATAACTTATTATTTCCAATCACTAGTATATCACTACTTTCATAATCTATATGACCGATTTTCTAATAATCGAATATTATAGGACATATTTTCCCCAAATAAATAATCTCGCACTTTTTTTTGAAAAAATATTTTGATATTTGATAGAAAATTTGTATCCTATAATTAATTTCTATGGCTATCACCGCGCTTACAGAGCTCAAATTTTTAAACATCCGTTGGGCTTTTGTTCCAGCAACTAAAATATTCAAGGATTTTAGACCGGCTTCAGATGAAAGTTTAATTGAACGAGACTTATAACCTCACATGAATTCTCACCTCCATCTGTGGTGTGCACCACCACCTGTTCAGATGACGGCCCCGTGCCCACGTGGTTGTAGGCCTTCACCACTATCGAGTAGCTTGAAGACCTCTGCAACCCTTGTAGCAAAAACTCTTGGTGATCCTTGCACACCCCTTCCGCCACGACACTCCGGTAGGTGTAGGCAGTCTTGGTGCTCAGTCTCTTGTAGCCCACGTAGTAGCCCTTCAGAGGGGCATTCCAGTTGTTGCGAACGGGACACTGAGAGTGTAAGAAAAATACCATTGAGGGTTTGCAAACCGATCAATGTCTATTTCATGTCTACAGAGGGTGTCTCAAAATTACATATACAAACTTTGAGGTGGGATTAACCAGATAAAGGGCATATACAAATACAACTGTTGACGACCAACCACAGGCTCTAAGCCAGTAAGATTGGTCCCGTTCATCGCATCCTAACTATCTCCCAATGCCGATCCAGTTGTCTTTTAAAACTACCTACTCTTGACGAATTAACCACTCCACCAGGCAAACTATTCCATTTCTCTATTACTCTATTATAAAAATAATGCTTTTTACCTTTCCGATGAATTTGTGTTTTGTATAAATAGTACTCATGACTTCCAGTCCCATTGACTGTATTAAGTTTTATGCCTTTTACATCACCCGATTTGATAAATTTAAATAGTTGAATAATGTTCCTTCTAATCCTCTTTTACTCAGGAGGAATAAGGTCCCCTCTAATCCTTCTCTTAAAGGGAAACTATTTTCGCATATGGACCAGAAAAGCTATGAGTATCAAAACGAATGTTTTATTCTTTGATGGAATGGGCGTAGTAGATCCATCGTATGGCTCCCATGTTTAACAGATTTATCGAGCATTGTTTGGCGCCGGAACCAGTAGCGCTATTGCAGACATACTTTCATCAAAATGTGTTTTTAAAATGATTCTATTAAAAAATTTTAAATGTCAAATAGTTCAAACGTCAGTTTTTTTTTACCCTGCCCTATCTCTTTAAAATAGGTTCCGAAGTGCTAATTTTGAAATCTGATTTGACATATTTTGAGTATCTAACGTTTCCATTGGATTATTACATTAGGTGTAATAAAATTTTTTGTATTTTGAGTCTCACCTAGCCCCTTCCATTCGCATTTTCCTGTGAATATGGTTTTTTTCGATGTCTAATATCTTTCAGAATTTGTATATGTAACTTAAAACACAATATACATATAATAATACTTCTATAAATACCTCAAATATAAAACTTACGAATGATCTATATTTTATGTATTTAATAATTAATACAGATAATAAATACAGATGTCTCACTTAAACAAATCATATTTTGATAAACTATTTGAAATTTTGGCAAAATAATAGCTACATTAAGTCAGTGGAGGCCATCAACAATCATAAATATTTTACATTAAACGATTTCTTACTATAAATACGTAAAATTAATGTTAAATAAAAGGATGAATACTTACTTTCCATCTGAGTTTACAAGAAGTTGCGTGTTTATCCAATACTGCAAGTTCAGTCGGTGCCCAATCTGGCTCTGAAAAGAAAATGGTTATTTAAAACTTAATTTTCTTTTTTTTTATATTAAGAAGCACTACAACAAACAATTGAGGTACCCTTCCTTTAAACCTAATTCGTCAGCATTAAAACTTTTTAACCAAAATCTTCTTTTAAAATGCATGTTGCTTTCAGAAAAGTAATATATATGTGGTTAAAAATGGTTACCTTCTTCTCTTGTCGTTGCTGACACGGTCTCGGACGGTGGACCCACTCCGACTTCATTTTCGGCCATCACGAACAGGCTGTAGAAGCTATTCGGCAGAAGTTTAGGAACAACGGCCACCGTCTGTAGGGAAGCTATTCTCAGAACATTCGGCTTTTCAGGAGGAGGCTCCGATTTACCTGCAAATATTCATTCAAATTGTCATCAACATTTTCTTAGATTAGCCTGGATTAAAACTGATGTAATATATTTTTCCTTAAATTAGCATATTTTAAATTTCCTTAATGCACCACCCCTTTTAATCGTTATAACTTAATTTCGTCATAATAATCTTGCGTATAGTGTCTATAAAACCCATCCGCCATAACTAATTCATCATATTCGTGTTTCTTTTTTCAATGCAATAGAGTTCCCATACTTTTTGCTGACTATTCAATGCCAGTCTCATTTTAGTCAAACAAACTGCCTACGCGAATATTTTGGCATAACTTTCACACAGTAACACTTTAAGGGTTTTTGAGTGCCTCCACATGAAATTTCCCTTAACCGAACAATTTCGGACCAATTAGCTTACTTCTCCGACTCAATTTATCTGAAGATAATCCCTAAAAATTCCTGCCTTAAATATGCAAGGTCCCCTTACTTTTAATGTAAACTTGGTGCTGTAACAAAACGTCTATCGGCTCTGGAGGAATAAATGTTGTTAACCTAACTTATCGGCCCTTATTGTTATACTTTTACGATTGACCCCCACCCCCTAAAAATCATGATGACAGCCCCCCAACTATAGAATCTTGAATCTTTACATACAAAGGACAGTCTAGTTTCAAGCTTCTGGTTTGCCTTTTTTTATTAATACTTTTATTAATGTACTTCTACGACAGATGTTGTTTATAGACATATGGATATGAAATATTATATATTAAACATTGAGTTGCGTTATTAATTGACAAAAGTTAGGACAATTCGTAGAAAGAATTTAAGCTTGCCTTCTGTTTTCCAATAATGTATAATGTAGGCCATTATTGGTCTGTTGCCATGGTAAGGTGAACTCCATGATACTTGCAGGCTTTGGCTCCATATTTGACTAACCATTACTTCTTTCGGTTGACCAGGAATTTCTATAGAAATAGTCAATCATTTACAATCGATATAGTTATTTAAAATATATTTTAAATAATAGTTTATTTCCTTAAGTTTGTGTTTTTATCTAAATTTTCATATCTAAAGAATATTTTGTTTCCATTGCAGATAATAAAGTCAATGTTCATAATATGGTTCACGTGGAATTTTGGCTTCAAAATAATGATACTTATAATAAAAGCCAAAATTTCGAGTTATAATTGTTAACTCGTTATTATTTCTGAATACAAAAGTCATTTTTTCAATAACTATTGAACATATAACTAAAATTTACTATATCAAGTGTTTGTTTATTTTTATACATGTACAAGATTAATCGTAAGATAAATTTAATTTTAAAAAAATATTTCAAAATTTGTTTCTATTTTCATGAAATTTAAACATTTGACAATTTAAAATAAACTTTGAATCTTGAATTGGGTTGAGAAAATGTGTTTAAAATTTTGTGTTTTTACTAACTAGCTATTTTATATCTTTCAAAGATTTGTTTTACAGGGTGTTCACAAATTGTTGGGCAATGGTCATTGTTTGGCTAGCAGCCAAATTTCCTTCTACAATGCTGTAACTACTTTGTTGTTTCTAAAAATTAGCAACTTGTTCAAAATATAAGCGATGTAATTGTTAAAAAATTATGTTTTATTATGCCAATACAGCTAAATGTGATACAACCCAACAATGACTATCGCCCAACACTTTGTGACCACCCTGTATATTAGGGTGGAGCGAAAAAACTTTTTTTTGAAATTCATGTTGCCTGAGTCATTATACGGTGCCAAACTCACTAGAACAAATTATCACCAAATTTCAGCCCAAAATATTGCTATCTTGAGGTTCCACATCTCAAAAGAATGTTTATATATAGCCTTTTATATAAAAAAATGTGCTTTTATTTAATAAAAAATTTCAATTAATTAATGTGTTAATTAAAATGATATTTAACATTAATTATATGATAATTAATTATGATTTAGTCAATAAATTACTTAATTAAAACTTTACTGTCAGATGTTAGCGCTATAAATTATTTTCGTACTCTACATAAAAAGCAAATTTACTTAATTTTAATAGATGGCAGCACGTGTTCTATTCTGATAACTATTTTTACCATGACATAGTTGTCACGTGGATTCCATTTTCTGGGACAGTTTTACTCACGTTTGCTGATTTAATAAAGCATTTCCTCTGGATCAAAAATTATTTATTGTGAAAGGAGAATAAGAAAGATCCTTCAGTCAAAGATGTCATCGAAATTGTTTCTTGGGATATTTCAAGAATTTGGAAGAAAGCCTCCTTGCCAGTGGTATAAGTCATCAAGAAATTTTTCGACTTATAAGAAATTACAATGAAAAGTATAAAAATATGAAAAGAATATCAAAATCTCGAAGGGGGGCTAACAAAATTAGGAAATATTTCTTCGGCCAGACAAATAGTACTTCGTTTGATATTTCTTCATGCAAATGTTTGAATTATGAACAATGCAAGTGTTCTTTAAAGATTCCTCGTATGGAGCGAAATTTTTTAACAGGTCAACGGCGAAAATGGCAATAGGGTCGATTGACATTTCTGTAAGCCGAAAATTGAAGCGTATAAGAAAAAAACAACATAAAAGGCAAAAGCATGAGGCCAAAGCAAGATAATGCAAAACTAAAGCTTCTTCTAAGTCCATTACAGATTCAGCAGCGAACGCCATTCTAGGATCTGATTCTGAATTAGAAGATATGACGATTACGATGACGATTACGTTAGCCTCGAGACCAAACGTCTGAAAGCAACTGATGATAAAACACCCTTAACATCCAAGACAAGTTAGATGAAAATATCCTTGCTGCATTTAGCGGTTGCTTGTAATAGGACATGAATATCAGATAGGTCAGCTGCTGTCATTGCGTCATCTGTGCTTCATGATGTAGGGAGTGTATCTAAAGATATTCCGGCTAAAGTTATCGACAGGAATAAGCTGAGGACGGAACATCGAAAGTTACGGTCCCAGCTAGATTCTACACAAATACCGCAATTTTTGTATGCCCTCTACTTCGATGGAAGAAATGACAAGACTATTATGTATGAGAAAAAAGGGAATTCTTATACTACAGGACTACAGCTGTAGTAGAGCATGTTACGCTCTTGTCAGAACCTGGTTCTGTTTATTTAGGACCGAAAGACGTCTGGACCACAAGAGTTTTTCACGACAATAGGCAAATCTATGAAAACATGCAAAACTCTTGCCGTGGCAAATTTTGTCTCTATTCCAGTTGCTTTTCCCAAATTTGACAAAAAAGAACTCAGTACAGACCAAAACACCTCTTCGACATTTCTAGGTAGTATCATTGGGGGTATGCCTTCAAGAATTAGCAAACAGAAGACTCGGGAAGATGTCTCACTCAAGATGGCTCACTTCAGCCAACAACATTCTTCGCCTTTACGTATCGACCGCCAAAGCAATAATGATGCTCCATCAGACTTTAAGCTCATGGTGTAATATGTTATGAAAGTTTATGTGCCATCCTGGTTGAAATAAAGAAAATCCAGGATGCCAGTCATGGAACACGTCACCTTAATGGAATGATAAAAAAAAAGTTCATTATTTCCAGAAGACTTTAAGGCAATCGTTCACGAATTTATTCAGAGGAACTGTTATTTTGCTCATTCTGAGAATATTCTGTTAGCAATGCTAAATGAACGAGCACACATTCGAGAACTTGGCTTCAGAAGAATACTGAAATCAAGAAAAACTGACTCAAAGGGGAAAATAAGCTAATTTAATCTTCCCAATTTGAATTTAAAAGCAAATGACTATTTCGAGATGATTCACTATGACAATCCTTTGGAACCACCAGTTACCACGAACTTCAGCGACGAAGACATAACAAGATTGATCAGAAATGGTTCACAATTTGAACAGGGAAGCCATTCTCAAGCAGTGGTGAGGCATGTGAAACTGGAAACACAAGCATCATTGGCAACATGTGGTGTAGAAGCCGTCGGGGATGGATACTTCGCTGCGGAATAAAGTCACGAAACGAACTTCTGAAATGTGACACCAAGATGAACTTTTTTGGACCTCGTGTGAAATTTGAAAATAATGTGTGTTAATATGTTCCTGTCTATTTTTTAATAATTAGAACCGTTTTTTAATCTTAAAATAAAATATTGTAAAAATTAAATTAAAATTAAAAAAAAATGATTTTTTTTTACTGTTTGACTTTAATATTATATTTTATATCTCAATGTGGAACCTGAAGATGATGAACGATTCCGGTTAAATTTTTTCACAGTGATTTTTTCACCAAATGGCACCATTCGTTGGGTCAGGAAACACTAAAATTTGAAATTATTTTTTTTTCGCCCTTTTCACTCCACCCTACTGTATATGATCGCATTTCATTACAGACAAAACGAAAGGCCGATGTGTCTAATAAAAAACTGTCGCCAAACGCAATCTAACAAACAGCTTAACTCTATCCAAACACAAACCAACAGTGCTTTCAATATTCATGTAGTAATTTGATATAGAAAACTGAGAATGAAAAAATGGCTCAACAACAACAAAAAATTCGACTCCCAATTCAAAGGGGAAGGAAGACTCACCAACGACATCGACGTTGATGCTTCTGTGGCTCTCTCCGTAGCTGTTCTTGGCCTTGCAAACGTACAGGCCACTGCTGCCCCTGTCCACGTGGATCAGCATGAGTGAAGTGGTGACCCCGTTGTCTGTTGGGAATTCTTGTATTTGTACCCTGCAATTGGAATGAGCAAGATGCTGTACATTCAATGTACAGTAGTGTAATTTAAATTATTTTACACTTGGTAATGTATTTGAAATTATTTCGAAGTTAAGTTGAACGGAACGTAAGAAAGTTCAATGCAAATTTCGATGTTAATTAGTAAGTAGTTGGTACATATCATGATAAAATTAATAATTTTAACTAATTAAATTCCATTTTTTGTGTTTGTGTTAGAATGGTACATATATATCACACATCAAGCCAGGAGTTTAATCCCTTTTGGGTCGGCGTTGAATGTCATAGGTCTGTCTGGCACATATTAACTCCAAGTGACTGTACGGGCCAGACAATTACAATGCAAGATAGAACATACAAAAAAGACGTCTTTATTAATTCTTAAAAATGAATGTAACCAAAATTAAAAAAAAAAAACGCGACCAAGAAAGTGTTATTATGTTGTAAAATTTTAATTATCTAAACATATAAAAAAAAATTTACTCAGTTTCAGTGTAAACTAATGATGATGTGTATTAAAATTGGCCAATTTCAGACTTATCTTCAACTAATATAAAATATCTAAGACATATTAAACTTAAATATCTCATTACTATTTCTAGGTAATTAAAGTTAATACATTGATTTGTTTCGCAATGTTAGGATAGCAGATTTTTTTAAAAAAACTAGTCTAATTGATTCGAAAAGCTTATTTACATTAGATTTTTTTAATGAAAAATTATCAATAAAACAGTTGGGGCTTTTAAATATTTTTTTTATCATTGCGGAATTTTCACAGCAAAAAAAATCAGCCGAAGTTCTTTATCAAAACCTTCATAAAAAAAACTTTATGAAATATGCACGTTGTTCCAAATACCTTTATAAAAGTTGCATGTTTTTTTGGAGTTTTTTTAATTTGCCTGCACAAAACCTTTAAAAAAAACCTGCATTATCCCTTTAATAATTCCGATGCTGACTTTTTTTTTACCATTAAAACTTCATGAAAACTGCATGCTGTTCCAAATACCTTTCTAAAACCTTCATCTTCACAACTTTTAAAAAGACTTTACACATATTTTTTTGTACGCTGAGTTGGAGGTGCCTTATAAATATACAGAGTAAGCTCCGGACTCACAGGTTGGTTAGTTGGTTGGATGGTGTTTAATGGCACAAGAGCCAGACTGGCTAAGCTGCGCCAAACATTGACATAATTACGAATCTTTAGATATTTAAATATAATTTACTAAACCAGTGTCGTACAGAAATTTGAACAAGTTTGGGTGCGAATCATCACTTAATAAGTCTTTTAAGATGGGATTTGCAGTACCGAAATATTTTATTCTCGCATTCCTTAAGTTGGGACAAATACAGGTCTATTTGACAATTTGAAAACAGTCTGACGTAATCCGCAAAATTCGTTGAAAAACTCAAACAATAACCATTTTCCCCCGCATTCTTTATGTCTGTCGTTTCGTCAACCCACCTCAAGAGTCCTAATTGAATCCCCATTGTCTTACTTGGGTTTCCTTGCTTCGAGAGGTCGGCCATTCTTCTCCCACATGATGTTGAGCGGGGAGTCGCCCGTCATGTTGCACTGGATGTTCACGTCTTTGTTCTTCTCCACCACCATCGAGCTCGGACCCGAAGCCACCTTGGGAGGGACTGAGGACAAAACACAAACTCGATCAACGCTTCTGGAAGCGATGGAGTGCGCAATTTGTGGACGTGCCACTGATTTGTGGTTTCAAAATAAGCAGTGGACAAAGAAAAATAACAAGGGTAATTGATGATATTACAAAACACATAATTGGCAATATTTGAAAAGGATAATAAAAAAGTATTAACTGTAGTAATATGGGTTATTTTTTTTACACAATATGCTTGGAATCGAGGTGTTCAGATTCATCCACTGAGCTAAAATAATCACTGGAGTTAAGACTAAGCGTGCGCAACCGTTTTACACCCTATTGAGTTAAGGTACAAAAGTATAGTCATTTTGCGTGGGTATGAAGTGCAGACATCATAGTTTTAAACCATATTTCTGGCTTTCAAAAAAGATTTAAATGCTATACATTTAATGTTTTGCAATACTTGCTTTCTTATTTACAAGAAAAAGAATAATAATAATCAAATATTCAAAACCGACGCAACACGCCCAGCGGCGCAAAAACAAAGGTAGAATATTTTATCAACCTTGTCTTCTGAACAGTATCCATCCGCCTGCCACTTTAAAATACATTTTCTCTAAATGAGAATAATTACTTCAGTTATTATTTTAGCTCAGTGTATTCGACTTAAATAAGATTAAGAACGATATAAGAATTAAAGTTTGCAAAAATCAAGTTACCGTACATCCGATAAGAAATTTTTCGTTTTTGTAAATATTGGCAGATGACTGTTTCTGAATTTTAAATATGAATGTTAAGTTTTCCTATAAACACTTTTCGTTAAAAAATTACGAACAGTACTTGATGTTATTAGAATTTGTATTGCATGATGGATATTACGAAAATGTTCAATTAATTTTATGTTTTCTTAAATTAAAATTTATCTTGAATGCGCCTGAGCAATATAATGTTTCTCTGATAGACCGCACTTAGAATCAATTTACTTACTTTTCTAATGACCATAAGCAGAGTAAGGTAATTGCATATGAAAAACCGAATATGTAAGTTTTTATTAATTACTCTCTCTCTTTTTATTTTTCACTCTCTCTGTACCTCAAATATAAATTTATTTATAAAAATTGTAAGAATTTCCGTAATATGACTAACAATAGTAACTGCTTTCATTTACGGTAAAAATATTAATTGCTTTAATTTACGGTAACAATATGAATTGATTTTATTTACGGTAACAATATTAATTTCTTTTATTTACGGTAACAGTATTAATTATTTTTATTTACGGTAACAATATTAATTGATTTTATATTCGGTAACAATATTAATTGGTTTTATTTACGGTAACAATATTAACTGTTTTTATTTACGGTAGCAGTATTAATTTCTTTCATTTTCGGTAACAATATTAATTATCGCCTTATAAGTAATTAATGTATATGACGGTAAAATTAATAGTTACTTTTATTAAAAAATCTTTTTGCAAATCACGCAAAAAGTATTTGGGATGTCTATCTACCAGGCTTTACTCTCTGCACTGTATCATTCAGAGGACATGTAACATGCATTGAAAATTATTTGTTCGACGTCTACTTAATTCGTTCATGCACACAGTCGGCGCTAATTGCCGACCTTCGAGAGCGTAATTACGAGACTCTCTCTCTCACCCTGTACTTCTACCCTGATGGACTTCCTCAGTGGATCCCCTATGCCGTTGGTCACGTGGCACTCGTAGAACCCTTCGTCTTCCTTCTTGGCCTCAGGGATCTTGATGCTCTGCCCGTCCTCTGAGATGCGGAGCCGACCATCGGAATGGATCACGTCGAAATCCATTGCAGAAAAGTCTAGGGGAATTGGTTGTTTAAAATGTATTTATTTATTTAAAAAAAATTATTTATTTAAAATTTGTTTATTTAAAAAATTATTTATTTAAAAATTTATTTATTTAAAAAATTATTTATTTAAAAAATTATTTATTTAAAAAATTACTTATTTAAAAAATTATTTATTTAAAAAATTATTTATTTAAAAAATTATTTATTTAAAAAATTATGTATTTAAAAAATTATTTACTTAAAAATTTATTTATTTAAAAAATTATTTATTTAAAAAATTATTTATTAAAAAAATTATTTATTTAATAATGTATTTGTTTATTTAAAAATTTATAAAAAATATAATTTAGAAACTTATTTATTAATTAAAAAATGTATTTATTAATTTAAAAATTTATTTATTTATTTTAAAAAATATTCATTTAAAAATGTGTTTATTTATTTAAACATTTATTTATTTAAAAAATTATTCATTTAAAAATTTGTTTACTTATTTAAACATTTATTTATTTAAAAAAATATTCATTTAAAAATTTGTTTATTTATTTAAACATTTATTTGTTTAAAATTATATTTATTTATTTAAAATTATATTTATTGGCTTAAATTTTATTTATTTATTTAAAATTTTATTTATTTATCTCAAATTCTATTTATTTATTTAAAATTTTAATTATTTATTTAAAATTCTATTTATTTAAAATTCTATTTATTTATTTAAAATTTTAATTATTTATTTAAAATTCTATTTATTTAAAATTTTATTTATATTAAAAATTGTTTATTTATTTAAAATATTAATTAAAAAATTTATTATTTAAAAATTTATTTATTTAAAATACTATTTATTTTAAAATGTATTAATTTATTTATTTAAAAGTAAACAAAAATATCAATATCAATAATCAGCATGAAACTAGCTCTAAATTATAATATTAATATACTTTTGATTTAATATTTAACAATATTTAGGCAATATTTTAATAAATCTTTTTAGATTTTGAAAAAAATAATTTTTAAATATTCAATAACATTATTCCTTGGCGACTGCATTTTAATTCAAAATTAATTCTTTATGATTATAAAATGTAATTAGAAATGTTTAACGCAAAATTATTATTTAATATATGGTTATGATACGGTTTAAATATTTTTTAAATATCTAATAATTTACTTTACATACAACAAATAATGTCACTTCAAGAAAATACGAAGACATTCTATTAACTCGTGCCTACCTGTGTTTTTCCTCCATGTTATTGAGGGCTTCGGAGAGCCTTTGGCTTCACAGTGCAGATTTATTTTATTGCCTGCAACAACGGAAACATCACTTGGAGGACGAACCCAGATAGGAGGAACTGAAATTAAAAATATAATAAATATTCAAACCCTTTAAATATCTATCTATTTGTCTGCAAAAACGTTATCATAAAAATAAATATAAGCTGGTCCAACTTTTTTTGGTTTATAAAATTAGATAAAATAACTGTTACTGTAATTGTAAGATAGAAATATCCCCTAATATTTTTTCTCTATAGGAATGAACAAATATATTTTTTAATTATATTTTAACGTGATTAATTTACAAGATAATAAAATATTAAAATACTAGTAGTTCTGGGAACAGATAAATAAATCGACAAAAATAAATAAATGATGATAATAATGATAAATATATGTAAAAAAAACATATACATCGATTTTAATTACTTCAAGAAACATTCATGCCAAATTTGAAAAAAAAAAAAAAAACGACGTGTTTGATCGTAAATGGATAGCAAACCCATTTACAGATAAACAGACGAAATGCTGAAAGGTCGAGTTAAAACAGTTACCGCGGCGCTTCAATGAACAATATTCATAACAAATGTTTTTTGCAAAATTATTAAGCGTTTAACTTAAATTTTCGTGCATAAAATAAATTTTTAATTGTTTTTGCCAACTAGAAATAGGTCGATAGCAAAGAGACATGTTTCATGAACAATCTTAAAATATATAAATTTATAAATGGTTTTTAATTTAATTATTGCTTAAGTTTTGTTTTAGTGGTCTAATTTTAAATATTTATCTGAATTGTCATTCTGTCGTAATTAACAAATTCATTACAATTAATATAAATGTGTTAATCCTATTTATGAATTATTTTTCATATTGACTTTTGATAATTTTTTTCTGTGGAGATTTTTAAATTTAAAAATCGTTACCAAACATTACGTTTATTCTCCTGGTATAGGATATAAATTGTTTAATAATTTCTTTGGTTTTATTAAGAATTTCTTTTCTAGAGAAGTACTTACTACTAATACAATATAATTAAAAGTAGTATATTTACAGAGTAAAATGAGACCAAAAAATGTATCGAAATTGAAAGTCCAAACACTGCAAATGTTGTTTCTGCTGTCACTAAAAATTGTTCCACATACGTTTTACATTTTTGAAAACCTATTTTACTGATATAAAAGATTTGAAACTAGAACATAATATTTCAAAGTTGTTTTAACAGCAGAATGAAAAATATCAAATCAAATTTCCGAAATGGAAAATATCAGTTAAACTAGAGTTAACATATTCAACTTTTATTGATTTCATGTCAGTCTAGTAGATCAAAAATTGTATTAATTATCAGAGGAGACATTGCGAAGTTTTCAAGGTCACCGAAAGCTCCTGGCTCACAAAGCTCAAACACTTTCTTTTCTTGTAACATCTTCAAAGGAAAAACTTTTCCAAAAGTACCTTACATTTCATCTACAGACATAACATCGAAATACCAACTACTACAAGATTGACATTTTATTGGTTATCAGAAGAGACATTACGAAGTTTTCAAGATCACCGAAAGCTCATGGCTCACAAAGCTCAAACAATTTCTTTTCTCGTAACATCTTCAAAAGAAAAAACTTTCCCAAAAGAATCTTACATTTCATTAACAGACTTAACATCGAAATACCAACCACTACAAGGTTGACCGTTCTCGGAACATTCCTCCAAACGACATCCGGTACCTAAACTCTCCCCAGAGAAACAATCACACGTCTAATCTCGGAAACACAACAATGAAAAGGAACAATTTTGACGTCTAAATGCCGTCTTTAATTGCATACGTGGAACGAGAAGAGGATGACTAAGAACCCCGTAGATAGTTCTGCTACAGAAAAGAATAGGACTCCGCACGCGTCCCCCTCCCACCTATCAGCACGCGTCCAAAAGGGTTCGGCAGGGTAAATGATTCATGGCTCTAACAATCCAGTTTGATCTGTCAAGCGATGCGGCATTGTTGTCAAGTTGTTAGGTGACTTTTCGCGTGTGAGACACTTCATCAGAGATGAGATATCTCTTAGTTGTTAATAGTGAGAGGGTGTTTCTTATGCATGCGATCGAAAGGGAAACGAAAAGCAGAGGAGAAATGTGCTTGTGCATGTGTATACGTACACTGTTACTACTGTTACTGTGTACGTATACTATACTGTAGTATACGTACACTGTTAAAAATAGGTACTCAAAAATAAGTAAAATTTACGTATTTTTGTACAGTTTATTCGATGCTTATTATAGCTCCGAATGCATGTTTCATTTTTGAAAAAGACATGTACTCAAAAATGAGTACAATGAGTAAAAATTAATAAAAAAGCAGTAGTTTGCCTACATAGGCTGCCTTCATAAATTACTTTCCATAAATATTAACAATTACATCAAAGATTTAGCCGGAATCGAACCCAGATCCTCAGGGACCGCAGCCCAGTACCTTATCTGTTGTACTCCCAGGGCGACGTAAAAAAGTTATAAACAGAATAAATGTTGAAAATGTGACAAAAGAATGGGAAGTAAGATAATTGAGTTGTAATAACTCAATTTCCATTTAAGCAATCGACATCAAATAATGTGAAAAACCATCCATCTGAATAACTATTTTAAGTTTGTCAGGATGGCTTGAACAGAAGCTGATATCAGCAATATTAAACCATACTGCTCATTTTTGCGAAAGTACGATTACTTAAATTTTAGTACATCATCGCTCACTTACGATGCAATTGTACTCAAAGAAAAACGAGTAGGTTCATGTGTACTCAATTTTAAACACTTTTTTTTAACAGTGCAGTATAGACAAAACTGACAAAAAGCATAGAATCCTTTAAGGAAAGGGAACGAACAAAAGCTATTGCAAAATGGATTATGGAAAAGCAAGTCGGTAATTGTTCATGGTTTGGAGAATACGCATAAAAATGTGACCTTTTAGCATTGACTGTCATGTTCGCATAATTTTCACATACTTTTTCTTATCTAACCTTGAAACAGATTTGATGATATTTTTAATATTCTTTGTTTTCCGAAGAAAGAAATTGCTTTTCAACTGTTTTTCTAAGTTTGAGCTCATATTTATTTCTTCATAAATAAAAGAGCAAAATTTATAATCCGAAAAATTTATTTAACTTATAACTTATTTTAAATGGGTTGTTTCCACAGTAGAATAGTCTAAAACATAATTTCAATTTCTCATTTAACTGTTACGTAATAATATTTTAGTTAAAAAATCTGCACATTAAATTTTATAAAATGGAATATGAAAATTAAATATTTCATTACATTTATTTTAAAATTAAGAATTCTATATATAAAAAAAAGAATAATCGTTATTATAAACTGTTATTCTTTGCTGTTTTTTCTTTAGCTTAAAGATTACAATTGATTGACATTTTTGATAAAGCGTCGCCTGAAAGGGTATTTTATCATAAAAAAACCTATGAAAGATTATTGAACAAGTTAGACAATCGCGACAGTCGAAATGATAATGAAAACAAGATTAACTTAGAACTCTTTCAGAGAAAAAAAACAATACTCTAATAAATATTCAGTTTATATTTGTCTAATCAATTAAATAACCGAACTGTGAACACAATGCTTTGACAAAAATATAGTACTAATTAATTAATTAATGATCAGCCGAATATAGCTGATGAAAATAGGTATGATATCTGTATTCTATGGCTATCTGATTTAAACATAAAATGTCGTACGTTAATTTATCCAATTACTATGTGTTTGTGGAACAATGAACTGTTTCAAACTAATCATTAAATTAATTACTTAAATAAAATTAAGAGATTTTTTAAGTTCGTGCCGCTTTATCTAATACGGAATTTCAAGTGATAGCTGGGTGCATATATAGTTAAAAAGGGTACATAATTGTAAATGAAAATTAATGCCGCGATGTAATTTACTGTTTAAAACTATTTAAATATATTTACCATGTTATCTATTTGAGAATTGTATTTGTCTAAATGAATGGGCTTTGAACAATTCATTTGATATCCAAAATATTTTCCTCTATAGTTTATTTCATGGTTTCGTGATACTTTCAAGTCATATTGGTAAGCAAATATAATTGACATATGCTGTTTTGTAATATGGAGGTAATTTTTTTAATTATCCGTAAATAGTACATGCACTATTGTTTTATAATCAATATTTTATATAAACCGTTGATTGGTCATTTAAGGTTCAATTAACCTGGATCATACAACTAGTTCCATAGTAAAAATTTAAAATTCATTAACAAATTATAATAAACAAAGGTGAATTGGTAAATTTGACTATACAGTAAAAAGTAATTGAACATAAAAAGATTATTCATACAAGTTTTAAGAATGTTCTTTTGAAAAACAAATTATGGTTGATTTTTGCTTACTTCAAATTTAGTGGGCATAATTTATTACACTAAATTACTTTGTTCAAAAAAAGTGTTATACTCTATTTAAAAATATTTTTTTTACTAAATATAATTTTTTGAAGGTGCACATTTTTCAGTGCTACATCAGAAAATCATACGTTAAATTCATAACAATAATTAATATTCAAATCGTTTCTAAAATCGAAATAATAAAAATAACTTTAACAAGATTTACACATGCGCAAAAAATCAGTACCTCAAATTTTTATTTCGTTTAATTTTTATTTCTATTATTTTTATTATGGATTGTTGTTTTGTAACAGAAAAGGAATACGAGAGGATAGACAAAACACTATTTAATATATTTAAACTTTAGGTTTAAGCTAAGATAAGAATTATTTAAAAAAGGAGCATTTAAGTGGGCGCCTATGTTACAGACCCACTGAGACGACACAGCACCGACTTTATGAAAGTTTTATAATGAATGTTGCCACCACCAGGTTACACTTGTTTACATGTAGTGGATTGTTCTATTACAGACAAGCAGGGGAAATGAGAAAATGGTCGTTAATTTCCTATATGAATTACTAATGAAAACAAATACGATACATACAGAATATATTGAGATAGAGCAGTAATAATAGGAAAATACATGTTTTGTATTTAAAAAATGCACACGGAACTCAAGCATAATAGTGACTTTCTCTGAGTTGATTTTGTGTTAACCCTGTCTAGTTAAATTGTATACTTTTTGGGCGAATCGCTTAATCCTACTCAATTTCCTGGGCGACGCATCCTAACTAAAGGTAACTATTGAATAGGAAGTAGAATTTTTAATTGCATTTTGAAGGTGATCAAGTTCAGTTATATGCTTGTTTGTTATGAAAAACATCTCAGACAAAAACAACATTTACTTAAAAAATCATACTAAAATTTTATTTTATCAAAGGATGGAAATTTAACTTAAAACAATAATTTTAAAATACCTTTCTTAATTTTTGAATATTTATTGTGAAATTAAAGTATTTTTTATTAATCTAATGAATAAAATTACAACCTTCAATTAAAAGTATCACAATAACATTAATTGAATATTTTCTAAAATATATTTTAAACCTTAATAAATTATCAAAACACCCGAATGGTAAAAAGAATCCTATGATTTTACAATTCAATGAAGAAAAATGATAATTTGTTTCATATTTTAAAAAAAGTCGAATTTTAAACGCAGTTAGTATGATTTAAAAATAACAATAAACTAAAATCTTTATAGTAGGAACATATAAATTAATATAAGTAATACGGAATACTAATTAGTAATTGTATACTAATTAATAATTGTATACTAATTATTAATTGTATACTAATTAGTAATTGTATACTAATTAGTAATTGTATACTAATTAGTAATTGTTTACTAATTAGTAATTGTATACTAATTAGCAACCTCTGAATTTACCTTATTGTCATTAGAGAGAATGTTAGTTTCACGATTTATCTGAATATCCTGCTCAAAATTTTAATCACTAAGTATTTAAATATGCCATACATAAATCTAGTATTGTCTATACTACCACTTTTTGTAGTAGGTAATTGTAAATATTACATTGGGGAAGGTGAATTATAATATCAGGTTTTCGTTTTCGAATATAATAAATAATTTTAAAAAAATGCAATGTTTTTCAAAATGGCGTCACACAATTTGATTTTAGAATAGACTGTTACAAAAACACTCCATTAATAATCAAATACACTGAGTTTTTAAAAGTTGAGGGTTGTTATTTATTCAGTTTTAATTCAAGTTACTAATTTGTCTTAAAAGTTTACTCTAATAATGCGTTTTTATACGAAAAATTTCATAATTCCTACTAGTGAACCCAAACTACCAATATAAAAATATACGGTTATGTTTCCAATAAATAAGTGACCGTGTTTGTAAAACAATTGTAATTTTACAATTTTTTTCCCTGAAAGAAATTGTACTTTGAACATCAAAAATCGAATTTTAAGAAAAAAATTACCCCACCTTACCCCTAAGCTATATAACAATACTAACTATGTATAACATGCCTATACAACTTTCTCACGTAGTTTAGTTTCCTTTAGCAATAAAATTCTATTTAATGCCTTTTTTTTTTTTAAATTCCACAAGGGCAAAGTGAAATATATATATATCTCCATTCTTATCAAATGAAAAATTGTTTTAATCTTTTCCTCGTAGGAAAAATGACACTTCCTACCATTGTCACGAAAAACGTGGTTTTCCCTATTTGGCCAAGAGCAGGTGGACTGCTATGCGAATGAGGAAGGATTTTTCCCTTTTCATTTAATTTAAATTAAGCGACAGTTTATTTTCAAGTTTTCATGGTTTCTTGATTAATTTACCTTTGAAAGCAGTTTTTTTTTCTCATTCTAATTGGAATTTTGAGTGGTCAATTGCACTTGAATAAATTTAGATTCTGAATGATACACATATTTTCTATTGTTTAATAATATTTTTGATATTTTAGTGACATAAATTGCCATATTTTATTTTTACAAATATTATTAGAGGTCTATAAAGGTCAGTATTAATGATATTAGAGGTCAAATATTATTAGAGGTTTAGTTTTAAATTTAAGGTATGATAAACAGTTTATTTTTAAATTTAAGGAAAGTAATGCATTTTTACTTTATTTTTTTTTTAGTCAAGTTAAAAATCTATTTCAATCTTAAGTGTATGATAAGATGAGAAACTGAAACACCAAAAACTGACTTACACAAAAATATTGTTTCCAAATAAATGTATCAGTATTCTTTAAAAATATTGGCGATTGAATGTCAAGAATGAGGGGGAAAAAACAAAAAGAAGAGGGGAATGTTCAATTTCTTTGGGAAATTAGTCACCATTTTTCAAAACGGGTGCTATAAAAATCGTAGCCATTGCTCTTTTGGTATTTGAAAAGAGTATAATTTAGTTTTAAAGACATTTGATAAGTTGAAGTTTGGCTAATCATTGGTTCTAATAACTTAAAATGTGAAATACACAAAATATTTTTATGTAGATAAAATAATAAATTTCTTTATATTTTATTACAATGAGCTTTAATATAAAAAATATATTCTAAATTACGAAAAAAAATGAAAAATTTAGTAATGAATTATCTTAGAATGCACATAATTTATATCAAAAACACGAAATATCCCCTCCAAAAAAATAACAAAGTAACTCGAAATCGATTTATATAATGTTTTATTAAGTTTTAAATACTATTGAAATCCGTCCCAAAACTTCCCAAAAATGCACTTTCTTATCTATCACATTTGATTTATCTAATAAAAACATTTGAACGCACCGAAATCGACCTTAAAAACGAAAATTCTGCGCAAGCCTTTAGAAATCCAGATAGGGCATTTGCAATCTCTTAAGGCAAAGGCTGCGTCACTGGGCGACAAAGGGAATTCCTTGCTTCGCATTTCCCTAGGAATTCTCCCATTTGCGAAGCCTCCTCCGAAGATTTGAGCCGGATATTAAGGACTTTCCGTAGTTTTACGACTTTGATTCGGTAGTAAGGAGGCACGACATCCTTCGAAGTACGTCACGAAACAAAAGGTTTAAGGGGAGAGACGCTCGCGAACGTGTTTTAACAAAGCTTGGCAAGTGCAAAGGGCATAACTGATTAATCTAAAACAAATACCAAATGCAATACGTGTAAAGTGCTTTAAAACTTTAATAGTTTATGAAGGACATCCGAAGTTTAGTACAAAGTATTTAGTATTTTTAATTTAGTATTAAATTTAGTATTAAAAAAAGTACTACTGAATTTAAAAAAATGCGTAATTTTAAGAATATTCGAAGAAAAAAAAATAATTTCCTAAAATAAAAATGTATATTTGGTTGATATTTTAAAACTTGGGTAAAACACAAGTATACAGGGTGCTCACAAATTAATTGGTTGTTTGGATGAATTGGCCATCACGTGGAACTACACTGTTGAAAAAAGGTATTTAAAACGAGTAGGTCAACCTACTCGGTTTTCTTTTCTGTTCAAGTTATCTTAACAAAGCTACCCGATAAACTTAAAATAATTGTTCAGATAGTGGTTTTCCACAGTATTTGATGTCGATTGCTTAAATGGAAACTGAGTTACTACAACTCAATTACCTTACTTTTAATTTTTTTGGCACACCTTTTTGACATTTCTTCTGTATATAACTTATTCACGTCGCCCTGGTAGCTTAACGGATAAGTTTCTGGTTCGATTCCCGGTAAATATTGGTTGTAATTGTCAATATTTATAGAAAGGGATTTATGAAGGCAGCTTATGTAGGCTAGAATCTGCTCTTTTTATTCACTTTTACTCACTGTACTCATTTTTGAGTACTTGTCTTTTGCAAAATTGAAACTTATGTATTCGGAACCATGGTAAGCATCGAATGTATTCAAAAATGAGTACATTTTACTTATTTTTCAGTACATATTTTTAACAGTATGTATATTGACGCAATAAAACGTTATTGTTGCCCAATTACTTCGCTTATATTTTAAACAGTTCGCGCTTAGCTTTAATAGAAACACACATGGTAGTTAATATATAAAATAGTATACTTATTTAAAGTATAGTATATAGTATAGTATATAGTATAGTATATAGTATAGTATATAGTATAGTATATAGTATATATGTAGTATATGTACAGTATATTGTATATTATACTTATATAAAGTATAGTATATAGTATATTATACTTATATAAAGTATAGTATATAGTATATTATACTTATATAAAGTATAGTATATAGTATATTATACTTATATAAAGTATAGTATATAGTATATTATACTTATATAAAGTATAGTATATAGTATATTATACTTATATAAAGTATAGTATATAGTATATTATACTTATATAAAGTATAGTATATAGTATATTATACTTATATAAAGTATAGTATATAGTATATTATACTTATATAAAGTATAGTATATAGTATATTATACTTATATAAAGTATAGTATATAGTATATTATACTTATATAAAGTATAATATATAGTATATTATACTTATATAAAGTATAGTATATAGTATATTATACTTATATAAAGTATAGTATATAGTATATTATACTTATATAAAGTATAGTATATAGTATATTATACTTATATAAAGTATAGTATATAGTATATATAGTATTGTGTGCTATAGTGTAGTAAATCTAAAGGATAGTTTATTATGGGTATTTAAAGAGTCAAATATTGTCCAATACATGGCAATTTGTGACCACCTTGCATTTTATATTTTATGTCAACAAAGCTATCTTTATTTATTCATCATTCTTTCTTATAATATCTGCTATAAGTTATATCCTCATATATTTAGACTTAAAGATAAGTCTAAATATACCTCTGTTGCGTTTAAACAAGAAAAAAAAAAGTGGAGATTTAACAAGTAAATACACGTTTCTAAGTTTCCATCGGGCGTTTCTGTAAGAATAAAAAGTCGACACCTGTTCACCTGACCTTGACATCTGAGTAGTAGTAGGTGGTGCAGCGGCAACCATATTTGTTAGTGTAGGAACTCCCGTCAAATTCCGGAAGAAGAACATAAATAGAATCAGTTACATATTCAATATATTTCAGATATTAATAATTTTGCTAATCCTAAATTTGAATAAATCATTATTCTGAAGCGCATTTACTTATAAAAATTAAAGATATTTCTATAAATACTCCATAAATAGAAAGATATTTAATTGTATATATTTCAATGCATAAAATAGTGAATCGTATATTAATCATTTCTTGGTTATTGTAATATCTATAAATGTTTAATAAATTTGAAATACAAATACTAACTTGAAGAAAATATAAAATTGAATAAAAATAATTTCTTCTAAAAATCTTTATACAACTTGGAGAAAAAAAATTGTTGAAATCCCCCCAAAAATCCCTTTTATTTTTTTATTGATTATTTGAGAAAAGGTAAATTTCGTTAGTCAAAAATCCAATTAACTACTGATATCGCATATAACAGCAGACCTTTTTTTTAATTTTAATATTACAATATACAACAATTACCATAATTCAAAATAAAATTTTAAATGATGCGCAATTTTCGAAAAAAGAAAAAAAAATCTCCAAAAATTTATAAACCCCACAACACTCAAAAAAAAATTTACATGCCCAAAAGGTATTACTATTTGGACAATTCTTTGCATAAATAACAAATATGTGGACCCAAAACATTCAATTAATAATCGGTGTATAAGTTTAAATTATATGCATATGCAATTTTATGAATATCGACAACATATATTTTCCAGATTACATCATATATTTATTCCCTGTATTAACAGAATGTATTACAGTTAAACCTAAACTTATATTTAAGCATCTCGTATAGTCAGTGCCGTCACATATATAGTGCCGTATATATCATTGCCGTATATATATATTCCCAACTTAACGATTCGATATTCTCAACTATTTCAAATTCCCAACTCAATACAGTGCTGAAAATTCCCACTTCCAACTAATCGAAATTTTTCATCTTTTTTTTTTTATATATTAATCAGTTTTCTCACAAGCGTTGATTTGTTGCACACACATCTCAATGCAGTGTCCGTTCTGAGTTCTAATTTAAATGTAATCATACAAGTTGGGCAATTTCTAATCTTCCCTAGTTTTCATTTTCTAATAATATTAATTTTCTTCAGGCATAAATTTTCCTGACTCGGGGATGTTTAGAAGTTAAAATTCCCAACTTTTAAGGTTTCCAGATTATGGGGGGCGGGGGGGGGGGCGGTGCGACGGGCCTGCTGATAGTTAACCCTACAAATTCCTTCTTTTCTTTTTCTTACTCCACCAAAACGATTCGCCTATCTTATTCTCCCATCTCAAATCACCGCCATATTTTATATCGTTTTCCGAGCTCAACCGAAGCGTTGCACGCCCAATGGGGATCCATCAGCAGGTGGCCTTGGTTCCTAAATGCCCGGATGATGTCGGACAGAGAGGAAGAGGTTCACGCTCAATTTCATCCCGTTACTCTCTCCCTCTCTCTCTCTCTCTCTCTCTTTGCATTTGATTCCACTCACCCCCCTCTCCCCCTGTCCTTCTTATCACTTTGCACGGAGATGTCACTTACAAGGGTCAAGTTCGTGATGATTATTTTTTATGGTGGTGTAACAGTCGAGGTTTCTGTTTGATTGGAAGGCTCGGTGTAGAAAAATGAAATATTATCTGAGATTGAATATATGGCATAGCTGGGATATTCATGTATTTTATGTGTGTTCTACAGATTGTGAATTCTTAATTTATTATTTTGGCGGAATTTTTGTTTATTAAAAAAAAATATGCATAACAATGAACAATGTTTTGAGATTTAGGCCAGGGAATCCCGAAATTTTGTTAAAGGGGAGGGGGGAGAGAGCGAAAACTTTGAAAGTTAATTGAGATTCATTAAAAATATCGCAATATTTGATCGTGTGGAAGGGTGGTGGTAACGTAGATCAAGTTTTACCAAGTAAAATATTTTTATATTTTAATATGAATTTAGAATTAAAACATATTTACTATTATTACGTAAACTTTAAAATACGTGGGGTCATTATAGTTAATAGTGAACATATAACACCGACAAAACCTTCGAACATGAATGGACTGTAGTAGAGCGAATATGACGTCATCATCGTGATGCAAACATCTCAGACATGATGGCACCAGACACGTGACTTCCTTTCAAAATTTATGAATGAAAAAACGTTCGCGATTGACTTGTGATTTGGAAATAATAGTAAATGTGTTACTTCATGAAGTACAATATATTTTTATGAGTGAATTAGAAAAAAATTATGAATGGATGACGTAGTAAACCACGTGTCTGAGGCCATACATATTGAACTTACTTTGATATTAGCGAGATTATAACCTTATGATTTCTCTACTGTGAGGGATCCATGCTCAAAAGGCAAAACCGCTTAGAAGCCCGAAACATCAAAAGCCATTTTTTTTAAAAAAAACTGTATAACATATGCTAAACTTATATTAAACCTAAATATAATAATCTAAGAGACATCTCAAATGACCTTTTTTGTACAGTCACAAAATAATACGCTCCTAAGCTCTTAGCAACTAGATTCATATTGCATAATATGTCGTAAGTTTTAAAATATATTTTCTTGTTAATATAGTATGTTTAAATAATATTTTTAACAAACAACGAAATTAAAAGTTTACATAATCACATAAGAAACTATAAGGAAAAATATGTATTTTTTTCGGTCTTTAAAATTTTGTTAACCTTTAATTGTACACAAATTTTTAAGTATTGAATATGCAATATATTTGGATTGTATTGGATATCCAGTGCAATATAATTTTATATTAAAATATTTTGGGTATTTTTTATTTGAATTACTGAGTCTTATTTTTAAAGTAAAATAAATATTCTTTGAAATATATATATTTTTTTGCTTGAATGTACAAATTTGTCTGACTAGCTATAATTTCCATAATTATGTTGTTTTAAATATTAATTATATTTTATTGTTTGCTTGTATAATTTTGTTATTTGAATTTTTTCAGTTCCGTTACTTTTTTTAAATTAAGTTCTTTTTTTCTACTTTTTTAATTCTTCTTTTTTGTTAGAAATATTTGTCCTTTTTTAATTTATAACTAACAGTGTTGTTTAGTGGTCATAATTGAATGTAGATGGCAGCACGACCAATTTCTTTACATTTCATTTTTTGTATGATCTGATAAAAAAAAATGTCCTATTAAAATCTATAAGCTTTTATATATTTTTTTTCTTTTAAAAACAAGTTATTAATTGAAGCATTTTAACTTAATGGACGGCTAAAATTAACTTTAAAATAAATTTTATTTTTATAGTCATACCCAAATAAATATTTTAATATATAATTTGTAAACATTTACCTATTTATAAAATAAAGCAGTGGTCTTTTGGGTTCCTAATACGAAATATATATGTACTATACATGTACTTAGATGCTATTATAAATTTTGAAATTATTTTTATTATATTTATATATGTTTTTTTTTTAACTCACAACGAATTTTTTTTCCGTTTAATTTTAAAAAAGTAAATTAATATTTATTTTTGTAATAAAATTACTTTTGTACTAACTACTGAAAACTATATATCGGGTACTTTAAAAATGATTTCAAAACAAATCTGTAAAGTATTTAACTTAATGGACGGCTAAAATTAACTTTAAAATAAAAAAAAATTATAGTCATACCCAAATAAAGATTTTAATATATAATTTGTAAACTTATTTACATATTTATAAAATAAAACATTGGCCTTTTGCGTTCCTAATACGAAATATATATGTACTTAGATGCTATTATAAATTTTGAAATTATTTGTATTATATTTATACACGTTTTTTTTTTTTAACTCACGACGAATTTCTTTTCCGTTAAATTTTGAAAAAGTAAAATTTCGAAAATGTTAAACATGTTAATGTTATTTTTACAGGCAAGGCATATTTTTTTTAAAAAATTGTTTCGCTTTTAGGTAATTTTTCTAATGAACCAGATAAAAGTTTTAAATCTTCATAAGTAAATTTATTAAAAGTATTAAATCACAATATTTAAAACATCTACAATATAATTAGCCATAATTTTTTTAAAAAACATCTTATTTATTAGTGTATAACTGTCTTATCTTTAATACTTTTTATAGAATCTTTCTATACATAAGACGAAGCAAAATATCTATATTGTATTAAAAATTTTATTCTCATTTCATAAACTTTTTACGAATAAAGTCTAACTCGTGGCTCCATCTATCTATAAGGAAGCACAATACTTAAATTCTTGTAATAAGATTACTTTCAGATAATGATAGAATTTGGGGTAAATATATATATATATATATTTTAATTTAATTCAATTATTTAGTTAAACATTTCTTAAGAAAATCTTTCTTTTTCGCACAATTCTACGTACAATTTTAAATCATTTAAATTAAAGCTTCTAACTCATTATTGATGCTACAACTGGCATGCAATATCATACTGCGATTAACAAAAACGTGAAATCTACCAAACTTCGTAAAAATCAGTTTGATCATTTGTTTTTCTTCATCTATTTACGTTGTAATATTAAAGTTGATTATCATGTAATAAATCGAGTGGCACTAAATCATTGTAAAACCACGAGTTTTACATTGTCGAACTCTCATGTATCATTTCAGGTTAAACTTTTAGTTTGTTATTGTGTATTTCGTTTTCAACTAAAAGGCACATTCAGCCATTCAAATTCATATAATTGGTTGATGTGAAAGGTTTGGTATTTAACACAGCCAATGGAACATGAGATCAGCAGTAGACATAATTATTACTGTAATAGGTAATTGGAATAGTTTACTCGATTATGATGTTAGTTTTTCAGGAAGGTGGTAGTTTTAACAGGCAATTGGATCTGCATTGAGGGATTATCAAGAAGGGTTAAACTAGACGAACCTTGCTGAGCTCGGAGCCCGTAATTGATCGTTATTATTTGTATTTGTACAAAATGAATATATTTTTTTTTTCAAACCTATAGCTGACTCAACCTCCACCCCCATAAATTTGCAAAAGTTTTGTTGCAAATTTACTGATTTTTTTATGGGGGCAATTTGCTATACGATTTAAAGAATTTTTCATATGAAGGGCATTTTTAAACCACGCTGTGTAATTATCACCTAGTAATTTATAGAAGTGATGTGAAGCGAACGCCAAAAAAATAGTGATCTGGGTCTCCCATCGAGCATCCACAACGGCAAATGTCATAATCAGAGACTCTGAAGCGATGGAAATAAGTTTTAAAGGGACCGTATTCCACTAAGAAAAATTTGGGATCCATTGGTGACTTGAAGGGCCGCGGAGTTATCATATTTTCATCATGCCTTTGCAAAAAAAAGAACAATAACACTTACACAGGACCTGCAGGCTGGTCGTCGCGGTATCCCTCCCAGCCGCATTAGCCACCGTACAGCTGTAGTTCCCCATGTGCTGTTCCTGCACGTCCTCCACGACGAGCGAGGAGGAGAAGTCGTCCAGCCTCCTGACCCCCGCCTCCGAGGGGCTGGAGGGGCTCTCCTTCGCCTCCAGGGACTCGCCGTCTTTGGACCAGGTGAAGGTGAGGGGAGGGGAGCCGTCGCTCGTGCTGCAGGTCACGTGGTAGCGCTCGCCTCTTCGTAGCTGGGCACTCCTGGACAGGGGGATGAGCTTGGGGGGAACTGCAGAGAAGAGAGAAGTGTTTGTTAATAAATGGATTTGGTATTAATTTAGTATATAGATTGCTGTTGAGGATAGTAATAATGTTTGGTTGTTTAGGTTTAGTGGCTTTGAAATCCGCCAAGGCTATTACGCGCCAAAAATGAAACTATAAAATGATTCTCTTACATAATAATATATAAGAAAATTGTAATAGTGATTAAATTAAAGATGAAAACCCAATTGGCATAGTTAAATAAAACAATAGAGGAGCAAACATTCGAAACGTGTGTTTTCCACAATTCCGAAAAATGAGAATATTACGTCACTGAATTTCATATTTTGTACCAAACTAAATTAATTTATTCATCCCCAAAAACCTTTTATCCTATTGAAATTAACATGCAAAGATTGGAATCTCTACATGAGGCAGTATTTGGGAAAAGTTATTTGTATTTTTTTCGCGAATCTCCCAAATGCTTCGAGCATGAATGGACTGTAGTAGAGCGAATATGACGTCATGATCGTGAAACCAACATCTCAGACACGTGACTTCTTTTCAAAATTATGAATTAAAAATTAAAAAATACTCGCGATTGGCTGATGAATTGGGAAATGTGTAACAGTGAAAATTTATGAATAGTACGATGTAATTAACCACGTGATTTGAGGCCATACATACAGAAATAATTTCGTCTTGAGTAAAATCATTTTGCTACTAAGAATCTGTGAACTTTTGTAACTTTAAGGACATGCAGATTTGTTTATTGCTTACTTATCAAGAAAAATCACTATATAATAATATCTTATTTTGTAAGTTGTTATTCACGCGGTTTGTGTCGGTATTCCCTTTGCAAGTAGGAAGAAGTAGGAAACTTTTAGATTTGCTTTCACATGTAAATATATTTTGCGAGGCGTTAGTCAATGCGAGAGTTAAGAGAGTTTGTTTCGAAGTACTTTTTTTTCATTAGACGAACCTGTTAAATATAATATCGCCGCTTGGGTTATAAACCTCCTCTCTTTTGAAACTCCATCATTTATAATCGAGGTTTCTATTTCAGAAATCCTAGCGCAAAAATTTATATTACAAAAAAAACCTTTAAATTAGAATTTACAAAACGGAAAAAAACTGTATCTTTGTAATTCCTGTATTTGCTACAGTGTTTTTGAACGTCTCAACATTTTTGGAATTAGATCGCGCATAAAATTACTACGCTGCATATCGCAAAACATCACTACTTTCAATCATCTGATTTTATTAAGAGTAAATACTCAAAGATATTAATAGTAATGTTAGTAACAAACCTCAGTAATTCGTGAATTTTCAGCAAGCAAATAATAATTAATTTTATTAATTACAAAAAAAATTGAAGCGCTTAATTTTAATAGAAAAGTTAGGCCTTTAAATATTTAGTATTATTATTAAACTTGAGTGATTAAGTGGAATTACTATTGGAAAAATAGAAGCCATTTCAAATTATTATTGAAACTTTATTTTAACTATTCGAATCATATACTAGGCCATATTTTCTCACACAAATGTATTAGGACAGAAATTTATTTGGAAACAACTAAATTTATATGGATATAGAGACATTTTTTTAAAAAGAAAAACGATATTTTTAAAGCTATGTTAAATTCAGAAACAGTTACCTATAATTCACTTTTCAAAACGAAATTAGCAAATCTTTTAGAAAACTATTAAAAGAGTCCATAATGAATTTCTAAAAAAAAATTAGTATATGCAAAATATATTTATCATTTATTGTAATTATAATTTGTTTTTTTTTTAATTTGTCCGTTTAGTTAAAAAAATATAATAAGTTGATTTTTATTAATGTTCACAAAAAAAATATTTTATATCTAATATTTTAAAGTATATTTTTGAAAATATGCAACTCCTGAAATTCGCAGCAAAATAATTTAATACAGCTTCTTTTCATTTAAACTCATAAAAATTTAAATAAATCTAAAAAAATATACCAATGAACTTCCTCAAATATTAAACATTGTTTAGTATTCCTCATAGCTCCTTAAATAACACAAATAAAACTATCTACAGAGATTTATTATTTAAAAATGAAGAAATAAACAATAATATGTAAATAATTGGGAGCAAGAAATCATAAGCTATTGACATTAAGTAAACTCTGCAGAGCAATTTTATTCTGAAATCAATACAGGATCCGAATAAAATCCTATAAACTCAAAGGTTTTATCCAGGGATTAAGCATTTGTACGTATGCTAAACCAACCAGATGGGGGAAATCGAGCGTGCTTCCCACTTTGCAGATGGTAGTTTTCCCTACAATAGAACGAGCATTGTGGAAAAACGACATTTACAGTAGGAGAAAGGGAAAAAGGAGAAGTTGAATCTTGTTCACCTTCTAATGAAGAACGTTATGATTATCAATTTTAGTTATTTTCAAAATGAACATATAATATAATTTTTTTTAATTAATTGAATTTCATCAAATTGTTTTATGTAGTTTAATGAAAAGAATATTTTCTAATTTTTTTAAGTATAGTAAATATTTATTTGAAAAAAATCTATTTGATTCGAACAACATAAGAAATGGAGATACTATTTTTATATGCACATCGTTTTACTCTATGTCATTAAATTCCTTACATAGTTTTCTCATTTACTGTTCTGAATATATTATTGTGTGCATATTCTTCTCATTATTTTTAAAGTAATCAATCCAAAACAATTTCAAAGTCAATAAAATAACTACAATATCTAAAACTAAAAATCAACAATATTCATCAGTGCCAGTGATTTCAAATTATTTGACTATTTGCCTGCAGCCAATTACTACAGTAGAATTGAAAAAAATATTTATTTACAAAAAAAAAATATTCTTAGGACTCTCAGAGTATTGATGAAAATATACACGTTTTGCAATGTATAGTTTAAATATTAATTTTCATCAACACAGTGTAATTTGAAATTTTTAAACAAGCTAAATACGCATTTTATATCTAGAAATCATAAACTCAGATGCATTGAAGAAAAAATTATTTGCAAGCTCCGAGCTACCGAACACGCCCAAATGGATGGATTTGGCGAAAGTTCTCCACCCCCATCCAAAATTGTCCTTTTCTCTTCCTTTATATCTATATCCCATTTAAGACAAAGACATCTCGAGTACTTAGCAATTATATGCTTTATAACTTACCTAATTGCCCAATAACGCATGCATAACATCAATAGAAAGAAATAGCTCACCCAAAGTAGCCATGGAAGCTTCGTTGATGCCCAACATGGAAAGGATAATTCCCACAGTATAAACCACCTTCAGACATTGACAGTACATGGTGGACAGTAATTAAAAGCTTATGCTACAGTAACACTGATCATTGGACGTGACAATTGTGTCGCACATTTTGCCGGCGTCAGGCCAATTGTGAACTCCATTTTAACATTGTGTTCTCCTGACAAGCCTGCTTCCCGGCGATGCTATGAGTCACCAGGGTTGTCGTGATTCGGAAACTTACACCCGCTTCCCCGTACCGGAGAAATGGACAGGGATCGTTTTCGAGTTGGAAGGGGGGTTGCCATGATTGGCGATGCTATCTCAGGAGTGGTGCAGTTTAATTGTGTTTTGGTAGGAAAATAGAAAAAGTAATGGATGAGGTTTGGTTGGTTTGGTTTGGTTAAATAACGTCGCACTAGAGCTGCACAGTGGGCTATTGGCGACGGTTCGGGGTCTATCTCGAAGGAAAGACCCGGGAACACATACACATTCATACATGCACCTCGTTATTTTAGAACCATGGTCAGATGACGAGGAAACACCTGAACTGACACCCAACGCCTTCAATAGACGTCGGGACTTTGGACCCCGATCAGATTTATCGTGCACCAGTCCCGTATACACGGCGTTAATTTTTGCGGATGTTCTAGACGACTTTTTTAGTATTTTGTAGCGAAGCTGGCAACCCTCCGATCACAAGATCACTACTTTTTTTTTACTGTTCTTTGTCAAGTCCGTCGCGCAGGATCGAATGAGAAATCCTCTGATTCCCAGCTGACGCCTTTATCCACTGGGCCACGGATGTCCCGCCTCCTATTTTTGAATCATCGTCAGATGACTAGGGAAACACCTGAGCAGGTACCCGACGCAACCTCAATAGGCATCAGGATATTGGATCACGATCGAATTTAATGTGCATCATACTCTTATACACGGCGGGTGTATACGGGAGTGGTGCACGGTAAATTTGACCAGGGTCCAGTGTCCTTAAGCCTATTGAGGTTGCGTCGGGTTCAGGTGTTGTTCTCGTTATCTGATCATGTTTCAAAAATACGAGACAGTCTTCACGGGTCTGTCCTTTGAGATAGACGCAGTAGACAACTGCTCAGCTCTAGTGCGACGTTTTCAACCAACCAAGAAAGAATTAATGTCACCCAAAAGCAACACAATGTGCTATTAGTGACGGTTTGGGATAGTAGTTGATGCAAAAGTCGCACTAGAGGTTGGTCCAAACGTGTGGTAGAGTTTGAGATTGGTAAGTTTGAACATCAGTGCGTTGTGGGTTCGAATATAGCCATTGATCTTGCTTTTTATGGTTTTGGTTTTTGTTAATTAGCGTCGCACTAGAGCTGCACAGTGGGCTATTGGCGATGGTTCGGGGCCTATCTCGAAGGAAAGACCCGGGAACAATGCCTCGTATTTTCCTTTGACCTTGCAGCTCGTGATGAGAAGGTTGCCGTATCATATCTCGTACCAAAAAAAAAAATCAGTCATGTATAGGTTGGTCGAATTTCGCCCTAGAACTACACATTAGGCTATTTGCGAAAATTCTTTTATCTATTTCAAAAGAAAGACACAAGAGCTCTGTCTCGTAAGTTTGAACATTGGTCATAATTAAGACAACAATTGAACTATGAAATAACGCACCTGTGTAGGCTTGACGGCGTTTAGACCACGGAAGGTTTAATGTGCTCCCGTTCCCTATACACAACAGATGTTTTTAACGAGGTACGAGCTTGCTGAGCTGCCGCGTTCTATGTTCGAACCCACAATTCCAGAATTATAAGCTCGTTATTCTAAGCGCTCGGTTACCGCGGGCCTTGTATTGGTTTGAAAAATGAGATCATAAAATGAGATTTGCTAACTTCTTTCAAGTGCCAGCTTAGGTGTTGTCTTGATCATCTGATCGTCATCTGACCATGGTTCTAAAATAACGAGTTGCATGTATGAATGTGTGTATGAATGTGTGTGTGAATGTGTTCCCGGGTCTTTCCTTCGAGATTGACCCCGAACCGTCGCCAATAGCCCACTGTGCAGCTCTAGTGCGACGTTAATTAACAAAACCAAACCAAACCAACTTGATCATCTGGTCTTGCGATCGGAGGGTTGCCAGCTTCGCTACAAAAATACTAGAAAGTCGTCCAGAATATCCAACAAATTATACTGGCGTGTATACGGGACTGGTGCACGATAAATCTGATCGGGGTCCAAAGTCCCGACGTCTATTGAAGGCGTTGGGTGCCAGTTCAGATGTTTCCTCGTCATCTGACCATGGTTCTAAAATAACGAGGTGCATGTATGAATGTGTGTGTGAATGTGTTCCCGGGTCTTTCCTTCGAGATTGACCCTGAACCGTCGCCAATAGCCCACTGTGCAGCTCTAGTGCGACGTTAATTAACAAACCAAACCAGACCAAACCAACTTGATCATCTGGCCGATAACTCATTTTGTAGATATAGTGCGATTTTATTTAAATCAACTAATTATAGTTATTTCCTGAATCCCCGTCGCCAATATAACCCATTGCGTACCTCTACCCTTGTGCGAACTGACCAACAATTCCAGATTCACCTTTGCCGAGTTTGGTTTGATTAATAAACTTCGCACTTGAGCTGCACAGTGGGCTATTGGCGATGGTTCGCGGTCTATCTCAAAGGAAAGACCTGGGAACAATGCCTCGTATTTTTGAACCATGGTCAGATAACGAGGACAACGCCTGAGCTGGCATCCAACGCCTTCAATACACGTCGGGACTTTGGACCCCGATCAGATTTATCGTGTACCAGTCAAGTATAACGCTATATTATAATAAAGTATTTTAAGATGTATGATAATGTTTGTCTATAAAATTTTATGATTCCTATTTTTTTTATATATTATATATTTTAATATTTCGTTAAAGCATAGTTTTATTAATTTCACACAGACATAAAATATGTAATTGTATTTTATAGTTTTTGAATTTAAATTATTAATAGTATTTCAAAAGTATTATAGTCTAGTTGAAGCTTTTTTGGGGTAATTTTTTTTTTATTTCACCAATAAGTAAACTGCTTAATGTGAAAAACTTCTTAAGCGTGATATAATACATGCCTTACAATGACAGTATCGACAAAATCCAACGTTTACTATATATAATACATTACATAAAGAACATATCTTGTTTAAATACATATATATATATATATATATATATATATATATATATATATTCATCCACTTATTTGGCACTCAAGAAACAATGAATAACTATTTCGCGCAAAACCACTCCCATATCGCCAATTTTCACTTTCACCTCGCCAACCTTTGCCATGACTGAACGGCGGATGACTTTGGCCGAGTCCAACCTTTCGAAGGGGTAGGGTAGAAAAATCATCGAAGAGAGAGCATGACGGTAAAATTTCTCCACCCCCCTATCCATCGATCGATCCCTCTTCCGCCCACCCACCTCCTCGCCTCCCTGTCCATTTATTCGATCGTCTGCTTCTTCCGTTCATTCACACCGATCCCCTCAAGGAGGAGGTATTATGTCTGCAAAAAGATTCGAATTGAATGTCAAGGCACGTTGAAGGTGCAGATCGTTTGTCCTGCACACCTGTGTCGAGGCATTCTAACAAATAAAGATTAAAGTGCTTCAAAAGCTAGTTAGAAATAAAATATGTTTTTTTTATATAAAAACAATTGATGGACAATCATATATGCGCCTGAAGCCTTGTGAAATTTTTAAGAAAATAAATATTGGATTTGTGCTTGCTTGTCGTCGGCATGCTATGTAAAGTTATGTGTAAGGACTTATCCACCAAGTAGAAATTTTAATGAGTAGAAAGCCAATTTGTGAGAAAATTCGTTAATCACAACTTTCCTACTCAATATACTTTCTTTTGAGTGGATAAATTCTTGCACTACTTCACATAGCATAGACAAAACCAAATAATCATAATACATTCTGTTACACTAGTCATCAGAGACATACTTAATTATCCTTAATTTATTATCTTGAATATATATATATATATATATATATATATATATATATATATATATATATATATATATATATATATATATATATATATATATATATATATATATATATATATATATATATATATATATATATATATATATATATATATATATATATATATATATATATATATATATATATATATATATATATATATATAGTATAACAAAAAGTATTATGAATATTTGGGTTTGTCTGTGCTTAGTGAAGTAGTACAAGTATTTATCCACTCAAATGAAAGTATATTGAGTAGGAAAGTTGTGATTAACGACACTGTAAATAAGACAGCAGATCCTGGACATTGTCGTTCAGATTAGCTTGAAGTTTTTAAAATTAAGATATTAGCCATTGTAAAATAATAAATTTCTGTTGATTAAAGTAACAATTCAATGGGAACATTTGTTTCAACTTGTTACTAAGGCGATGTTGTTAAATGCATCAGGTTGCAAACATTTAAAAAGTGATGAAATAAAACCCCAAAGACTGTCATTTTAGTACAACAGTCAAACAGCAATTTTAAGTTAAAATGACTTCTAGAATATAAAAGTTAGACTATAAAAGTTAGCTTTTAGACTATAAAAGTTCTTAATATCGCGGTTTTAGTTAAAAATTTAAATGATTATTATTAAAAAATGCGTATGTTTTTAGTTAAATATAATTTGGTATCTTTAAAAAAATTGTTTTTTGGTGATATTTTAATGGCATGCAGATGCATTTCCAAAATAATTGATATGGAAAACAGATTAAAGGATCTTAATTTGGTATCCTCTCAAAAGTTAGAATTAAAATATGAAAAGTTATAAATTATGTTTCATACTGGCAGTTAAATTATCAGCCAATATTTAAATTTTCAAATCCTTTTGTTATATGTACACGATATCAAAGATGAATTAAATGCACATGTTTAGGAATAGATTTCAACCCATATACTGATAAAAGACATGGGAATACAAAAATAAATATTGTAAAGGCTTTTAGTTTGAGTAGCCTTTATCTGTTATTATTTAATTAAATCATTTCTATAATCGTTGTTTACCTTTAATTTTCAGATTTGTGTTGGCTTAAAATGTTTTGTTCCAAACCAAACAAAAATATGAATGTTTTAAATTATTACTTAATATTTATGTATTAGTTAAGAAAATAAAGTAAAGAAAGTGTAAAAGTTAAAAATTATATGATTCCTTTTAAATCCCAAACACGTAAATTTATTTATAGATACAGTAGTATATTTTCAAATAATGATGAGTATTTAGTAAGTTTATCAGTGCACTGTTAAAAATATGTACTCGAAAATTAATAAAATGTTTTAATTTTTTAGTGCATTCAATGCTTATAATGGCTCCAAATACATAAGATTCAATTTTGAAAAACACATGACTCAAAAATGAATGTAATGAATAAAAATAACAGATTCTTGCCTACATAGGCTGCCTTCATAAATCACTTTGAATAAATATCAACAATTACAACCAAGACTTATCGGAAATTAAATCCAGATCCTCAAGAACCTCAGTGCATTATCCGTTAAACTACCAGGGCGACTTGAAGAAGTTATAAATAGAAGAAATCTTAAAAAGGTGTGCCAAAAGAATAGGGAGTAAGATAATTGAGTTGCAATAACTCAGTTTCCATTTAAGCAATCGACATGTATGATATCGACATAAAAAAAATGGAAATACATCTTCTGAACAACTATTTAAGTTTGGCAGGTCGCTTTATTAAAATGGCTTGAACGAAAGCTGAGCTTAGCAATATTAAATCACACTGCTCATTTTTGAGAAAATACGGTTACTTAAATTTGAGTAGAGACCCCATTTACGATGCAATTGTACTCAAAGAAAAAAACAAGTAGGTTCAGGTACTCATTTTCAAGTACCTTGTTTGTACAGTGTACTGAAAGTAGTAATATATAATAAAATCCAAGACAACACACTTTAAACTATTTTATTAGCCAAAACAAAACGATATACTATTATGGCACATTTTTATTACAATTACAACAGGACTTTTCGTTTAATTACATTAAAATTCAATTGCAGTAGATATCAACATTAACATTTCCCTCGCAATGAAAGTCACTCTATTTTATGCACACACTGCTAAACCACCTCACAACCGACAATCTTCTTTCTACACGATGTTTGGCTTCACAATAAATATTTTCACAATTTTTCATACGAAAAACTCACTAATAAGGTATCATTCCTACACTACTAATTACAGTTTGTACAATACTTTTATGTTACATTTATGACAGCAAAGTGCAGTTTTTTTGAAGATTTTATGGTTCTGTTCATCATGGCATACATAGTATGGAGATTCATAACACCACGATTAATACACTTGGTATTCTTATTTCGATAACGGAATATATTGTCCATGTTGCATGGTTTTCTTATATAAAATGGAATGTTTCTGAGGAGTGTACATAAATGGAATGTTTCTGAGAAGTGTACATGAATGGAATGTATCTGAAAAAGTTTTGTAAACGGAATGTCCATGGAAAGTGTTTAAAAAATGGAATGTTTACGGAAATATACAAAAATTCATTATTATGAAAAACAAATAAAAAACTGGATGGTTGAGATATATACATAAAATGAAATGGTAATGAAAATATATTTGAAACTAATTTTTTTAATTACGTATAATTAAATACTATTTAACGTTTTGTTTTTTTAAATATTTTTTTGCGATGTTTCCTAAATTTTATATTTATTTGTGCTTTTATTTGTAATGTTTCTTAAAATGTCCAAAAACGAAATGTTGTTATGAAATACACAAACATTGATTGCTTCAAAAATGTACAATACATTAAATTTAAATATATATATACAATAAATGGAATATATTTAATAATAAGTTTATGTAAACTAATGAAATGTTTAAAAAACATAAAATTGAATGTTTGCAAAACTTATTTCGAAAGTATAGAACTACCAAGAAATTTTTTTAATGTATGTTTCTACTAATATACATAAATTTGATCATCTAAAAATGTATTTAAATACATAAAATACCATACCATTTTTCTGAAAATTAATAAAAATATGATATTTTTCGCAAATTAAACATGCAATGGAATGTTTCTTAATATATTATGAAATCGATTTATTGTTTAATAATATGCATGCAATAGAATAAATTCGCTTAATAAAATTAAATTACTCATAATATTTACCACAAAATTTAATGCGTTTGTAAAAAATCGTTGCGAAAATTCTTATCGAAATAAGTTAAACTACTTTTTAGTGCGCATGCATTACATAAACATTAAATCTAAATACAGGATTATTAAACAAAGATATAAACACCATAAATTTTTAAAAAAGTTACTAACTATAAAGTTTTAAGGGAAACACAGTTTTGCATAATGATTAAACAAATACTATTATTAGTATACTTTACTTTTAAAAGCCCAAATCAAAATAACTTATATATCTTTATTAAAATATTACACTAAACATTTAAATCAAACATACACAGACATGCATTCTCAGTTTTATTCCCTGTATATTCTCATAAAGGCAAGGCCTATTCTAATCAAAATGTAAAACTGCTCAGAAACTTGGCTATTGACGGATTATAATCACGAATTGAAAAGAAAAACGTCAGGCGCAAAATGAATTTTTTTTCACTAACTTGAACTTGTTAAATTTCACGACTGCCCTTTTTAAATGCATGAACGCCCATTTTAAAATTACGACTGCACAATTAAGCCAAGACGGCCCGTTAGAATAGGCCCTGGTAGAGAGAATATATGTTTAACACTAGAACGGTACCAATACGTCTAAGAGACGTTATTCATTGGAGGGTACCATTGGGACCATTTTTTAGGTACAGTAGAACTCCAATTATCCGGATCAATTGGAACCACATCCAATACGGATAATCGAATATCCGGATAATTGAACAATTCACGAAAAAAAAGGTTATTTCTTAATAAAAAACGAACTGAGGATAATCGAATATCCGGATAATTGAACAATTCACGAAAAAGAAGGTTATTTCTTAGTAAAAAACAAACTCTGCTTTAGAATGTAATGTAACTTAATGACTATTAAAAACAATATCATTCACCAATAAGATACTTTTAAAAGTAAATTTTTCTGATTTTTTTTTTCTCATAATGATACGAATTCGAATAATTGGCGATCCGCTATATTTGATCCGGATAATGGAAGTTCCACTGTACTATTAGAGCCTTTTTTAATTTCAAAAAGTATATAATACAACATCAAATGCATAATATTGACACAAATCAAAACGGACAATATAAAATACATATAACTTATGTTTAATAACTATCATTAACAGTAAAAATTGTGCAATAATATTGAATCAATAATACATGCAATGGCACCAATTTATGTATTGTAAACAATAAAAATATCCTAGAGCCTTTCATCAATAAAAACTGTTTAGTTTTACATAAATTAATATAAAAGCACTCAGTTGAATCAATTAACAGTAAACCAAATTTCTGGAAGTTGTTATTTAAATTATTACATTAATTATTGCAATTTTTTTATTCCTTATATAATCAGACATTGAAGGTTATGGAAGTACGAAATAGATAAATCAAACTTAATAAAAACATCTTAGTGTAAGTGAAAAAAAACGCATTGGTATAACAATATATTTCTGCATTTTTTTTTAATATTAATAATTTTGTACTACATTGTTCATCAACAATTTGAAAAAAGAAAATAAACTTTAAATTTAAACAAAAATATTTAAATAAATTCATAAAATAGTTTTTATGATTTAATTTAGCTCATTTTAGCTTAACAAAAAAAAGTATTTTTTAAGTATATGAAATCAACCGACATTGTATTTGTGTTACATAAGTAAAAATAATGTAATGATGAATTCGAGGAATAAACTCTAATTATTTATATTCGTTTTAATCAATAACAATAATTTTATATTTCTACTTGGTAAATACACAAACAATTTTTAAATATATCATGAGCCATCCCTATTAGTTTTACAAAAGAAAAGTATCCAAATTATTAATTTAAAAGTTTTTGGGTAAAAAGAGTAGACCAGTCGTTTAAATACTTCATAACTTTTCATATATTTCATAATTATTCTTCATAAATATCTATTTGGGAATTTTTACTTTTGTATGTGAATTAAACAATAACTTAAATAAACACATTTTTCTGTCAAACATGTAAAGTTGTCAGTAAACTTTTTTTCCAACCACACTATTTAAACTATCATACTTCAAGTTTATCACAGTCGATTACTTTAAGGACAACTCTGGAGATAAATACATTATTCGCTATATTTTTAATAACTGTTTTTAAAAGCACAAACTGATACAATTAACTTACAATTATAACAAAATTTGCAATTTGGTTTTAAACCGTTTCAACATTTTATAGTACCAAATTTTTTTGGGTGAACTTATTTGCCAATTAAAGATGTTAATAGCTTCAACGATTTGCAAATTTGAACTATTATCAATCGCGCCAATCACTTGACTTCTATTGTGGTTTAATTTGTTGGTAAACTATTGATGAAACTGTATTTAAAACTTTGAACTGCAACAATAATCTCTTAATTTTTATAAATGTTTTATGTGATGATATTTTTAGAATACATAAAACCTTTAACTTTAATTTACTTAGTATTTATTAATTTTTAATTTTTTTATGATCATACTATATGACCAATATTTATATTTTTTTTTATTTACATGCTCAAATTTACACTTTTTAAGTGATTTTTAAATCTTACATATTCGTTTTTATAAAGCTAATTTTAATTTCGTGTAAACTAATTATCAGTTTTAAAATAAAAATTGCAATCAGTTATAAGCAACATTAGGCATTTAAAAAATTATTAATTTTATTATATTCTCGAAGATAACATTCTGGCTGTTCAGGTAATAAATAAGAAATAAACTTGGCGATATTCTTTCGAATCTCTCAAGTGGTCATGAAACAAATCTCCCATGACCACCATAAGTCACTTTAGGGTAAAGTCGATAGTCACATACTTGACAACTCCAGATAAATGCTTTTTAATCAATATCAAATTATGTTATCATACCTATTTTAACAACAATTAATAAATGAATGCTAATTTTATTCTGGAAAAGATATAACTTAAACATTTTACACATGACGGGATCTTGTATTTAGATCTTGTTATAAACATTCGAAATTTATTTTCGTAAAAAAAAAATTCACCCTTGCCTCAAAATAAGTCTTATAAAACATTGAAACGATAATTTAAAAAGTAAGAAGAAATATTAGACTTAAGTGTGATGTACAACCTAAAAGTATACATTCTATAACCATTCATGACAAAAATAAAACCACTTACATATTCTATGGATGATGATTGCTTTTGGAAATCTTCTGCTGTAATTGATGAACGGGTTTTATTGTGTATTTACATCAAATTCTTTATTCACACTGTCTTTACAGAGAGACACCACAGAAAATAACTCTTTACACCACTATTCAATCACATTTTTCAATAAAAAAGATTCGTGCGAGGACTTCTTGTTGAGGGTTTTTAGTGTGAAGAAAATGGCATGTCTCTAGCGACAGTTCTTAACAGTTTGTTTTTGTCCTGTAAGGTAATAAATACGGAGTTAGTCTTTATTTATTCAAACAAAATAAAAATGGACTAGTTTAAGGCTGAAAAGGTAAAGAATAATAACTCGTTTCAAATCAATAATTTTTATAATAATATTTTTTTTTGCGAAACATTCTTTGAAATTATGATCACTACTTATTATATCCAGACAATGTGTTAGTTAACTAAGAATTTTTTATTTTAAAATCTGCAGTGGCGGCCCGTGGTCGAAAATGTTAGTGCAGCCGAAATCATGTGACCCCTCCCCCAAAAAAAAAACTTTTTCAAACTTTCAAAAGCCATTTCTGGGATATTTATCGAAAAATCCTCAAGCTTTGAGGAATCGGCAAAACAAAAAAAATATAGAAATTCTCTATCTTTAAATCTTACGTCAAATTCCATTATTATGGTATCCAAAATTTCAAAATATAACATTTTAAATTTCTTAAACATATCTTCGTGAGTTCGGAAGTCATCTTGTCTTTTGAAAACAATTTCTGTTTTCGAATTCGCAATTTCAAAAATACGCTTGAACGTGTTCTCATTATGGTTTTGTCTTATAATGTTCTGAATTACTTTGACTTGCTGAAGACAATAATTTATATCTAAAGATTTTTTTGAAGAATGTCATATAAAACATCTGTTTGTTGAAAAATAAAATAAAAAATTACAGATAAAAGTGTGAATCCAAAATCATTAAAATAATTCAGAAATCCATTTGTCCATCGAATTGCTCCCATTCACTCCCTCAACAGCCATTCCTTCCACAGGGTTGCGAAACAGCACTTATCAATACCGCCAAAGCTGAAACAATTATCGAGCCAAGGGGCTTTTCCTCCATCAGGCAAAGCGGTCTAGAGATGCTAGTAAAATACTCGGTCCCCTCCCCACACATCCCGCCGATTCAAACACGGGAGCCAATCAATTCACAGAATTCCCAACTACAGCTCGAGTTGAAAAAATCCTTTTGAGCTGCGTTTGTGACGTCACAGCCTCATTTTAACGTGAAGGGGAAGTCATACCACGTAAGGTTGTCATGGCAACGATGCAGCCGATTTCTGACTTCGCTTTTTAGCTGCAATTTTCATTGGCGTAGCAATATTATATACATATAATATAAATAAATAATATTTACATAATGTACATGTATGTATATTATGCATATACTATGTAGGTGTTTTAGCAAAGAAATAAACACACGAGAGTAGACAGGACATTATTGAAATATATTTAAACTTTAGGTTCAAGCTAAACTAATATTTAAAACGGAACATTTAAGTGGATGCCTACGATATTGACCCACTGAGACGAAACACGACCGATCACATGAAGATCGTAAACATGAATGATAGGGTGTTGCCACCACTAAGTTACAAGTTATATGCATGGGTTGTTCTATTACAAACAAGCAGGGGTGATGGGAAAATGGGCATTGATATCCAACAATTCCCCTTTACAATGGTTATTTTAACAGAAACAAAATACATATAAACAATAAAATATTACACAATTATGTAATAATTAAAAAATGAAATCTGACAATCCAATCAATTTACAGCAATTCTTGTGTTTAGGAACACTTAATCCTTTTGTCAACACATCAGCTGGCATATTTTCGGAGCACAAATATTTTACATCGATATCTCCACGCTCATAAATTTCTCGAACAAAATGATACCTTATGTCGATGTGTTTAGTCTTGTTATGAAAGACAGGATTTTTGACTAACTTTTGAGCTGACTGATTATCAGACATCACAATCGTGGGTGCAGACACATATTCCGGTGACAGTTCACCCAGAAATTTTCTAAGATGAACGATTTCCTTCGAGATCTCCGACAGTGCGATGTATTCTGATTCCGTCGTTGACAATGCCACAGAGTGCTGTTTTCGGGATTCCCAACTGATTGGCCCTCCGGACAATTGTAGGACAAAACCGGTGTAGGATTTTCGGTCATTTACATCTGATGCCCAGTCTGCATCGACGAACGCCTTGAGATGTTCACCATTTTTCTTGAAAATTATCGATTGATGTTGAGTGCCTTTTAAGTACCTTAAGATTCTTTTTGCAGCTATCCAGTGATCTTTTCCTGGGTAGTTATTAAATTGGCTCAAAAAGTTCACTGCGTGAGTGATGTCGGGCCTCGTGGCTACCGACAGGTACATTAATGAGCCAATGAGAGATCGATATGGTATATCTCTAATTTCCGCAATTTCATCATCATTTTGAGGGCACATATCCTTCGTGAGTTTCTTGCTGCAATCCATTGGACACGCAACTGGTTTAGCATCTTGCATTTTGAATTTATGCAATGTGTCTTCAATATATTTTCGTTGAGACATTATGATGCTATCTTTGCATTGCTTAAATTCTATTCCTAAGCAATAATGCAATGGACCTAAGTCCTTCATTTTGAATGCTGCAGACAGGTCATCTCTGACTTTCTCATAGGAAGATTTGCTTGAAGATAAGACAATCAAGTCATCTACATACACAATGATGGTCACTTCCTCAGTGGCGGTTTTTAGACGATAAACGCATTTATCGGAGATGAGCGGTTTGAAATGTAAAGCGTTTAGCTTCTGATCTAATTTGTTGTACCACTGTCTTCCAGATTGTTTCAATCCATAGAGCGATCTCTTGAGTAAACAAACTTTATCTTCTTCATACAATTCCTTGAAATTTTCAGGTAATTCCATGTACACAGTCTCTTTTAAATCTCCATTGATGTATGCCATCACAAAATCCAGTTGATGAGCAATTAAATCATTTTCAACCGCATATGACAAAACAGTTCGAATTGAACTTAATCTGGCGACGGGAGAAAAATTTTCTTCAAAGTCAATGCCAGGTTTCTGTGTACAACCTAAGGCTACTAATCGCGCCTTTAATTTTTCTACACTTCCATCTGAATTGAACTTTGTCTTCAAACAAATTTAGAGGGGATGACCTTTTTATTTTTAGGTCTATCAACAAGAACCCACGTAGATTCATCTTCGAGTGAAAAGAACTCTTCCTGCATGGCCTTGACCCATTCATGACTTTGATCACTATTTAGTGCTTGCTTAACAGTCGGAGAAGAACAGCTGTTTGGATCAGCTGATTGAGCATAATGAAACTCTTTTCTCGGCCGTCCGCGCTTTCCGCTATGAATAATTCTTGGCCGGCCGGCAAGTCTTTTCGGAATATCATTTGGTTCCGAGAGTTCAGAATCTGAAACATTCTCGTCTGGTTGCGAGAGTACATTTGAATCTGCTACTGCCGAGGGCTCTTCGTTTCGTGACGTCGGAGGTCGCGGGGAGAGAGCTCCATCTGGCGTCGATTCCCCATTTCGCTGTGAGACTTCAGGAATAATAACCCTCTCTGGATCTTCGCCGGTAGATGTATCAGTCGAATCGCCACTAATCGGGAAAAAGTATTCCAGCTCTTTTTCGTTAGATTCAACGTTTGAATTGAACTCTTGTAAGAATCTCGCGTCGCGCGAGACAATGACTGATCTCGTCGGTTCGTGCCAGAACCTATATGCCTTTGAAACTTCAGAATAACCTATGAAGACGCACATTTCATATCGTGCATCGAATTTGGCTTTATAGTGCTTGTTCAAGACGAATGCTTTCTGTCCGAAAACTTTTAAATATGATGCAGTTGGCTTTCTTCCAAAAAATATTTCAAATGGGGTTCTGTTCTGCATAACGCTTCGTGAAGGGCATCTATTTCGTAAATAGGCGCTGGTTCGAATCGCTTCAGCCCAGAACTTCACATCCAAATTTGCTTGGATTAGTAAACAACGCGCCATTTCGACGAGTGTTCTATTTGCGCGTTCTGCGACGCCATTTTGTTCTGGTGAGTAAGGGGCCGATTTTTCTCGACGTATTCCTTGTTCTTGTAAGAATTTTTCGAAATCTTTTCCAGTGTACTCAAGGCCATTATCTGTACGAAGAACTTTTATTTTCTTTCCTGTACGATTTTCTACGCAGGCCTTGTATTTCACGAATGCGTCTTTTGCTTCGTCTTTAGTTTTCAGAAAGAATATTTCGATATAGCGAGATTTGTTGTCGATAAAAGTCACAAAATAACGTGATCCGCCAAGCGATAGAATTTTCATTGGTCCGCATAAATCAGAATGTACCAGGTCGAGTAAATCTGTACTCACAAATTTTGACTTCTTCGGATAAGGAGTAGCGGTTTGTTTACCTTGAATACAAACTTGACAGTCCTTCAAAGAGTCACTGTTGTTGAACGATAATCCTCGTACCATTTCTTCTGTTTTCAATTTCTTTAAGTCGTTTTCATTTAAGTGGCCAAATTTTTGATGCCCCATTTGAAATTCTGTTACGACAGCAGCGGTTTCTATGCTTGGTTCGACATAATATAAATCTCCAATGCGTTTTGCGCGCAACATGACAGATCCATCTTCTTCTATTATTTTTGCTTCTCGAGCATCGAAAACAACAGTACGGTTGTTTCGTGTGCATTTTGCAGTTGAAATCAAATTTGTTTGCAGTTCGGGAACACATAACACATTTTCAAGACGAACAGTTTTCGTACCTTGTACGTCGGGGACTGTAATTCGGACGGATCCCTTTCCAGTAATGTTAGCAGTTTTGTCGACTGCCAGTTTGATGTAGGAGTTCGTTTGTTTGTGAAATTCGAAGAAGAGATCTGCATTGTTTACCATATGGGACGACGCGCCACTATCAAATAAGAATATTGCCTTGTTTTCTTCGCTTGCGTTCATGCAAATGGCTGTTGTCGCGCTTTCGTTACGCTGTGTCACGCATTTTCTTTCTGGTCTTGCAGATCTGTTTTTCGCTATGTTCTTGAAACAGGATTCAGTTTTATGCCCCTTTTTCTTGCAAAATCCGCAGATTATATTTTGAAATTGCTTGTTTTGATTTTCACCATGCCAGTTCGGTTTTTGCCGATTTCTTCTAGAAGTAAAATACGCGTTTTGGACGTGGATTTCTTGATTTTCTTTTCCTTGTCTTGACTCGTATTCTTCGAAAAGTTTTATTTTCAGAGCTTCTGGCCTGGGTAGTACGTCTCTCGATTCTATTGCGCACCGGAAATTTTCAAAGTTGTCCGGGATGCTATATAGTATTAAAATTGAGAGGAGGTCATCTGCGATTGCTATTTCCATTTGAAGTAATTTATCAACTGTATCGAAAAAGGAGTTTAAATGAATGGACATACTTTCCGTAGTCATTTTACGAAATAGAAGCTGTTTCAGCAACGTGGCTTTTTTAGCCGGACCTTTAGACTCGTATATTGATTTTAATTTATCCCATACTTCATTTGAAGTTTTGCAGTGTTTGATGTTGCAAAGTTCACTTGGGCACATAGATAAAATAATATCCGCACGGGCCTTTTGATCTTCTGTTGTCCAATTCGTGATCTTCACTTCGTCATCCGTAGGTTTCGGTTTCGTTCCGTTGACAAAATTCCAATGATCATTTTTCACCAAAATAGCTTCAATTTGAAGCTTCCAAGTATCATAGTTTTCCTTGCCCAGTCTTTCGATGTTGCTCATGGCGTTCGAAGACATCTTTTTGAGGAGGAATCACGATTTCTTGATGCGAGAACGAAAAAATTTCAAAATGGCTGCCCCGTTAGGGCTAACGCTACTGCTCGCTGTTCTTGGCGCAGTGGATATGCGACCTGGGTTCCATTACCAATGTAGGTGTTTTAGCAAAGAAATAAACACACGAGGGTAGACAGGACATTATTGAAATATATTTAAACTTTAGGTTCAAGCTAAACTAATATTTAAAACGGAACATTTAAGTGGATGCCTACGATATTGACCCACTGAGACGAAACACGACCGATCACATGAAGATCGTAAACATGAATGATAGGGTGTTGCCACCACTAAGTTACAAGTTATATGCATGGGTTGTTCTATTACAAACAAGCAGGGGTGATGGGAAAATGGGCATTGATATCCAACATACTATAACGTAAAATATATCTCTGGATGTTTATATCAATTAGAATTATAGACTAGTAAATTATTTTATATTAATTTACTACGTCTTCCTACAATTTCAATTAGAATTGTACAACTAAATTAATTTATATTAACTTACTACGATCTTCCTACAATTTAAATTAGAATATTGTACAACTAAATTAATTTATATTAACTTCCTACGGTCTTCCTACAGTTTCAATTAAAACTTGACTAGTAAATTCTTTTATGACTAGTTTAACTTACTACGGTCTTCCCACAGCTTCGATTAAAATTGGACTAGTAAATTCTGTTTTGACTAGTTTAACTTACTACGGCCGTCCTAAAACCTACCCCGATATCGATAATTGTTACGGTCACTTTTCTTCATGATTTTAATCTATATGTTAGGTTATTATACCGAGGGTATATTATATAACAGGATAGTTTTACTGTATTACAGTTTTACTGTATTACAGTTTTACTGTATTACAGTTTTACTGTATCACAGTTTTACTGTATCACAGTATTACTGTATCACAGTATTACTGTATCACAGTATTACTGTATCACAGTATTACTGTATCACAGTATTACTGTATCACAGTATTACTGTATCACAGTATTACTGTATCACAGTATTACTATATTACAGTAGATCCTCGATACAACGACTCTGTACCGAACCAAAAATTGCTGTAACGAAATAAAAAAAAGATATTACACGAAATATAATCAACCGATCGGGACTTTCATTGGCGCTCGTTATAAAGAAGGGCTCTATACCATGGGGTTGTATTAAAGAGTACTATTATTTTTTGTCGATACATTGTGGTTCTGGCTAAATGGTAGCTGTGATTTCATTTTGTTTACATGGAACAGATAAGCCAATTGGTTAACTCGCTTAAACCTGTTTATGCATTCGCTAAAACCAGTTTTAACCCTCTGACGCTCAAGGCCGTATATATAAGTCCAGGAATCATACGTCTAGTATATTAAATTCATAAAAGGTCTCTATTTTACAATATCTTTTTTAATCTAAAGGTTTGAGATATAACTTTCAAACTATCTCTTTACAATTTTTTTTTAATTAAATAATATAAAATGGCATGCCCAGGAAAAATTATTTCAATTTCCAAGCAGTGAAAACAACTTTACAATTGCGTGAGCGTCAGTGGGGCTAAGTAACATTACCTATACTCAACCGTCAATTAGTAGGAGCCACACTATGCTGTTACTATCGATGCGCAGTATTATTATTATTATGGAGAATAGCAACGTACGCGGGTGGCAGACTGACTACGTGGTTGGCGAGCAGCTTGTTGTTGTCCACCATGAAGTGGCTGAACCTGGGGTCGTTGGGGGGGATGACGCTGCCGTAGTTCTGCAGGGTGGAGTAGTGCTTCGCGTCGGCTGCAGCTGCGGCTGCACTGCAGCTGGAGGAGGGGTGAGGGGGCATGGAGCGGGGTCGAGGTGGGACCGGGGCAGGGGGGCACTCCCCGGATCCGGAGGCGGTGTAGGTGAAGCCCCGGGACTCCACACCTTCTGCAAGAGAAGATTGCGCGAGGTGAGTTGAAAGATAAGGAAGTGACACAGCAATTGAATTGGAAGCTTTTAAAGTGTTCGTTCTTACAAAAAGGGAGAGGTAAAATGATATGTTCCTCGTATATTTACATTTTTTAAATGATTTCGGGTGCTAATTTAACATCAAGAAGTAAGTAATCTATACGAACGATATATAATTATTTTTAATTATGTCCGTGCATAATTTTTGTTAAAATTAATGGACTTTGTTCTTTACTTTTTTTTGTGTTTTATTGAGGAAATTTCTTAATTTTTAACTTAATTCTGGCTTAACAAATTTAATAGGCTTCAAATAAAAAAATAACATATAAAAAGCTGAAAGTTTATATTGATCATTCAGTATTTAGTTTATATTGATCATTCAGTATTTAGTTTAGATTGATCATTCAGTATTTAGTTTAGATTGATCATTCAGTATTTAGTTTAGATTGATCATTCAGTATTTAGTTTAGATTGATCATTCAGTATTTAGTTTAGATTGATCATTCAGTATTTAGTTTAATTGCTATTTTTAATGCACATAAGCTAATTAGGAAATCAAAGATAATATTTCCATTTATAGTACGAATTCACTGATATTTTGTATCAGGATTACCTATCCCAAAATTGGTTTGGTATCACCAGTTCCCTTGTAAAAGGTTGACAATTCGTTGACAGCCTTAAAAGACTAATTAAGAACCTGCGATTACTATTTTGCATTACTATCTCGTCTTCACTAGTACCTTCTGACAACAAGATCCTGGCATCAAATGACTTGGTGAAAATATGACCAAAGAGCCGATTTCATGAGACAACTTAATAAGTTATTAAAAAACTCAATACAAAAATTTCAGTTTGTATCTTAGTGCTACGGTTCTCACCTGGTCTAGGTGCCTGCAGCGTGTTCAGCTTCCTCAAGCAGCAGCATGCAGCGATGGGAACCACGAAGATGGTCGTCATGGAAACAGCGACGGGGATGATAAATGAAAGCTTCTGGTAAAAAGGAATGGCCATGTCTTCCTCCTCGTACTGGAACATGGAACTTCCTGCACCTAGTTTAGAATTAGAGGCAAACGCATTCGTCAGTGGCATAGTAGTAGTTGTAGGAAATTGTAACATATTTGAAGATTATTTCTTTAAAATTTCTGGATGATCAAAACAGCGATATATTCCTGCATTTTTGTCCTTGCACTCGATTTCATGTAAACATAATTAAATTTAGGAGATAAAATAATCTTGATTTCTTATCTTATACTGATCATTCTTGCGATTTACATTTTTGACGTGAATAAATCTTTAGAGTTGGTGCGGGTATATAGGCAAAACTTCAGCGACATAAATAAATAATCTACCATCGTGTAAAAAACATAGGTTGCGTCGACCAGGCTGGTTATTAACCAACTCCTTCCTCTGATCTTTTCATCCCGTCGAAGGGAAAATGAGTCAAATTTTAATTTTTTATAATCCGCTGTACCTTCAGTTCTAATCGACAGATCATAGTTAGTGTGTGTTTAAACGAAAGAAAACAATGAGTTTTACCATTCTATTTGGCTATTTGACGTTTTAAACTATTTGTAAAAAAATTGTTTGCAGTAGAAACGCAGGATTTGTCGAAGATTTCTCTCTGAAGCCAAAATATCATTCTAAAGTTCAATTGCCGCAAATGAAACTTTAAAGTGTTGAAAAGGCAGCTCAAGACGAACAAAATTATATCAAAAAGTATAAACTTGTGCTCAAGCGTAAAGAGATTTATTATAGCTTATTGAAAACGCAAGAGAGAGCCGGCCGTGAAAGCACACTTACAAAGTCACATTCTCGAACCAAACCTTAACGGTACGGTGAGGACTGTGCCTAATTTTTTCTAATTCTCCTAACACATAAAGAAATATACTAAAAAAGCACATAACAACGTTTTGAGACACCTTGTATTTTATCCTTTATGTAGTTTTATTTGTAAAATTTTGTTTTGGTAACAAAGACTATACCAAACAAAAAGTTATTGTGCGAAACCATACCCTTCAAACTTTGTTCGGACCATTGAAGGCAAAAAAATAAACCATAAATCCATGTGACTTATTCGAATAAGCGCATTTTTAAAGTGAAACTTCTTTTGCTTTCATTAATCATGCGAATTTAAATAAATAACCACTTTAAAAATTCCTGCTAATATTAATAATTGTAAATTTTTTAAGCACTGATACAATGGCCGTGATCGCCAAACAATTAGAAGTTAATATATTAGGTAGGTCGAGACGCCGGAGGTTCAAGTTCTAGTAACGACAAGTATCAAAAATTCCCCAAAAATCCAAATTATTCGATCATTTAAACATTTAAGTTATTACATTGAAAAAAACACGCAGCACATAACAGCTGACGCGTCGGAACTTTAACTTGTAGTTGAAGTGTACGCAGGGGCTAACTAATACCGTTTCATGTTAGATTTCCGTGTCGAAGTCATTCGGATTCACAAGCTTGCTAAAGAAATTTCACTTAAAAAATGCTAATAATGTTGAATATGGTAAACAGAACAGAGAACTGAGTAAAACTTGCTTTCGTTTTCTGTGCGGAATGTGACAACATCCGAAGGGCCGCTGTCCCCGTACCCATTCCTGGCCGTGACGTACAGCTTGTACTGTCCACCGGGCATCAGGCCCCCCACTTTATACTCCGTCTTGAAGGGGGTCAGCGGCACCTTCAGCCAGTGGCCGCTCCCCTCTCGAACATGCAACATGTACTCTGGAAGGGGAAGAGATCATTGGTTGATTACTTACCTATTTACTAATATGTAAATAGTGCACAAAAGATGCAATACAAAGATCTACCCATCAAAGATTTGTTAATTAAAAAGTTTATTTGAGTAAAATATTGTTTTGTCTGTTTATTAGGGCTTGTAATAGTTCCAAGTACTTGTGGTTTAGTTTCGAGAAAATAATTTGAATACTTGTGTTTAAATTATTTTTAAATGAATACTCATGATATATGCAATGTATAATTCGCAGTTCTTCTACTTGCAAGTTAGTGAAGCAGTTCGGTAATTAGGAATGTAAAATTAAACTTAACTTCTCTTAATTCTCATTTGTATTGATTGAGGAAATACCGAAAGTGCATTAGCAAGAAAGATTCTTTTAGCATTCCACCAATCAGTATACAAGAAATGTCACCAGTCTGAGCTGTCCTACTCGTCTTTGATTGATCTTATCCATTAAAATATTAGTGTAATTTTAGCAATTTTCACGTCGCCCACCTGTTAATATTTTAATAATCAAAATAAGTCAAAAATTGTTTTAATTAGTTTTAATTACAAACAGTTCAATAACTCATATGGCATATTTTATAAAAAAATAATAATAAGCATTTGAGCATTGAAGAAATAATGCCATTTGTATAAAATTATATAATAAAAAAATATAACAATATAAATATTAATAAGTAACAATATAAGTATATTTTCCTAACCAACATTTAATTTGCAAACCCAAATCTCCAGTTGAACTTGACTTCCTGGAGACGTTTCATATTTTTAGCAATACTGATTCGATTGTCAATGAAACATTTGCGGTCCCAGTATTTCCAATTTGTTGGCACACAATAGTTAACTCCAACCGATTGAAATAGTTTTTTGTTCTTTGGCAACACTTTCAATTTCTGGGTTTATTTATATTTTATTACTCAGACTTTTCATTTTTTGCTGATGAAGGGAGATGTATCTCCCGAAACATGTCCAGATTTGATGGATTTTTTATTGCGCATTTTAACGTTATATTTGTATTTTAATATTCTTAACGCAATGTTCTATAAGATGAGTTTTTATCTAATATAAGTATTTATTATACATAAATAAACGAACGGAACTTATCAACTATTAATCCTGAATTTAATAATAAGAGGTAGAAATGGAATTCGTGTTAAAAATGTTTCGTATATATATATATATATATATATATATATATATATATATATATATATATATATATATATATATATATATATATATATATATATATATATATATATATATATATATATATATATGCGAAACATTTATAACACAAATTCCATTTCTACCTCTTATTCATTAAATTCAGAATTAATAGTCAGCATAGTATCGCATGTGAGTACTTACGAGTGGGAGAAACGCTTTTCTTTCCTGTCTCCTCTATGCTTAGAGTTATCACGTTTTGCTCAGTTGACAGAAGACTAACTGTAGGAACTTGTGGGGATTCTAAAAAGCAGAAATATACGACAAGTTTTAACTAAGCAGAATCAAATCAACGGTTCCATACTTTATTGTTATGGTATGCAAAACTGTTCTTGAGTGTAGCTTCTACTAATGATGCTGATGAGTTTAATAAATTTTCTCATAATTCTATAACATTGTGAACTCAGACACTCATAAAATATGAAAGTAAAAATGGATTTTGAATATTTAAAGTTGCTTGGAATACGCATTTAATGTTACAGATTTTTTTTTATTGCGATTGTTATCTTATAAAATAGGTTAAAAGATTCATAAATAAACATAAAACAAATGACACTGATTGGCCGAAATATTCTGACCAACTGACTTTTTTAAGTAAATGAGCAATAACGTCACACTGCTTCCACCAGATGGTAAGAGAGATAGAAATAAAGAAAAGTGCTTCCTTACAACGTTAGTAGAAACACTTTGCTCGAACAGGTATGGGTTAAAAAAAATGCGATTTGACTGGCTGTGAACGTAGGATGATTGTGCGTTCTCGGAATTATGGAGTGAGCATCACCAAAAAGCTGCATTTGTGAAACGTTAAAGAGCAGCTGTAGCGAAAGTGTTTAAAGACTGAACTGTGAAGCTGCTTTTCAATGTGCCTCTGGAGTCGCTCGAGTGAAAAAAAAGAGCGGCCAGGTTTGTAAGGGACAACCAAAAGGAAACAGTGAAGCAAATTACAAAATATTTTAATCAAGGATCCTACATAAACCCCTTAAACGACATTTAAATTTGTATAAAATTCAACCCATTAAAGCAAACTTAATCCATGACCGAAAGCACAAAATGTAATATTTTCCCTTATATGTACCTCCATACGAAGTCTTGACGAGAACAGGTTCCGATGCCGGACCAATGCCGGTGCTTGTCATGGCTGCCACCACCACCGTGTAGCTGGAAGACTCCTGCAGGCCGCACACTTCGTACTCCCTGGAGGCGCTGGCATCCGGCCCGGTGTCGGCGAGGTGCAGGCGAACCGGCAAGACCTTGTAGGTGAACGGGAGGGACTGGGTAGAGCCGTGGGACACGCGCTTGTAGCCGATGGAAAAGCCGACGATGTCGCCGTTCCATCGGTCTATGGGAGGTGGCTGGAAAAGAATATTTGTTTAAGTATCACTTGGGTAAGGAATGATATGTCACAGAAGTCTCAAATGAAGTATTTAAAACCAAAACAGCCCAGATCAATCTATTCTTTGAGTTATTCTTGAATATGTCTAATATTATGGAAACTGTATGGTAATTTTTTTCATCTTGGTATATAAAGATTCGCTGACTCATTTTTACAGCCACTTTTTTAATGAATAATGCATTTACCTTCCAAGACAGAAGAAACCCGGCTGAGTCTTTACTTTTAACGTGGACATTCGTTGGGGCAGCCTCCGGTTCTGTAAACATACCAAATCAATTAAAAAATCGTATAACCAATAAACTTTCAAAAGTAATAACAGTTATTAAGCCATTAAAATTTTCATTATTAGCATTCGTACATACCGTGCACTTAAATTCCCTTAATAATCATTTTGATACTGTTGTTGAATTTACTTATAAATAAATCCATCAACAATATTAAAATGCTAGGGCATTCAGAAGCGTTATGACATAAAAGTAAATGAAAATCTTTATATTTAAAAATCCTAATTCTATAAAAGACAACTATTAATCCCCTTAACTTTTACAATTTCTTGAATAACATTGATTATGATACAACTTATTAAATAACTTGAAAATGAAACTTATTGCACAAAATCTTGTATAACTATTTTACTAATGTGATAAAACAGACGGATGGTGGTAATGGGGGTCGGAACTAATTAGCTCGTTGGCCACTTTTCATAGTAAAAGGACATAATTGTAAGTTTCTATCTAAATAAAAAAATTAAATCATCTAACATGAGGTTGAGGTCCTTGGAATATTAAGTCACATGAGGTGCACAAAAATCGAACTATTCCTTTTCTAAATTAACGAAACGTTTGCAAAGGTGAGGCAAAAGCGAGACCCACCTTCCTCCCTGGTGTGCGCGTGTACCGTGGAGGAGGCACCGCTGGCTCCTACGTCGTTCATCGCCAGCACCTGGAAGCTGTACGTGGAGCTGGGACGGAGGTCCCGGATCACCACGGACTGCTGGGACGCGGGAACCTTGGTCTCGGTGGCCTTGGACCGGGCTGCGGAGATACAAGAAAGCATCACCCACTTGTGAACAATCACTAGACTTCGGATGGCCATTGACAGGTCAGTGCAAAATCATTAAGCACACATTTTTATAACGGTTCTGAGTGAGGAGGAAAAATTGAAATTGTAAAGTTGTATGCGGGTTTCACTGAGAAAGATAATTTAATTTATATTTCCAGCACATGTTTCTTTTCTTTTAATTATAACTATTTTGATAGTGGTAGCTTTAAAAAAAAGTTATTCCAACGCTTTGGATTTGAATTTTTGTTTCAGTATAGAGTAATTTTATTACATTAAAATTTATGTGCAATGCTTAATTAAAGCAAAATAATGTTTAATTTAATGCAATGCTTAATTTAAGTGATTTAAGTGGAATGCTTACTGGAAAATAGGGAATGCTTACAACTGTCTATTGGAATTTGAGTTATTATCAACAACATCATGAACAATATATACATATTTTAGATAATTCGTTTTTTACTAATGCCTTGTAAACTCTGTAGATATAAGTGTACAGAGTTCCACACTGCACACTGTTGAAAATGCAGTCTTATATTTGACGAAACTTTTGTTATTTTTGACAAATTAGACTGCTAAATGCTCCGATTAAATATTTCTTACAAACCGAGGAAATTCATATTGCAGGAAGATTTTAAATAAAATAATAATTCAATATCAACGAGCTTATTGCAGCCGCAAACCTCTCGTTCTAAAAAACTAACGCTCTATCCAATAGGTCAAGAAGATCTATTAAAATCTGAAAATATAACCACGGGCCAAACATGAGTTGATGACCAAGAAAATTACCGAAAAAGGAATTTAAGTAAATGACTTTCGTTCAAAATTTGAGGATTCTTGTTCGTCAAAAGTTACGTTCTTCAATGACGAAGCAATTGTCAGATACAATAACTAAAGTAGTCTTGAACCATAGCAGTATTCTCCAAAACTGATAGTGTTATTTCTGAGAGGGCAAAAGATTCGTATGCTTCATGGCAATATTTGAGCCAATCTGCACTCAATGCGTTTGCAATGAGGTTAAAATTACGTGCACTTGAAACTTATTTTGAAGAAGAAAAAACAGTAATCTTAAAACACTCTATTGTTCACTATCAAATTAACTTAAAAAAGTCTCGTTGAATTTCAATTTAGTAAAATTGAGTTGTCAAAAACTACTTACAATCTTTCTTTTTGTATCGTATGATGTAATGTGTCAACGGACTGTTTCCATTGTAAGGCTGCTTCCATTTCAGGCGTACGCTTTTACACCACACTTCGAAAACTTGGAAATTTAGAGGCGTGCTTGGTTGCTCTGCAAATATATTGAAAAGTAATACAAAAGTCAATTTATTAACTATATGTAAAAAAGCATCCAGATCAATGTAGTTAAGGATCTATTCAATAAATCACAAGAAATATCGACTCACGCCACAATTAAAATAGAATGAAGTTTATAGAATAAATGTTTATATTCAATTAAAAAAATTCAATTTTTATTAAATTATCTAATTACAGGGATCTTGGAGTATTGAATGTCATATAAGGCTACTCTCAGACATTAAGTAACTTCCCCTTGTATAGTTCGGTGACTCACCTACGACCTTCATTCTGATTGTTGCTTGTTGCTGACCGTAGGTGTTCCTGGCTGTGCAGATGTACAGACCCGTGTCCTCAGCTGCTGTGTTGCGAATAATGACTAACGAACTGGAATTTTCTAATGTGGAATCTTCTTGAATCTTTATTCTGTTGAATAAATAGGCACAGTTGATTTAGAATATCGATCATAAATAAAATTGCATTTGAATGGACAGAAATTATTTGTTATTTGCTTTAATTTAAAAGTACTGATACAATTACATTTTAACAAAATTCTCGTGGGTGTAGAACTGCACTGTATTTGTATGCTACAAATAATAATTTTTGAGTAATATAACAATTTCATAAAGTATATAATGTCAAGTTTTGATATAAAAAGTTTAAATTTCGTTCCAAAACGGACAAATGTTTTTCTTTAAAACGTTTTTAAAAAATTCTTGCTGTGTATTCTTATTTGAAACTTTAAATTAAAACTGAAAGCTTAAACTCACACATTACATTGAAATATAAAATATATCAAATGAAAGTTATCCATTTACTTCAAAATATTTTTTTTAAAGAAAATAAAACATTTACTGCCTTAAATATCAGTTTAATGTAAATAGTATGTACATTACAAGTTATTTAAATTGACCATTTAAGACCATCCTTTCTATTTTATTTGTAAAACATATAAACTATACTCTGGGACAACCTAAGTTAAGCCTAAAGCAATAGAATATTTATACATATCATGGCTTCCGCTTCATGTTCAACTTAGGTTGTCCCCGAGTATAGAATACTACCAAAACTAAACCCTTTTATAATTCCTATTTCACACCTGTCTTCGCTGATGAGGGGCAAATTCCTGTTGGCCTTCCCCCAACTGATTGTCAAAGGCATATCACCAGATACGTCACACCGCAGCGTGATGGACTCGCCTTTCTTCACGATCTTCTCGGCATCCGTCACGGACACGCTGGGCGGAACTGAAAACACACGTGGTCAAAAACGGAAAACACATTCCTTCGAGCATGAATGGACTATAGTAGAGAGGTTATGGCGTCATAATCGTGAAACCAACATCTCAGACCGAATGGCCTCAGGCACGGGATTTCTTTTCAAAATTATGAATTAAAATATACACGCGATTGGCTGATGAATTGGGAAATGTGTAACAGTGAAAATTTATGAATGGAATGACGTAATTAACACGTGTCTGAGGCCATACATGTTGGCCTCACTTTAATGTTATCGAGATTATAACTACTATGAAGGATCCATGCTCGAAGGTAAATTCAGTCAACACCTTCGGCACATGTATTCAAAACAACTATTTTCAAATCTAAATCACTAGCAAACTCTGAACGTTTAACAGAACCATTCACTGAAGACTAACTTTTCTAATACGGGGATTGACCCAGAGGATGGAAACGATAAACGTAATGTAAAAATTAACCGAGCGAAATCGAGGTAATCATGTCAAAACCGAAATCATGAACCACCTGACGGATAAAAAACGTGTATATTCTTTCGAGTTTCTTCAGTTTTTCCAATAGTATAATCTCTTTTTTGAAATAATTTTCCAAATTTAAAGTATTAGGAAATTTTTTGTAAATTTTCTCTACTGATATACTTTAAAAAAATATTTTTGTAAAGGAAACGGATGTGTTGGATATATAAATTAAGCTTTCCTGCAGGGAAAACAAACCTACAGATTCGAAATTTTGCTTATCCATCAGAGAGTGGGGTTTACTATTAAATATCCGAGTTAATATTTTTTTTTACAAAACGATAAAATTAACAATAATTAAACATTTTCTAAGATACATGCGATTACATTGGTGCCCATCATTTCGATGAGCCACTCATTTATGCATTGAAATTAATCTAATATCTCTATTTATTTTATACCATTGACACACAATTCATTTAAAATTTCGAAATTTGTAACTGAAGGTTTTTAAATACTATCATAGATTTCCTTCTAAAGAAAGTTCTGTAAAAATAGCTTTCTTCCAACTTCTACTTATCCTTAGAAAAGATTATATGAATTAAGCAAATGGTTAGAGTAAATTATTATTGCAAAAACTATCTTTCGGTAATATACAGCAGGAATCCTATAAGTATCTGCGGAGAAAGGGTTTTTAAAGAGTTCTATGTACCTACCGTTGGGAAGGGCGTGAAAAGTGTTTCTCTGCTTCTTCTAAGTAGCAACCTTAAGCTAAACTAATATCTTCACGCACCATAAAAGAAGTCAAATTGTAATCGTTCATCCAAAGGGAAGTATTCTTAACAGTTGACTTTCAAAATTGTTGTATTCACTTGCTAGAAAGTTCCTCAAAGATTTACTTTTAAGCTATTTTTAATCGTAAACTGTTTTTGAAAGAAAAGTATAATTTTTTTGTAGTTTTTAAACCTTATTCTTCTATTGGCACAGTAGCAGTTGTAAGCCAAGGCTTTCTTTATAAACTTCCTCCATTCTGCTCTCCATCATTTGGCCAGGGAACTTCAGTTGGCGACACTTAGTATCTTAGTCTGTTTTTAAACCAACTTATTACTAAAATGATTCTTAAATTTTCGCAGTACCTAGGAAACGGTATTTTTGTTTCTATACAATCATGGCGTGCTCGTGTGACATAAAATTTTCATGAATAAAGTATACGTGTTATTGTACAAATTGCCTTTCCACAATTATTTGGAGCCCGACTCTCTCTAGAAAATGACTTATGCATTTTGGTTGTGACGTCCTCAATTTGAGAACGACTGCATTACGCAATTGTATAGTTTATAACAGAAATGTTGTTTTTTATAAAAAAGTTATAATACAAATTACTTCATAAAGGATTATGTTATAGAAAACTTTTGATCGTTGTTGTTGTTTTTTAGTTTTGTTTCCCATATATTTTAAAACTAAGGTTATTTCCCAAAACACATATATTTTAAAATGTAATATATACCTATTAAAAAATTATTAGGAGTTCACAATTGATAAAAAATTCAACAATAAGTCCTTATTAACATATTTTAAACTCATAATGGTGTTTATATCTTATTATATTTTAAGTTATATGTATCAGTAAAAACATTAGGACGGCTATGACAAAAAATAAGTGTCATTATAATAATTGATAAATCTTTTTGTAAGTTTTACAGACATATTTTACTAGTTGCGTTGATGAAAAAAAGTTTTTTTTAATAAATAAAAAAAGGAACAGTGAAAGAAAAATGCGTGATCAAGATTCGAATACTTTTAAGAAAAATTGCAGATGCAAAAAAAAATATGCAGATTTATCTTTTTTTGTCATCATTGTCCGTATAGATTATACTTCCTGATAAAGGAAGATAGATTACTTCCTGATAAAGAAAATTCCATGTTCATAAATTTGAAGACTAATTCTTTTGTTAATATAAAATAACTGACATAATTATATTAAAACTATCTCGAAACCAATAAACTTCCCAAACACTTTACAAAGACTTGTAGGGGATCAAAGGAAAGTGCTGAAACAAACTAACCGGCAGCTATAAAAGAATGGCAAACTAAAGTAATTCGTGAAAAAAAGAACACTTGACGAAGGCTTAATAGCAAAAGTTTCGACGGAAAGAATATTATCTCCAACTTCTTCTGATTCAAGTGATGATCACATTGTATGATAAACATATCTTTGAAAATATCTTACAGAGAAGGAGGCAACCGTGTTTGATGATAGATTTTTCTGCGGTCACTTTTTGAAAAACAGCAAACTTTACTGGATTTGTGGATAATGATAATCTTGAAAATGCAAAATAAGAAAAGGCTTTAAAAACGCTCTAAACATAAAATAATATATTTAGTTGTTTAACAAAAATGAAAATGAAATTTTAAATTTCGCGCAAATTACTAATTTTAAATTTGATTTCCGATTCATAAATGATACTGAATAACCAAACTTGTATTCTATTTTATTCTAAGTGTTAAGATTTTTTTAACTAACTAAATACACAAAATATACAAAAATATTTTTTAACTAATAGGTCAATCAATTGAATTAATCAATTGAGATATTTTTTTCGAATAATTTATTTATGGATAATAAGACATTTAATGCATTTTATAAATAGTGAGAACCTCCTCTTTTATATTTCACCTCTTTTTAGTGCCTGATTGTCTGTGAAAATCGGTTAAAATAATAAACAATAAAGTTTCATTCCACATATCTATTACCAAAATTAGCAACATGTACCAACAGTGAATAACACATAAATTATTCCTGAATTTGAAATAAGTCATCTCAAACCAGACTACAAAATTTTCCCAGGTTTCAAAATGACACCATTAAGAAAAAATTAAAGGAAAAAGCATTAAAAAATTCTTTATTAATAAATATAGATCTCGCACAATAATAATTATTATTATTATTATATTAATTATCTGACACTGTACAGCAGTCGTCTTACCTTGCACTTCTATCCTAACGGTCTTCTTCAGTCCTTCCCCAACACCGTTGGCGACTTCGCAAGAGTAGAATCCTTCATCCTCTTTTTTGACGCCGGACGTGGTCAAGCTTCCATCCTCCCCCGTACGCCACTGGGTGGCCGTCAACGCCTCCATTTGCTGCAAATTGAAACCTGAAAAGGACACGAATTTGAGAATAAAGCAAAACTATTTAGAAGACAGCCAATTTTGATGGTCATGCACTGTTAAAAAAGTTCTTAAAAATGAGTATCTGAATCTACTCGTTTATCTTTGAGTACAATTGCATCGTAAATTAGCCATGATACTCACAAATTTAAGTAACAGTACTTTTCAAAAATAAACAGTGTGATTTAATATTGCTAATCCTAGCTTCTGTTCAAGCCATCTTCACAAAGCGGCCTAAGAGCCCCAGTTGCTCAGTTGGTAAGGCGTTCAGCTACTAATCAGAGGATTGGTGGTTCGAATCCGTGCGATGGACTTGACATAGAAAAGTAAAAAAGTAGTGATCTTGCGATCGGAGGGTTGCCAGCTTCGCTACAAAAATACTAGAAAGTCGTCCAAAAAATCCAACAAATTATACTGGCTTGTATACGGGACTGGTGCACGATAAATCTGATCGGGGTCCAAAGTCCCGACGTCTATTGAAGGCGTTGGGTGCCAGTTCAGATGTTGCCTCGTCTTCTGACCATGGTTCTAAAATAACGAGGTGCATGTATGTATGAATGTGGGTGTGAATGTGTGTGTGTTCCCGGGTATTTCCTTCGAGATTGACCCCCGAACCGTCGCCAATAGCCCACTGTACAGCTCTAGTGAAACGTTATTTAACAAAACCAAACCAAACCACAAAGCGACCTGACAAACTTAAAATATTTGTTCAGAAAATAGTTTTCCACATTGTCTGATGCCGATTGCTTAAATGGAAACGGAGTTGTTACAACTCAATTATCTTACTTTCCATTCTTTTGGCACACCTTTTTAACATACTTTTGGTTATAATTTCTTCCCGTCGCCCTGGTAGTTCAACGGATAAGGCATTGAACTGCGGTGCCTAAGGACAGCATGCAGATCTGGGTTCGATTCCCGGTAAATTGTAATTGTCGATATTTATTGAAAGTGATTAATGAAGGTAGCCTATGTAGGACTAGCATCTGCTCTATTTATTCATTTTTACCCATTGTACTAATTTTTAAGTACATGCCTTTTTCAAAATTGAAATTTATGTATTCCGAGCCATGATAAACATCGAAAGTATTCAAAAATGAGTTCAGTTTATTTATTTTTATATGCCTATTTGTAACAGTGTAACGAAACACAAATTTCAAGAAAACATGTATGCGAAAAATATTAACATAATTTTGAACTATTGATGATTTAACGTTAAATTATTCACCTAGATCCGTTTACTTCAATGTGCGCTCTAGAATCCTCATCTAATCTTTTAAACATTGTTCCCTCTCCGGAACGATTCCCATCGAAAACCATCCCATATCCTTTTCATTCATAAACATTTCACTTTTCAGGCGTTCACGCTCATTAGCATCGAATGGCTTCCATTACACTCGCAGCATTTCACGGTTGAGTACGTATGTAAACACTTTCCTCGAGGGCTGCAGCTCTTCGCGCATCGGGCATCATTATGTAAGAAATGATAATGATCAACCCATTGGGAGAGCCTCAATCACTTCTAATGGTTGGCAGGGCTTGGAAAAGGTTTCCAATGCTTATCAAGGTCAGCATACATGACTGGTGTCTTACTTGTGGGACGCTTCGCACTTGCTGGGTAAACTCGAACGGGAAAGTTACCCTATTTCACTGTAAATACAATGAGTGGGATCCTACAGTTAATGTTTGTGGAGATAAAAGCTTTGGAAGCGGGTACTGAACTCCCCGTGGTTAACAATTGGTCTCTCACAGCGTGGCCAGTGTGGAAGAATCGTTGATGAGCGATAGTTATTCGTACGGCGTCAAATATTTATAAATTTAGCTCTTCCAATATTAAAAATGTATTGTTTGGGATATCTTGATTACATTAGAGAAACTAAAAAATATTATATAAATGCATAAAATAGGAAAAGAGATAAAATATTTTAGTATAGTTTATTAATGGTTTATGCATTGTTTACATCAGGAGTTTTATTTTTCTCTAAAATTGAAGTACAAAATGGAAACATAATTTATGCAACGAAAAGGCATTGTTAAAATAGATCCTAGTTATCGGAAGATGTGGATGAACATAGATGGATTATAACTTACTAATTTTAAAGTACTTTTATTATAAATGGAAAATAATACTATTGCGTAGTTTGTTTTGTTTACTAAATTGAAAATATCAAATTAAACTTAGGGATTACCTCTGCTTCTTCTCCATGTTACAGTTGGTTTCGGTGTACCAGAAGTTTCACAATTGAGAGTGATTCTGGCCCCTGATAACACAGACATGTCGTAGGGCTGCCGCAACCACGTTGGTGGCACTGAAAGAGTTACATTGAAAAATACGAATTATATGATACGAAATTCATAATTCAAAAAGTTTTTATAGCAAAATTCCTGTAGATATGTCGACATGCAGGTGATGACTAATAATTAATTTTTTAATTTAATATTTTTGTTTCATGTTCAATATAATATGTATTTTGTTCTCATCTCTAAACTTATGTCAGAAAAAAAAAGCTCACAACTTTTGCTATAATGTAGGATTTTTAAAGTCCAACAAAATACTATTTCAGGCAAATTACACGAGTACCTGGATATCTGCCATTCATTATTACAGTTTGTTTATTTTTCCGAAAATGAAATTAAAAAAAAGAAGGTTGAAATGATGATTTTTACTTTTATGTTTCCGAATCTATAGATGACCACATCCCTCGCCACTGGTTGTAAGGATGGAAGGAAAGGCTCACTATAAAGATGAAGGGGGGGTCGTAGTATGGGAGGTCTACTTTACAATAATTATATATCTTACCGAGCACCCTCAGCCTGACCGTGGAGCTGTCGCTACCACCCTGGTTGGAGACGATGCAGGTGTAATTTCCCGCGTGGTCCTCCCTCAGTGCGGTCACAGTTATGGAGGAGGAGAACTCGTCGAAACGCCTCACTGCCACCTCCTGGCTCTCCACCAGGCTCGCCCCGTCACGAACCCAGCTGAAGGAGAGTGGGGGCTCGCCCTCCCGGCAACCACACACCAATTGAAAGCGCTCACCTTTCTTGAACTCCAGCTCACGGGGCAATGGAGCCAGCTTTGGGGGGACTGCAATGAGAGAGAGATTTCATTGCATGCTTCATATGCTTCGATTTAAGTAAGAAGACGTTCTAGAAATACGATGAGAAGTACAGAGAGTTGTAATATTAAATAGAGAGCGCCTTCAATGCCAGACTCTCGTAAAGCCGCGGTGTCAACATTGAAAAGAAAAACCAACATCACGTGGTTTTAGCGCTGCCACATTTGGCGTTCAGACATCTGCAGGAGTTCCAAAGTTGGCGCACTTTCTTCTTTTTTTGGTGATAAGGCGTTCTGTCCGTATTCAACTTCTTAACATATATGTAGGTATTTACTAATTTTCAAACAATATGCGCTAAATATTCCCCTTTCATTAACGAAACGAAAATGTCATTTTCGTTGTGATCAATACCCGAAGAAACGAAACTCTTTATATTTCTCCGGTTTCATTGTTCATATTTTCTTATTGAACTATACAAAATATTGAAAGAACTTCGCTTATCGTATTTTTTTTACATAAAAACGTAATGCAATAATTTCAAAAGTACAAAGTAAGAAAATATCTTTAATATATATGTTAAACTCCCTTAAATTATGCCACTCGTTCAAAAAACGATATTTAAATACAAAATTAAACACAAAACCATATTACAATACTTCGATCTCGTTTAGTTCTGAAAGTCGCCAAGGCCTGCCAAGTAACATTGGCGCATGAGTGAATTGGCATTTCCACCTATCACGTGGTTTCAATGATGCACACACGGAAATCAGCATTTTTATTCCTCTATTTGTATCATTACTCTATGGAGATGTATTATTGAATAGTAGTCCTGATTTCTGGTCTGTCCTCTTGTTTCACCACTATTTGTTTTCACCACTAATACAATTTATAAGGGCTTGAAAATTAAATTATTGCTTAAAAACGATCGCATATTGTTAAATTAAGAATTTTTTTAAATATAAAAGTAAAGCCACTTTTTGAAATACCTTGTATATAAAATTATCATTTGGTGTAACGAAAAAATAAAAATAAAACTTGTTATAAGTTTTTAATTAGATTTGTTTAAAAAGTTATAGTCTTTAAGTTAGAACATTGCCAAGTTGAAAGAAATAACTTCTTAGCATAAAATCAAAATTAATATGTTTAATTTTTTTTTCTAAAACTCTTTTTTTTTTATCATGGACATAAAAATATTTGTTCTCTTTCAAATATGAGAAAATTATTGTTAAAAAGGTTTACCATTTATTTAAAACTGTCATCAACGTACAAAAATATTGTGGGTTGGTGAGAAAAGTAACTTTTGTTTCTTCAAATATTTGTTGTTAATGTCTACGGGTAATGTTAATGGATGTGGTCGTTAGAAAATATTAAACAAGTGAATAATAACTACGGTATAAGAATAAAGTATCATTGATATTTTAATTGATACAATCTTTAGTTACATCTAACAAAACATACTTGTTTAAATTTCAAATGAAAAAAATTGACATAAAATTTTTTATTGTTTAAGCAAATATTTATTGCTGAAAAAGAAATTAATAAACCCATTATTCCTTTTAGTTTAATATAGCAAAACATGATTTTAAAATATAAGCAAAAAAACACGAAAAACACTTTTAAAAGTATAATTTATGAATTATAATAATATCAGTTACCGTAACATCACACTCCTAATACAGCGTTTTATTATATATAGACTTTATAAATTAATTTTTAAATATCATCACTTTAAGGTTCATAATACTTATTTCCTGACTATCAGATTTAAAATACATTGTAAAGAATATATCGAACAAAAACATTACATTATTCTAAAGTTGAATGTACGAGCACAATATGAACTCATTTGCACTGCGCAGTTTTGTAAACAACTCGGAGAAAGTTTTTACTTTAGAATTTTAAACGCTCTACTTTTTTATTAAATTTTAATATTATAAGATATTTCATATTGAAAATTTCTCTTTAAGTAAAAATGTATTAAAATATTGTTTATACCAATTTAAATGTACATAAACAAGCCACTTCTAAGCCTATTTCACGAAAAATAACAACTTACCTTGCGCACAAACGATGGTATATAAGCTGCACAATATCCATATGATAAATCTCCGACTATCGAACATGATCTACTGCGAAAAAAATAAACTAATAAAAGAAGATTTAAACAAAACATCACTAAAAACTTCCATTCTAAATACTCCAAACATCGTCATTCGAACTCAATTTCTCAACCGGCTGCCATGGCTTTTGGATCAATAACACAGAAAGATCTCATAACTATCCGTTTTCTTCTGCTCCTTTACGGAAGTCTTTCCCTCGGGACACCACCAATTCTGTAAGTTGCTTTCTCAGCACTGCACCAAATCCTTGCTGAGAAGGGAAGCCATTTTTCCAGTCGGAATGCAGTTAAGTATTCGTGATATCGTCTGGTGTGTGATATTTTCGAATAGAAGAGCGTGTTTCCGGGGATGGATACTTGGGGGCGCTGCGGTCGACATGCGTGAGGATCGTTTGGACGCTGTCTGTGAAGTCCAGACTGTCAGGGAATATCCTGGGTAGGTCCCGAATGGAGAGAAGAAAAATGGGAGAATGGGCAAGGGAGAAGGAGATTGTCAGGAATGGTGTTTTTGGCATAAAAAAAAATAGTAACCCCCCTGTGTGGTCCAGAAAATATCGAAAGTGCAAAGTTCTTTTCTCTGTGAGAGTGTTTGTAATTTACATGTTCAAAAAAGATTGTTAAAAAAAGTATTTAAATGTATTTATTTTCATAGAGATAATGTATAAATTTGCCATCAATCTAAACATCTGAAAGATATCGCAACATGGATAATGTATTTTCACCAACATTAAAAATGCATATGTATTGCTGGGAACATATGTAGATTATTTTTCGAATGTAATGGGAAGGCATTGTCCTTCCCATGGACACTTTGAATTCCTGAGATATTTTTTCGCAAATATTGACATAGATTAAATCTTAAATCCTGTTTTTGATCATAGGGGACATCAAAAACGCAGAATTAAGAATGAAAATACACTGCGAATTCTCAACCCCCCCCCCCCCCCCCTCATCTCTCACCCCATTCAAATAATAACAACACTTTCCTGTTTTAGATATCATACAATGGCGTACTTAATAACAAGAACATCACAAAGTATAAATTACTGTATAAATTTAGAATTTAAACGTTAGATTACTATTGAAATAAGCTCTATATTACATTTGTCTTTTACACTATTATTGATTTAATACACTTTTTTGGCTGTCTCGTAACACTTTTATGACTGATACGTATTAACATACTTCAAGTTCACATTTTTAATTGGCCTTTTATGTATTAAATGCTGAGTGACAATATAAGGATCTTTTTTTGCTGAAAGAAGACTGTTATACAGGATATAAAAATAAAGCGATTTATTTCTTTTTTAACGTGAAACATAAGTTTATAAATATATAACCGTTAAACATAAAATATGAAGACAAAAAAAATTAAATATTAAACTATATCAAGTTTTTGAGTTATATTTAGTACAAATTTACTCAAGTTCAGTGAACCGAAACAACCGGATATTTGTTTCGCATCTTCGTTGAACTATATTAGAAGTCACATTATTAAATCATATCAATGACCATAAAAGTGGAACATACAAGCAGAAAGATAATTTTGTATCTTGCAAGCGGGTGGTCTGCTAGTGAATATAGGTTCACTACATCCCATCCCCAAGAAAAATAATTATAAATAGGTACATTCAAAAGACATTGAACTACATTTTTTCACATTAAAAAAAAAAAAAAAAAAAAAAAAAAAAAAAAAACTTGTCATATTTTAACAGAATAAATATTTGAGAAAGCATATCAAATCAATTTTCCTTTTAAACTGGGAAGTTATTATTATAGTTATAAACCTATAAATACCACGAATAGATTAATAGAATAGATTAATAATATAATCTCTCACAAGATATGATTCGAAATCAAAAGAAATCAAGTTAATTCGTTTCACTTCATTGCTATTAAGCTCACATGCCATTTTTTTATATTGATATTAATTAAATATTTAAATATATCCTAAATTCAGGAATGAGGAAATACATTAATGACAAATATTGCTAATGTGAGTTGCATAAAAAGCAAAACTGCAAAATAGTATAAAAAAAGTTAATTAAAGGAGAAAGTTCCTATATTATTTTAATGCTTTCATTTCCCATTTAAAAATGGAATTTGCGTTATAATTGCAAAAGTTCATCAGAAAAGTGAAAACCTATGTGAGAAAGTGAAATAAATTAATTCTATTTCTGTAAAATCTGGTCACGCCCTCATACGTTGACACGAATATTTATTTTTATATAAATGATGAATTCGCACATAAATTAATTTCGATCTGTTGTTCCAGACATTTATTGCTCACACAAATAATTGTTCGGATACCACACGTCATTTCGCGGGTCATTACCACTGCGTCTGTAACTGTATTATAGAAAAAAAAAAAAGCAAACGATAAAAGAAGAAGTCGCAGTGTTTTTCACGCGTGGGAAATATAAACCCATTTCGAAGCACAAAACGTCCTACTTTCTTCTGAAACTTCACGAGATAAAAATCTTTTATTATTCTATTCTGGAATCAAAATTGATTCTTCGAGGCGCCTTAAATCGAAGTGTTTGTTGTGGAGCTATTTTGGTGTGATATGGAGGTGTTGGCCGCATCCGTGATATGGAGAGGTCGCCATTGTTGTCGATCTTTCGATTGTTTTAAAATTGCGAATTTGTCGTTGAAAGACATTTCAAAGGACCTCAGGGGTGTGATTTACAACTTTTTTTTCTAATAATATCTTTGTAATAGCATTAAAATTACCCAGTAATCGTTTGTAGAGTATTATTATTTGTTTGAAGCTGGTAAAATATAAAAAAAAAATAGAATATATTTTCAAGATATTGAAATAGATTCTCTTCAGTTTCTCTTTTCTACAGCTTTTTTCTTATGCTTCTTTCTTCAGCTTCTTTCTTATGAATGGAACCATCAATCTATCCATTCAATTATTTAAATTTATTCTTACAAGAATTGTTCTATAAATAGCGGAGAGTATTTCACTACATTTCATTAAAAAATAAAATGCTGATAAAAAAAATCAATAAATTAATGTTCTTTCTAATTATTTCGTTTTCATTTAGCTGAAAAACAAAATTATTCCAAACAAAAAACCATCTCCTTTAAGGGGGTCCGATACCCAAAATTCGCAAAAAAAAGTCATTTTTTTTTTATATTTAAAAAATAATATTCAAACTTATCTTAATAACTCACAAAAAACTGCTTCAAAAAATTCCTATTACTTTTTTAGTTATGAATGTTTTAATGATGTGTTCCTATAACATAGTTGTATCATATGTAAACTTTAAAAGCAAATATCTCTGTTCGTGGTTTTGAAATTTAATGAACACTAAAAATGCTAAGGCTTTTTTACTATTATACTTAAAATCATAATTTTTGTGTGTATAACAAGATAAATATATTTTAAATAGATGTATGCATTCAGATTTCTTATTTTTACCATAGTTTGTTTTTTAAAACCACTTAAAATGGAATTTTATTTTTTTTCGTCAATTTTTTTTCCAAAATTTCTAATATATTTTATTTTTTTAAAGTGATGTATCTGAATCAAAATTTGAATGCATACATCTATTTACATATTATTCAAAATCTTAAATAAAAAAAATTGCTTCAAAATATTGAAAAACAAAAAAGGAGTAGGAATTTTAAAATCGTTAAAAAATTTACTAAAATTTTAATTTAAAAATAAATGTGCAATTTAAAAAAAAAATTGAGCGTCTTAAAATGGTTTTTTATGCATATTTAGAAAGAGAAAAAAAATTGGATTGTACAAGTATAAAAATAAAGAAAAAAATGTCGAAGGTATCGGATCCCCTTAAGGGGGACCCAAGCCCCAAAATCCGAAAAAATTGCTAATTTTTTTTTTCTTCACAAAACGATGCTAAACAAACTTGAGAAGGTGTATACAAAATTTCAAAACAGTAAAAGAAACAGAACATATGTTTTTTTAGATGTTTATATGTCATTTATAATCTTTCTACATATTGTTCGTCTGCAACAATCGACATTTACTCAAAATATTTTTTTTTAATTCTGGTCACGTTTAAATTGCTAAGGCTTTGTAAATAATTAACTTAAAACTAAACTGTTAATAGTTTTTGAAGCTCTAATATTTGTTTTATAAACGTATGCATAGATTTTTTAAATTAAGTTATAAATTATTTTTTTACAAATTATTAAACTTAAAAGTTTGAATATATTTTGGATTTTGAACTTAAAATAAGTTTTTAAAAACAATTAAAACACACATCTGCAAAAGTCTATACGTAATATTGTAGTGTGTACTTTGATGTTATTTAATCAATTAAAAAAAATTTAAAACATTAAAAATTGAAAAAGGAGTAGTGTTTTTAAAAAACGTCTTTTTAAGCTTAAAAAATTCAAAAAATATCAAAAATAATTTTTTTAAACATATTTTTATTTTTGATTATTGTTCAGAAAAAGATGTTCTAATTATATAAAAAAATTGGTATTTCTGAATTCATTAATAAACAAATTAGGATTTGGGGCTCGGGTCTCCCTTAAAAAAAAGTATAAAACCCATAAAAGATTCTGCGAAATGCTCCAATAATTTTTAATTTATTTGAAAGAAAATTATAATTGATATTCGACCTTGTATTAAAAAAAAAATATCTTGTATAACTTTTTAAGTATTACCTATCTATTTCATATTACAGACGACACTGAAGTTATGCGTTAAAAAATAAAATAGCCGATTTCGAATTCGCTTTCAAGCGAAGAATATTTAAACGCTAGAGTTTTTGTGGAGGAAAACGCGATCCATTATAATTTTACGGTTCATTTCATATCATCTACTGAACGAAAAATAAATAAAATAATAGCAACAAAAAAAATGGGAATAGCAAACTGTTTCCAGATTTTTCTGTAAAATAAAGGATAATATATACGTAGAAAAAAAAATTGTATCGATAAATTTCAAATAATAGTTCTTGAAATTTTACGGTCTGAAAAAAGAAGAATACAAATTTCTCTCACATTGTTGAATGCACGCGCCCAACCATGCTCCAAGCAATGCTTAAAGCGTTGCCAATTGACATATTTATATTTCAAAACTATGTTTGCAATCCTCTCATCATTTGCCTCCTGCGATTTATTTATTGTATCAAACATTTGCGATTCTTTCAACTAAATGATCATTTATAAACTATGTCATATTATATCCATAGATCTTAAATGAGGAAAAAAAATTTTAAATAGATCCGATCATGATTGTTGTTTAGTTAAATTTAGAACTTTATATTTCAACTAGAAAATATAACACTAGATTTTAAAATAAATCTCTACATCAAATGTTTGAATACAATATTGCGAACACTATATTTTATATTATGGCACTATATTATTCAAACTGCCCTATATTGTTTGTAACAAATAAGTCAATTTAAATATCATTGCATACTTTGAAAAGTACTAAAGTTTTTAAAAATTGAGCATTATTATATTGTTTAATTTGTTTTAAAAATGTACTCATGCAAGTTAACTACAAAACAAAATTCGCCGCATGATAAATTCAATTCTTTTCTCATGAATAGTATCATGAATAGTGAATACATCTTATAGAATCATTCAACTGTATGTAAAACTAAACCTATTTATAGATATGTTGTTTAATGCAATATATGTGTGTGCATATTAACAACATGCTTCCCTTGTTTCATTTTCAAAATGCCATTTTTATGAAATAAACATAATTTATTTAGAAACAAATAGGGATCTAGGCTATCCAAAAACTTAATATTAACTTCAACTTCATATGCTTAAAACTTTATTTCGTGGCTTTTTCAAAAATATTTTAAATGTTTATGTAAATAAAAAAATCCGAACGGAATCCGTTTGGAATTACACTCCGCATTTTAAAATATATTATGCTTTTTTTTCAGTTAACTAGTTTTGAAAATACAACTACTTCTTTATACTGGTTATAAACGGAATTATGCAAGTATTGGTAGAACAATATAGCAGCAAAAACAACAGTTTTCGAACAAATAATGCATTTAGTCAAGACAGGATTTTGAAAGACCGCTAATATTTTCTATTAAATTCTAATAGTAAACAATCTGTTACTAAACTAAAACTTTATTTTACTGAATTCCCATTTAAAATGAGGTAATAGAAATATGTTTTTCCTCATATTAAATACCATTACCATATTTGTGGATTATGAGAAATTTTACTCCTAAATTATTTCATAATAATTGGTATTCTTTATGATTTGTGCTAAATATACATAAAAAAAATTCAAAAATTTCATAGAGTACTGTTAGTACTCTATGAAAAATAATGTTATAATTTATTTTTTAGCACACTTGCTAAAAAATATTATTACTTATCACTTCTCAGATTTTAACGGTTTTTTTTCTTGAAGGAAAATTTTATATTTTTAAAATATATTTTTACAAAATAAGTCACTCAATTTTTTTTAAATAATATATTTTAAAGTTCAAGAGTTATACTCACAATAATTAGAATTGATTCAAGATAAAAAAAAAATTATCTCATTATCAACACGAAATCTCTGTTAAAATACTTTCGTATAACATATTAAAAATATTCAATTATAGCGATTAAAAAAATTTCACGAAATAAAATTTACCTCAACTGAAAATATATTTATTTTAACCAACATCATCTTGTATCAGTAAGCTAAAAGGCAATTGTGGAAAATATTGCTAGCGTTCCATAAATGAAATATAATCTTTGCCCAAACTTTGATAGTTCGACCCACATGCTTTATCCAGGGACATTGGGGAACATCAACTTAATTAGTGTAGCCAAAATAACCGTTTTTATGTTGTACAAACATCAAAAGATGATATTAGCTCTCAAATTTTAAATAAATGTAATGATTCAAATATAGCTTCTTTTTAAAAAAAAAAATGCATGAATTTAAGAGATCACTAGTATCATCTATAATATAAAATTTCTGAAATCTCAATTTACTTAGGATTTCTAATAACACTTTTAAAAAAACTGTACTTAAAATGTTACTAATGATTGAAGTTTTATTTTGTTTTTCTTACGTTTGATAAAGTCTCGATTATTCGAATTGTTTTAAGGTTAATTATAGCGTGGAAATAAAAACAGGAACTTAGTGAAGCGACAACAGAGTTTGTAGGTTAAAGAGAGGGGTCATTAGCTAAAGGCAAATCTAAACCAAGAAGGGTTTTTTTAGGTTGCAACTAAGATTTTAATTTAAATGTTTTAAGTTTTAATTTACAAGTTAAAATTTATTAGCAATCATTTGTCCCCGGTGTTGTTTGGAATTTATACTATATAAGAAAAAAGATCTGCTATTTTAAAAAAAACAGCTAAATTTTATTATTGCACTTAGTGTGTAGTTTGTGTTATATTTAGTGGAAATAATTAGTAATTGATAGTTTATAACAATCAATCATTAGTTTAATTAATTTTGTATTGAAAAGTTGGTTTATTACAGCAGTTCAGTTTAATACGTGTTATTGACACAATGCTCCTTCGATATGCGAGATAGAAATACATATTTTATGAGGACTTCTTTACAGAGAGCAATGCAAAATAATAGTATATATATATAAAAATTAAAGAATATAAAACATAGTAAAACCCTTCGAGCATGGATCCCTTATAGTAGAGAAAACATCGGGATATAATCTCGCTGACATAAAAGTGAGGTCAACATGTATCGCCTCAAACTCGTGACAAATGACGTCATTCCATTCATAAATTTTCACTGTTACACATTTTCCAATTCATCAGCCAATCGCGAGTATTTTTAATTCATAATTTTGAAAGGTAGTCACGTGTTTGAGGCAATTCGGTCTGAGATTTTTGCCTCACGATGATGACGTCATATTCTCTCTACTACGGTCCATTTATGCTCGAAGGTAAAACCTCAAATGTATTTGTCTTCTATTTATCGAATATAGCTTTTTTAAGGGATTGCATTGATTTGAAAAATTAATCTTTATTATATTTTAATCGTTGTTTTCCGAACAACGACATTTCATAATTAAATGTTACTCTTGATTTAAATATATGATTATTAACATTTTTGTTTAAAACTGTTGTCATTTTATTTTTAAACGATACCGTATATTCGGGTGAATAGAAGCAGGCGGGTGAATAGAAGCAATTTTGCGGAATGAGTTGTGCTGGCTTATACCGTTACCCTATTGAATGCAAAACTTACACACAAAATACTATAAAACCTCAGATATTTGAAGATCAAATAAATTTACCATTAGACAAAAATTAGAGCAAACTGTGACGTCAGTGACCCATTTAAAACACGTGTTTGGAATATACGTTTCTAAATTTTTGTGTCGACCTCAATCGAACTAATACCTTTTAGAATATGTATGTATATATTTTTTTTAATAATTTTAAGTTATTTTATTATGATTTTTTAAACTCTATTTATTCATTTTTTCGGATAAATAAAAGCATTGCTTCTATTTAACTGAGGTAACTAATTTAAGATGCTAAAAATTGTAAATTCTCAATCTGTCCTGCGCTCTTGTTCTAACGTTGTTTTCGTCTTGTTAAATATTTATTCAGATAAAAATGTATCAATAAATGAATAAACCGTCAATTAACTTGTTCTTTCATAGGAGAAATTGTGCAATCATGACTTGTCATTAGGTATTTTTATTGCTGCCGACTTTATAATAATTTATATGAACTTATTATTATTATTTTGTGAAAATCTTAAAAAGGTTGTTTAAAAACTATATAATCACCTTAGAAATCACATAGCGAGACTTCAGAATCGAACAGAATAAAAAAAAAAAGGTGACTGCTCCTATTCACCCGCATTTACGGGTGAATATGAGTAGTGCATAAATATAAGTATCTTTCCCTCTTACAGTGAAAACAACTTTGCAATTTCGATATTTTCATCGCCGATTGGGGGGTCCGCCACCAAAACAACCAACACAATCAAAATAATCTAACGTTGGGGCTTATTTTGCTAAAAACTTTCCACGCTGTTAAAAATAGGTACTTAAAAATAAGTAAAATTTACTCATTTTTGAGTATATTCAGCTCCGTATGCATAACTAGCTCCGAGTCATAACTCCGAATGCATAAGTATCAATTTTGAAAAAGACATGTACACAAAAATAAGTACAATGGATAAAACTGAATAAAAAAAGAAGATGCTAGCCTATAATCTAGCCATAAATAGTTTTAAATAAATATCGACAATTACAACTGAGACTTACCGGGAATCGAACCCAGGTCCTCAGGGATCGCAGCCCAGTGCCTTTTCCATTGTACAACTAGAGCGACGTAAAGAAGTTATAAACAGAAGAAATGTTAAAAAGGTGTGCCAAAAGAACGGGAAGTAAAATAATTGTGTTGTAATAACTCACTTTCCATTTAAGCAATCGACATCAAATAATGTGGAAAACCATCTTCCAAACACCTATTTTAAGTTTGTCAGATTACTTCTTAAGATGGCTTGAACAGAAGCTGATATTAGCAATATTAAATTACACTTATCATTTTTGAGGAAGTACGGTTGCTTCAATTTCAGTACGTCATCGCTCATGTACGATGCAATTATAGTAAAAAAAATAAGTAGGCTCAGGTACTCATTTTTCAGTCCAATTTTTTTTTTACAATGCAAATAAACAAGCGCGCAATTATGAGACACATTTAAAGAAAAGAACAGGAATGACATTAAATTAAGCATTTTTTCTTATTGAAATAGAAATCAGTTTTACTTCTAAATAGCTTTCTGTCCTCATATATTTTATTCCTATTTCAGCAATCTCCCTTCTAGCAATCAAACAAAGCCTAATAGTTATGATTAAGACTCGCCTTAATAGTAAGTTCACGGCAGCTTAGCCATTGTTACACACCATAACGAAAAGAAATCGAAGACATTTTATATCTCCGTACTATTAACAGGGGCATCTTCTCAATTCTTCACCTGATAGTCTCGCTCTACTGCGGGGTTGAAGGACCATGACAATCACACCGCTTACATGATACCAAGATGTACGCACATACGTTTGACAGGGGTAATTATAGCGCTTTCAAATGTTCACCGCGTTGTTAACCCAGATAAGATAATTGTGTTCGATTCCTTGAACAGAAGAACGGCGGCTTCGCGATTTGTGGGGTACGATGCGGAGTCGGCCATGTTAATGGTTATTAGGGAAATTTTATATTGCCTTGTTTTTACGTAACGGAATAAAATCGATTTTAGGTGTATGTGTGTTGTAGAAGGAAAAATTGAAAATAGGGACTGTTTCAAATTCGATCATGGCTGGATTTTGTTTTTAAATTGAATAATTTCAAAAGTTTCGCTAACAATTGGGGATTTATTTTTAATTTGGTATTTATTTTAACTTTGGTCATTAACATTAAATTTTATCTCACAAGATAAGGTCGATAAAGGGATATTACCAAAGAAAATATATCCGTTTATCAGGATTTTTTTTTATTTATAAAAGTATTTTCTGTCGTATTGCTACAACAGCTGTAAATCTTACACAGATAGAACAGGGGTACACAAAAAAAAACAATCAATTTAGAACAATTTAATAATTAAAGTTTAGAATAATGTTCACAGTTTTTATGAACATGAGAGATTAAACTGGCCAAACGCATAAGTGAAGTAAAATGAATTATGAAAGGCAATAACACAAGTTCGAAATAAAAATACACCCAACAAAATGATGTATGCTAGAACAATGAGATCCAAGAGATAAAGAAAACACAACACAAAATTTAAATAATCAAGTTTTAAAGTTTAATGAATAAAAGAAAACATTTAAATTTATTTGTGGGTCGGCATAAACATAGTTTCATTCAAAGATAGATGTATACATATTTATAAACCTGTACGCAAACATAAAATACAAAAGTGTAGGCATTTAATTGTAAGATAGAGAACTCTCTTGCAGCGCGATAAAAAACACTAATTGAATAAGAAAACATAAAAATTTAAAACACGAGCAATGTTAAGCATCGCATACGAAGAATTTATAAGTTAAGTAAAATAAGGCGCGAGTGGTACCAAAATAAATTAATAAAAGAAATGGGGCTTAGCTGACATCTCATATTGCTGCAGAGGATGATCTTGCTACTGGATTCTGGCTTCGGCATTTGGAGGAGAGCATTTTGTTATCCGAAGACTGCGTCGCGTCTCCGTTCGGAATATTTTGGAGATGGGCACAGACCACCCCCTCTCAGGGTCGTCCGTCTTTAGCTCGCGAGGGTGGTAATCTGCCTCGAAGCCAAGGGGGTCCGTTCGCTTCTTTAGAGCATGTATGTTCGGGGACCCATGTGACCCTTTTTAAGGATCCTAATTGGTTAAAGTTGGGGTCAATAGAGTTCACTGTCTTGTTGAGGCGCCGAGAAGAAGGCATATTGAAATGGTGTAAAATGGCGGGTCTGTGGTTGTCCGTAAAGATGGATGTCTGTTAAAATCTTGGGATTTTGTAGAGGAGGCCGGCTTGAAGGCAATGGCAGAAGATGTGGAAAAAGTTCTCAGGTGGATGAAAATTAACAGGGATAAAAATCGGGAATTAATTTAAAACAAAGCCTGAATAAAAATAATTAAATATAAAAAAAAAAAAAAAAAAAACCGTTTAAATAAATCCAATTTTGATTTTGGCAAGAGAGTTTCTGAGCAAGAGAGTTCAATCATTAAAACAAAAACTTAACTAAAGTGACATATTAAATCGTTGACATACATGATGAATTTAAATTAATATAATATGGGAAATGATATGCAAAATAAGTTATATATAATAGAACACTATATTTACGTCGTACAGCGTTACGACATAACCTGTCTTGTTGGGCAAATTTTTTTGTGGAACACAAAAAAATTTCAGTTACAAAATTTCAGTAAAACAAAATTTCAGTGAAAACAAAGAATGAAATGTGAACAATACATTATCAAGGGAAAATATGAGCTGGTGAGAGTAAGAATCAGGTAAAATTGTGCGAGCTGTGAACAGTATGAGTGTTAGAGTTTAAAAGAAAATGTGACAAATTTCTTGTTGAAGCAGGTGCGTAATGTTTACGGCTTTTGGAGAAAGGGAGCATCCGGAAGGCATTGGTTTGTGATACTGCGTCTAGTATCACGGGCATTCAATTCCATCGTCTCCTTCTCATTGGTGCTTGCGGGAAGAAAATCTGTGTGTAGTTTTTGCTGAAAAACCCCAAAAACTAACTGCAGCGCAATCTGATTCTGATATCTCTTTACAAAAGGGACATTTTAAGTAAAAAAAATGCGATTACACAAAAAGGTTTAAATTCGAGCAAATTAAAAAAATCATAAAAATGGTAAACAGTACAATTATGCTTATAAAAAAAATGTATTTAAATTCACAATCGTTTTGTCCTCACAAAAATTAACAAAATTAGAAAAATTCCATTAAGGGGTGGGATAGACGTTATAAAAAAAATTGTCTCCAGGAGGGTTTAATACCATGATTAAAAATAAAATGAAAATTAAAACAAAAATAAAATCCTACTCATTAACTGCTGAATCTTCACATTAACAAGGGTGCAAAAAAAAATTATATATGTAAATATACACTAAAAAAAATTGTAAAAATATGAAAGTAAAATATTTTCCTCACTCAAGGATCTCTTGCTTTCGCAAAGGCTCACGGCACCAAAGATAACCTCTGTCGTATTGCTACAACAGCTGTAAATCTTACACAGATAGAACAGGGGTACACAAAAAAAAACAATCAATTTAGAACAATTTAATAATTAAAGTTTAGAATAATGTTCACAGTTTTTATGAACATGAGAGATTAAACTGGCCAAACGCATAAGTGAAGTAAAATGAATTATGAAAGGCAATAACACAAGTTCGAAATAAAAATACACCCAACAAAATGATGTATGCTAGAACAATGAGATCCAAGAGATAAAGAAAACACAACACAAAATTTAAATAATCAAGTTTTAAAGTTTAATGAATAAAAGAAAACATTTAAATTTATTTGTGGGTCGGCATAAACATAGTTTCATTCAAAGATAGATGTATACATATTTATAAACCTGTACGCAAACATAAAATACAAAAGTGTAGGCATTTAATTGTAAGATAGAGAACTCTCTTGCAGCGCGATAAAAAACACTAATTGAATAAGAAAACATAAAAATTTAAAACACGAGCAATGTTAAGCATCGCATACGAAGAATTTATAAGTTAAGTAAAATAAGGCGCGAGTGGTACCAAAATAAATTAATAAAAGAAATGGGGCTTAGCTGACATCTCATATTGCTGCAGAGGATGATCTTGCTACTGGATTCTGGCTTCGGCATTTGGAGGAGAGCATTTTGTTATCCGAAGACTGCGTCGCGTCTCCGTTCGGAATATTTTGGAGATGGGCACAGACCACCCCCTCTCAGGGTCGTCCGTCTTTAGCTCGCGAGGGTGGTAATCTGCCTCGAAGCCAAGGGGGTCCGTTCGCTTCTTTAGAGCATGTATGTTCGGGGACCCATGTGACCCTTTTTAAGGATCCTAATTGGTTAAAGTTGGGGTCAATAGAGTTCACTGTCTTGTTGAGGCGCCGAGAAGAAGGCATATTGAAATGGTGTAAAATGGCGGGTCTGTGGTTGTCCGTAAAGATGGATGTCTGTTAAAATCTTGGGATTTTGTAGAGGAGGCCGGCTTGAAGGCAATGGCAGAAGATGTGGAAAAAGTTCTCAGGTGGATGAAAATTAACAGGGATAAAAATCGGGAATTAATTTAAAACAAAGCCTGAATAAAAATAATTAAATATAAAAAAAAAAAAAAAAAAAACCGTTTAAATAAATCCAATTTTGATTTTGGCAAGAGAGTTTCTGAGCAAGAGAGTTCAATCATTAAAACAAAAACTTAACTAAAGTGACATATTAAATCGTTGACATACATGATGAATTTAAATTAATATAATATGGGAAATGATATGCAAAATAAGTTATATATAATAGAACACTATATTTACGTCGTACAGCGTTACGACATTTCTAATACTTTACCTAGTGCATCCTTTCAATATGCAACTTTATAAGTACTGAATGTTCAAAGGCAAAGTATTCATCCAAGTGTGTAAACGTTTATTGCTTGTTTGTGAAACGGTTTCTGTTTAAAAAAAAGGGGGGGGGGGGAATAACACAATTTTCGAAAATTGCTTGCTTTTATTGGCCACATTTCTCTTTAAAATAAAATACCTAGTGAGAAATATAACACACGTTGGACTTGCACTTCTAATCAGTTTTCTTTCCGAAAACTACTATCTTTAAGTATTGAGGTTTTTTAAAGGAATTTGTAATAAAAAAACTGCATCTTTTTCAAAGTTTTTTATTTTCCTGCATAAAAACTTTAAAAATTCTGCATTTTCCCTTCCATAATTTCAATGCTTCAAAATTGAAGGTTTTTGTTGTAGGTTTCTTAAGTTTTTTTTTTACATGTTTTATGAAGGATATTGAAACAAAATCATTTTATTTAATAAATCTTTAAATAAACTGTAGTTTTCTGCATAAAACCTTTAGCTTCACAATCTTTATGAAGGTTCTATGCTGATTTTTTTTTGCTACGTAACAAAGATTGAGAATTCCCTAATCAATTCAATTAAAGTATGTTTTTTTACTTTTTTCATTCCAATTTGGGTTTTTTTTCACGACTACCCAATTTTAATTTACGACTGCTCCATGAATGAAGCCACAACTGCCCTTTAGAATAAGCCCTGCCAAGAAATACATGAACCTTTTAAACTGTAAATAAATTATGACGATTTTTCACAAAATATAACGCATGTATTAAAAGTCGACATTGATTAACATCTCGCATGTTACAATCATGCAAATGATTAATACGAATAACGTGCTATTCATGTTAACTCATGTAAATGCACAATTAAAAATACACGCGAGCTACCCAAGCATCGAACATCAAAATCGCAGCCTCTGAACGCTTCTCTTTTCTTCTTTGCGTTCGAAAATAAAATACGTTTAAAAAAAAAAAAAACTTAGCGAAAACGATAAAAATTAATGAAGCGCCAAGTTCGCGAACTGAAGAAGACGTTAACGTAATAAATAGGAATTGTTCGAAAAAGAGAGAGAAAAAAATGTTTGTCGCTAACGGTCAACAGCCTTTCTCTTTTGGTCTCCTGCGACCGTGACCGTGTGTAATAAATAGAACGGAAAGCTGGAACACTGCTGCCCACATGACAATAAAATGTTTTGATCATCTTGGCGATTAAACATAAAGGGCGATGGAAACATAATGGAACATTGAATAATGACTATTCCTGATTCAATTACATAACCCAGGGCAGTTTCTTCTCTGAGTAGGAGTACGTTTGAATCGAAAGTCTATTTTCTCACCATTCTGTAATTGGTTTCTCTGCTGAAATCAAGAATGAGAGTAAGGAGTAGGCCTCGGCGATGACGATATTTTGCCATCGCGATTAATCGTCAGCCAATAATCGAAATTTCCGATTAATTGATATTTCTAATATATCGATATTTTTTATATATAAATAAAGTTAATAAATCGATATTTTATGATTACAATAAGTACAGTAACATTAAGTAAACAAAAAAATATATCTTAAATAAACGTTTCGAAACTGGATTGTTTTCAAATCAAATGTACTTCCAATCGTCAAATCGAAAATTACAACATCGAAATTTCGCTGATTTTTTACTTCCAGAATTTTTATGTATATCGAATCGACGCCCAATCAAACACCTAGTAATGATTCAAATAATTTTGTAAATTGGAGATATACATCTTGAGTTGATTATCGGTGCCACATTTTGTTTAAAAACGGGGATATACACATTCCTTGGAGTTGATTATCTTCATTTAAGGAAACAAGTCAGCAGCTCAATAATATAGCTTTTTAAATTGTACCACCAAAATGTTTATAATTGAGATTTGTTTTACACTGGAATATTAATGAAGTACGCGATGTCATGCGAGGACATTTAGTATCTTAGGGAAATTAAAGCTTATTCCTATTTAGTACTTTAGGGTTGAATTGGTTTTTTGCTTATTATGTTTTCTTGAAATTATCAATATATATATATATATATATATATATATACACCAAAATGTTTATAATTGAGATTTGTTTTACACTGGAATATTAACGAAGTACGCGATGTCATGCGAGGACATTTAGTATCTTAGGGAAATTAAAGCTTATTCCTATTTAGTACTTTAGGGTTGAATTGGTTTTTTTGCTTATTATGTTTTCTTGAAATTATCAATATATATATATATACATACACCAAAATGTTTATAATTGAGATTTGTTTTACACTGGAATAATATTAACGAAGTACGCGATGTCATGCGAGGACATTTAGTATCTTAGGGAAATTAAAGCTTATTCCTATTTAGTACTTTAGGGTTGAATTGGTTTTTTGCTTATTATGTTTTCTTGAAATTTTCAATCTATATATAAATACACCAAAATGTTTATAATTGAGATTTATTTTACACTGGAATATTAACGAAGTACGCGATGTCATGCGAGGACATTTAGTATCTTAGGGAAATTAAAGCTTATTCATATTTAGTACTTCTTTAGGGTTAAATTGGTTTTTTGCTTATTATGTTTTCTTGAAATTATCAATATATATATATATATATATATATATATATATATATATATATATATATATATATATATATATATATATATATATATATATATATATATATATATATATATATATATATATATATATATATATATATATATATATATATATATATATATATATATATATATATATATATAGGAACTTCAATGATCAAAATTATATGAGTTTTAGATAGGTTTATTTAAATTCTTTGTTTACACTTATTAAAGTTTTATCAATTCATGCAAGGGGAAAATCAGCTTTATACATATTCATAAGAAGCACGTTAAATAAAACCAGAGAATTACAATTCCGGTACCTAACAAAAATAGTTGTATTCAGTGGTAAAATTGTGGTACCCGTAGTAAAACGGTCGGTGGCTGCTGCTGAAATATTACAGATGATCGTTTTTCAATTAATTTTTTTGTTTAAAATATAAATATCGTTACAACGTGTGCGTAGTATTTCTAAAAAAAGTAAAGATAATTAAACAAATAAATATCTCAAATATCGCACAATACAAGTAAATATGAACTAGCATGCCCGTGCATTAATTATCACGTGACTCTCCCCTCCCCGCTTTAGCGTTTCTGCTTATTCATAGATGGCAGCATTATCTAAGGTTTGTTTTTAAAAAAAACACGTATAAATTTATTATTTTTAACCCATTAAAAAAAAAAACATTGATATTTATGAGATGAAATTCTCTTTCTTTTGATACCTCATGTGTTGAAATTAATTAAGTACAAGGGAGGGATCTTTACTACAGAAATAATATATATGATCTTTAAATAATATATTTTTTCGTGTAAAACATTTTTTCAGTAATACTTTTTTTTAAATTTAAATTTTGCATTTTCGTTTCACAAAACAGAACGTTAATGCAAACTATTGCATGCGATTATATAAAACATGAAGTATATCCCTTCCTAATGAAACTGACGGATACATTATTACGTTTACAGAATATAATGTTACGTTATTAAACACAACGCCTTTGCAATGTGAAGAAATCTTTTTCTTGAATAGATTGCATGGTAATTTAATTATGACAATCTTTTTTTTAAAAAATGGCTTAGAAATCGTTGTCTCAAATTTACATTTGTAAAAAGAAAGGGTGGGTAGCTTTAATACACAAATAAAGATACTCTACACATAAAGCCCCAAGATCATAATATAAGTAATACTTTGCAGGAAGGCGTACAATAGGCATAATAGATGTCCCAATCTAGTTTAAGAAGTAATTTTGAAATGGGGCAAAGGGCACCTTTTCCGCATTCACCTCGTACATAGGCGGTTTGTTTTGAATTCTGCCTAATAGTTTTCAAACAAACCTTTTGAAAGAAGCGATAGAGAAGCGGTGTGATGTAATACTTTCAAAAGATACTGCTGATAACGCATCAACGAACAAGCCAATTTTAATATTTAAATTGTAACTTACAAGTTTTGGATAACTTTTTTTAATTTGTTTAAATGAATGTATTATGATGGATCTCTTTAATTTCATCAGTATTTTTTTTTTTAGATAAACATTTGAAAGATTTGCAAACAGGCACTTTTTAAAGAGTAATTATTTACGTAACTTTAATTTTGTAAATCTTCAATTGAATTTTTGACTGTTTTTATTTTGCCTAAATCAATATTTGATGTCAAATCTACAGAAAATGTCTTATAAATCCTTGTTAGGATTCATTAGATTTATTTTGATATCTCGGGGGCGTTAGTTTAAGAGTTTTTTTTCAATGTAAATAAAAAAAAAGTATGTGTTTAATTTAACAACAAGAGCATAGTGCAACATCTCAATAAACACTTCATTTAAAATCTTACTCATTGAATTAAAAATATATCATAAAACAAACTCCAATATTTTATAAAAAAAAAAATACTCAAGATTATTTAAGACTAAACATTACAGAAATTAAGGTATTTGTAAATGTAATCAAAATAATAACTTATTATTAAATTATATTCCTTTATTATTCTTTAAAATCCTGAGAAATAGTTTATGTATTTGAATATCAGATTATCCGAATCTACACCAAACTACAAAAATAATGAATTTCTACTTTTAACACTTCCAAAACAATTATCAATATGAATGATAAATATTCCTACAAAATAAAAAATAAACTACAGCATCCACAAAAGTTTAAAATTAATTTGTTTATAAAAAATCGTCCAAAGTTTCTTAAATTCCGTTTACAAAAACTGTTATTTTTAATTAAATCCAAGTCAACGGGATCGAGTGAGAGTTTAAACATACTCAACTATTTTTTATTTATTTTATAATTCTGCTGAACGCCTGTTTCTTCTTTTCAGTCAGAGAAGAGGGAAAAGTTTTCGAAAGTTCGAAACAATCCAAGAGGAAGACCATCAAGCGGGCGAGAAGCAAAATCTGACCTTATGTCCTAGATAGAAGTCGAGGTGGGCGGGGGGGTACCTCCTATATATCTGCAATGGAGATCACTCAATCAGAACACTCTTGCCTTTAGACCTCCAATAGACAACAACAATCCAGAGTATTGGTGGAAAATCTGTGCACTCAATTGCAAGAGAGTTTTGGAATATATATGTAAGTAAGATTTAATTTTTTTTTTACTATTACATGTCATATTTTATATATTATATTTTAAAAGAAAGATAATTCTTATTCTTAAGTTTCACTTCAAAGTGGAATTTTCATGGGCTGATCGAAGTTTACAAAAATATATTTAAAATCAACCACATGTGCATATGTAAATAAACGTCCAATAAATAATAAGTATATAAGTTGTAACTATTTACAGCATATTCATAGTAAAATTATCTCTGTTTACATGTCTCATATTTGTGGCTTTAATCAAAAGGTACTAAGTGAATGTTTATGTAATTTGGAGGTTCAAATTTAATTTCCAATTTTAATGTTAAAAAATTTAGTAATAAAATGTAATTGAGTTTGTATTTAAGTTATTACGAAAATTAATTTGTCGTTCATTGATTTAATTAAAACCCTCAGGAATTTTCTGTCATAAGATAAATAGTTTTTACAGCAACACACAGAATTTTTCAAATAATAATAACTTTACTGCGTTATCGTTTAAGAAACTTTACTCTCTTAAATTCGAAGTATAAATGTTATTGAAATGTCACAGCATTAAGAAAATTAAACTATTTACTTATTAATAAATAATAATATTAAAAGCAAATATTTAGGTATAATTTTTTAATTCAACCTACCATTTAGATATGTTTATCACTTTTTCCCATGCCAATCTTCCAAGCTTCTTTATGTAATAAGTTTATATATAAGATAAAAAATTAGATTTTATATACTTTAATGCGCAAGTAAAAAACAAAATGTTATTAGAAAAAGGAACACATGTAAAATTTTAACATCAGTGTTTGACTGGAGATTCTAAAAAAACTTTTCTTATGTGCAAAACATGTGCAGTGGACGAATTTTTTTATTATCTGTTTTGCTCTGATAATCTTGGAGCTATTTTATTGTCAACTAATCAAACGTATCGTCGCTTAAGCCGCGATGCCACGTAATTCCCAACCCCGTATGAAACATCCGTAGCATGAAAAGCTTGGCAAAAAAAATTTAAGTATTTCACTTCTTAGAAATGTTTTGAACGTGTTAATACATTTTATGAAATAAAAGTGTGTTTTCGGATAGAAAAAATTGCGATGTGGAATCCTAGTAGCTTTGAAAGGGAATATTTCATTTACCCTGGTTCTGAAATGTAACATCTTTAAAATGAGGTCCCAATAAGAGGCAAATTTTCAATTATTGTTTCGAATACAAAACAACTACTATATTAGAAAAGTATCCGATGTTCTACTAAATATAAATTTCCAAGCATAATATAAAATAACAAGAATTCAGTACCACATGTTATTCAACATTTGTTTATGAGTTAGTATAATTTAATATTTTAATTTTATTTTTATAAAATAAACTGTTAAAATGAATTAATTTGTCACAACAAAATACTCACTATTCTTTTTGTATACGTTGGAAGATATTAATAATAATTTAAATGTAATAAAAATCGTCTGCGGAACGAATTAAAAATAACATAAATAGAACATGGATCCTCAACTTAAAATAATAACTTATAATAGCAGGTGATTTTTGTTGACGATAATAAAAGATTCACACGTTCAATTTTCCCAAAAGGGCTGATACAACTTGTTTTCAGAAGGACTATTACAAACACAATTCCTTAACGTTCTAATGTATCGTGTTTTTAGGAGTTGGTTATTATTTATTGTTCTATTTTATTCAAGTTACTAATTTCCCTGAAAAGTTTGTTTTAATAAAACTTTTTTTACACATATATTCTATGATTCCCACTGGTAACCCATTTTTTCGCATGTAAATCGAAAAGAAAAACAATTATTAAAAATATTTATAAACCTCAGCATTAAATAAAAATAAAATATTATGTTCTCAATGAAAAAGTGAAATTTTTTATAAAACATTTGTAAATTTACAATTTCTTACCACAAAGAAATTTGGCTTGGAACTTAAAAAAATGGAATATATACTTACTTGCGAATTGACTTTTTTTAAGTTTTCTGCTGACAATATTACATTTGTCCATTTTTAGAAGTAAATCGCTTAAAAGTTTTCGCCACGCTTCTTAGGCAACGGATGCTGAATACATGGTTGAGAGATATACGTGTTATCACGGCTTAAAAAAAAAAAATATGGAAAAAAATATACGTGGAGTTTTTAATTAACAATCAATTTTTTTTTTTTTGCTTTTTAGGAAAAAACGCAGGCGATATTTGAGATGCATTCTTTTCCTAGTAAAATTGTCTAAAATAAGAAATCAAAAATTATTTTTCTATAAGAAACGCATTTTATATATAAAGCTATTTTACACATTCTTTTGTTTAATTATTACTTCGTTTAACCAGGTAATTAGTAATTTGTCAGCAAAAATATCTGCCAATGTGTTTTATGGTTTAAGTACGTATTGGAAAGAAAATACAGTGGCACCCAAAAGTGTTCGTACATCTACGAATTTCAAAGAATACTCTTCTATTTATTAATAAAAATTAATATTTCGGAATTGGAATTTTTTAATAAAATAGATAAATTGTTTTAAACAAAACTACACAAAATATCTTGAAAAGATTGTAACACTTTTTTTCGAAAAATCAATAATCAAAAACTAACAAAAAATGTATCTCACAAAAGTCTTCATACACTTTTTAAAAAAATCTCTACATATAAATATATATTGTAATATTTCTGTAAATAATTACTTACTAGGATATCCTGTAGCATCCACAACAAATTTTAAACGTCTGGATATAGATTTCATTATTACTAATTTTTTTTTTTTTTGTTTGTGATTCCTGTATTAATGTTCCTCCATTCTTCGATCATTACTGTGTTTTTAGTTAGCTTTTCATTTTAACCCTCTAATGCATAGTGTAGCATATATGCTACACAACTTTAAAATGACCACTAGTTGCATCTATTGAGTTTTATGTTAATTATTTTAGTATTATCACATAGGTAACCATGTGCCTAGTTCTTATAATCGCCGCTATGTCCCGTATCTTTCTAAAATGATTGTGGTTTGATTTGATTAATCGCACTAGAGCTGCACAGTGGGCTATTGGCAACGGTTCGTTGCCTATCTCGAAGTAAAGACCCGGGAACGATGCCTCGTATTTTGGTACCTTCTAAAGTTATTGCGATAAAGTCAATCAGTTGCTTCGAGGTCTGCTGTTCTAAGACTGGCTCGTGAAGGCGAAGTTTTCGAAGATTGTTTTATTACTTATAAGTATAATATGGCTCTACAAAAAATCCTAGCTAATAAAGGAGGCGTATAGATTGTATTTAACTATATTTTCATACTTTTTGAAAATTATTTTAGTAATTACACAAAAAAATATTAAAAATAAAAACGAAAAAATATTTCATGAAAAAAGAAAAAATCGTGCACTAAAGGGTTAATGTCGTAGTTTTTGTACTCTAACCTCCAGTTCTCCCCAAATGTGTTTGATTCGGTTTAAATTTGGCGACTGACGTGTTTTTTTTTTTTCAGAGCTTGTGGTCAATTATAGAAGCAACAGACACGAATGTTGATAGCCGTGTGCTAAGGATCGATATCTTGATAATAAACAAAGTTGATTCCAATATCCAAATTTTGAGCTTATAATTTTAAATTGTGTGTTAAAATATTTATATAAACATACTAATCCAATATGCTGTCATTAAATACCAAATCACCTATTCCTGATGGTGATATGCACCCCCACACAAAGACACCTCCAAGGCTGTTTCAACTTAATTCTTGGGATTTGCGAAGAAAAGCCTAAGCTTTCTATTTCTCGCACTCACAAAAAAAAATTCACTCTTCGGGCAGAACGCCCATTTAAACCAGCTGATCTGAGCACTTGTCGAACAGTTTCAGATTAAATTGAAGTAGAACATTTTTCAGTAAATTTTGTAAATATTTTTACAACATTCAAACACGGATTTTTTTTTCAAAAAATTAACTCTCTGACCATGTTGAGTTAACTTATTATGGAAAATAATTTATTTTCAAATACTGTTCTTACGACAACGAGTCTACGAGACATTTTTAAATAATAAATAGAGTCTACGATTAATAATAATATTAAACCCAAACAATTTTTTAAATGACACCACAACGCAAGAATAATTTTTAAAAAAAAAGAGGCAGACGATATTTTATTTAAGAATACTTCTGAAAATGGTTGGGTGTACGATTCCTTTTGTGTTGTTTTCCGCTTATTTTGAATAGAAAGCTTCATATAAAACATTAGAACTCTTGTTTGAGAAGATAGAAAGTAGGCGGGGAGCTCTGAACAACAAAATGCCAATTTGGAATTTAAATTATTAGTGACTTTTTAATTTTGTAAATATTACATCAGGTACTAGAATCAAAATTCAACATTTACTTCAATTAATGAACCTAACTATGTATAAAAGTTTTTATGTGTAAAATTTATTTTCAAGAAATACATTTGTGTAGTTTTCATTTAAATAAAGTTGAGTTGACACCTACAAAAAATATTGTAAATTGTAAGTTTATTTCTGTCAAATGTGCAAACTTTCATTAAGCTCGGAATAAAACTAGATTCGTTTAAAAAACATACAAACCAACATACACTCTTCTTTACAGGGTGGTCATAAAATATGTCTCCTTGTTTAAAACTAATGAATGAAATTACACCAAATTTCATATTAAGGATGTTGAAGGCATGAGAAGAAAATTTCCGTAAAAAACATTTTTAGTTCCAAAAATCACCGATAAGACTTTTCCGGTTGTCTGATCCGAAAACGGGAATAATATGTCTTATTAAAATACGCGAGTAATTTAAAACTCTAAATAAATAGTTTGGACGCTAATTTATGTATCAATAACGTATGGTACATGTTAGATATTTTTAATTGAAATCCATATTTAACCCTTAAAGCTTTTGACTAAGGTCTTAAGGCCCAAAGTGATCAAGCGGGGCGCCGGACTAAAGAGGGCCAATTTTAGTGAAATAAAGAAACTAAAAATGATTTAAGACGGAAATTCGTTGCCAACATTAAAATATTTTTCAAGTTTTATATTTTTAATTAAATTAATTAATTTGAGATTCATTTATTACTTTATTGCGACCTGTATATTACTTTACAGACGTTCATTTGAATTTGATATTATTTGAAAACGCAATTCTGACGCAATTCCCCCAAATTTTGCATCTTAGTGAAACGAACATTCCAATATTAATAAAATTATTCTATTTGTAATAAATAATTCAATTTGCAAAATTTTATTCTTATAAATTTATTTGACGTTTAATTCTGACATGTAGGACTAAAAATACCTAGGGGACCAAAAACTGCCATTCTTAATTTTTAAAAAATAATATGTATTTTTGGGTTACGCTTAAAAAAAATAATAAATTGTACAACATTAATTATGATCATTGTATTTTTAGATCAGCTCGTATCCTACAGAAAAGCAACAATGAGAATAATCGACAAATTGGTACCTTTCCTATCATTATCCTTGACTACGGCAGTCATGGCGCAATTGCCATTCTTCCTCCAACGCTTCATGCCCAAACAAGGACTACTGGGATCAGGATCTTCTGCATTTTCCCAGTACAGCCCACTGTCATCATCTTCTATCCTCAGCTTCAACCCGCTGTCTTCTGCGTCTAACATAGCCTCACTGCTGGGAGCAGCATCGAACACCCTTGGGACTTCTTTGCCATTTTCGTCTCAAAGTGGATCCCTTCCGTTTGGTTCTTCAGGTTTGGGATCTTCCGCGTTGGGATCCTTAGGGCTTGGATCATCCTTCTTACCGCAGAGTTTGAGCAGTGATTCGTCCTACATACCATCAAGTCTGGGATCTGGGTCTTTTGCATCTAGTTTTGGATCTTCAGCCTACGTACCGTCAAGTGGAAGCTCAGGCCTCGGATCGCCACTGTTTTCCTCGGCCAGTTTCGCCCCTCAAGGGTCATCAGGTTATTCAAGTGGAACCTCAGGTCTCGGGTCGCCGTTGTTTTCCTCAGCTAGTTTCGGCACTCAAGGGTCTTCAGGATATTCGCCCTTTGGATCGGCAAGTTACAATTCGCCTTCCATATTGGGAGCCTCGTCCGTGGGTCAAAGGTTCGAACCATCGAGTTTCGGATCGTCGTCTTTATCCGAATTCGGTCATTCTGGAAATTTCGATGGACTTGGAGGATACGACCCGATAGATCTCATCGAAGACTACCCAGGATTTTCGAATGCCGGATTCGGGAAGGATTTGAACTACGCTGGATCGCAAGCAGTGAAGTAAGTAAATAACAATAAAAGTTCAAGTATAGAAAACGAAATATTATTATGAAAATGTTTACAGAGTACTATTCTTCGAAGAACAACATCAGTGGTATATTAAAATTAAAATGAATGATTTGTTTTATTGGTATTAACTATTAAACAACATTCAAAGTAGTATAAAGGAACAGTTGTTAAGTGACAAAACAACTCCGGAACCAATTTCTCAAGCGTCAACACCCCCTAAATAATATTTTTGCATTCATATAAAAAATAAGTATCCTAAAACATAATTTTTTCATTATATCTAGTGAATTTGTTTCCTATTCATTCATGAGCGCTAAATGACCCTCGAGGATGCTTACGAAACTTCCGTTACAAAATGTTACTCGCAAACATTTTGGCAGAAATTTCAAAATCCCCATTATGTCAATTACACGACTTATCAGCCGATTTTCTGAAAGAGTTTTTCAAAGTCGATTTCCCAGATGTCCTTTTCTTACTAGAGCTTTATTTATATTACTGTTTTCATTTCTTTGTTTAAGATTATTTTTTTATATTTTAGGTTTCACGCGCCATCGACATTAGGAAATGAATACAATAGTTATCTAAAAAGATCATCCAAGAAAAAATAACTTGCCTAAACTAAACAGCCAACTGGAGTGGCTGCAACTTGAATCTGCAATTATCCAAAAGATTCACCAGTCAACAATCATCCTCATTTATACTTGTACCATTTATTTTGTAAATAGGAATATGCAATAAATATTCATTAAAATTCGGTGTTTATTACTTCACAAACAGGCATTCCGATCAAAAGTTTGGTCGATAAGGCGAATCACAAAATTGTTTTCTCTTTTATAATACTTCTTTAAAATCTATCAGAAAATTTAGTTACAAAGATTATGTAGTAGCTCATTAATCAATAAGGAATGATGAGGGAACAATTATTTTTTCGAACCAAAATAATTATAAAATTCTCAAAATACAATTTAGCACTTAAACTGGACAATCATTCATAATAAAAAAGCTTGTTATCTGTGAAATAAGAACACCTTGAATAAACTTTTGTACTAATAATTTATGAAGATAAAACTCTACTTTAAATACCTAACTTGGAGAGTGGATGAATGATATCAATTGTTCAACACACTCCATAGTAATCTTTATTTCTCGATAAATATATAGAACACCGCTAGCTAAAGATGAAAATATCGTTTGGTTAATTAATGTCGCACTAGATCTGCACAGGTGACTATTGGCGACGGTCAGGTGTTTATCTCGAAGGAAAGACACAGGAACACAGCCTCGCATTTTTGAAAAACAATGGTCAAATGACGAGGACACCACCAGAACTGGCACCCGACGCATCAATAGGCGTCAAGACATTGGACCCCGATCAGATTTAACGTGCACTAGTCGTCCACTATGCACGCCGGTCTAGCTAGACATATAGTATAGGTACATATTTCTCCTCGCCAATTAAAAAAACAAAACATTTTCAACTATTTTTGCACAGAGCATTTTCGAATTATATGGGGAAATCGTTATGTCCTGTTTTAAAACCCAAATTCTTGAAATTACATGCCAAATAATACAGTAACTTTCTTTTACTTATAAATTCAATTACTACAGCTATTTGTCCTACAATTCGATCAGAATGAGGTGAAAAATATTTATTTTTTAAATTGTATGTCATCGATGCTTTTTAACATTTAAGAAGAGAAGACATTTTGTGATTTAGATCTGTCATGTCCTTTTTGGGCTTTGAAATTTTTTCAGACACATAAATGCATTGGTTTTATATAACGAAAATTTTTATCCCATTCTTTAGAAAATGAATCTTTGTTTAACCACTTTCACTTCTAAAATGAACCGAGACACCGAAGTAAAGACACATCACATAGAGAATGACACTCAACATTTATTCACACATAAATGCATTTCAACAGTTGGTATTTTAATCTTAATCCTTATCCAACCGTTTTCTTTACAGGTGTTTATATAATCGCTTTCATATATTTTATATTACTTAGTACCAATTGACGCCACATATTTTTTTTTATAACTTGATTATAACAAAATAGCCTGATAGGCAACTAAAGCAGTTCATGAGCAACCTTCCCCGAGACTTCACCAAGTAACTTGTGTTAAGACCTTAGCATTTGGTGTGATTTACATGGATTTCTGAATTAAAACTGCATTTACAAATATTCCCCCTAAAATCTTATGATCATTTAAATAGCAATACATTATTAACAGAAGCTTGCTCATTAATGTGCTAAAGTTAAGGTACATGCGAGAAAAACATTCCATCAGATATTTTAGTATTTGCAAACAAGGCTTGAAAAAATTGACAATAAATATTAAATTTTAAAAAAAATTCCAAATTTATATATTTTAGAATTTAATTTCTCAACAAGAAAAAATGAAATTTTATATATGATTGGCACAAGAAACATTTCAAATTTAAGATTGTGGTTTGGCACTTCTATTTAACTTCAATTTAAAAAATAAAAATCAATCTTGTATATTTTTGCTGAGAAATAAAAATGTAAAACAAACCCTGAACTATTAAAAATAAGCAAATTTCTCCACAAAAGCAGTTCACAGTAACAGGAGCATATAATTTTAAGAAATGCATGGCTGATACAAAAATTTAAATTTGACAATTTGTACTTATTCATCACCAATTTTGAACTAAATTGTGAAACTTGAATATGAAGATGTGAAACAAAGCTAATTGCACTATCAGAAATGTTAAATTGATCACTGGCTCCAAAATAAAGCTATTAGTGTCCCAAGACACCAAATAAATAATAAAATATATAGTGGCAGTGAAATATTAAAATTGTAGCAATCATACTGGTGTTAAAAGTTATCAAACATAAAATAATTTGAGAAATATATATAAAAGAGATGCAACTGCATTAAAAAAATATTAAAAGGATAATTTAAAATAGTTAAATGACGTTAGTCATATTTCAAGCCCCGATTGCAACAAATAAAACAATTGTTTGAAATGTAATTCACAAAGCAACTCTCAGGCAGAATACACTTGTAGCTACAATTTTATGTACAAAAAAAGAAAATGTGACCAATTACATAATATCCAATACATAGAATTTCAATAATTTTACCAACAAATAGTCAATCCAATTTTTAAACTTTTTTTAAATTTGGTTAATCGATTATTAAAAAACTATAGAGATATTCAAACATTTATACATTACAACGCCGATTTAATTGTGAAATGTGTGAGAAGCAGAAGAAAAATATATTTACATGAATACAGCCAGAAGAAAATACATTACACATTCACAGTTAGCTCATACTAAAAAAAAGTATTAGGCTCCTATAAATCTTCAGAATTGCACAATTTTAGCTAAAAAATTAACTAAATTTCTTACGTAGTGTAAAAAACAGTGGGGGGGGGGGGGGGCGGGGGATAAAAATTGATCATGAGAAAAATTGACAAGTCATATTTCAAATATTAGAAAATTTATATTTAAAAAAATTGAATATTAGAAAAATCAAAATTTGGAAAATTTATATTTATAAAAAAATTTCTACAAAATAAAATTTAAAAATATAATTGATAGAATTGATTTAAATTTGAATTATTTGCAAATATAATTATTTTTCTTTCATTATCCTCTCAAAAAGCTCATCAAAATGCATTAATGCAATTAGCAAAAAAAATCTATTACTAGGTATTAACTTATCTACTACGAAAATATTTTAAACGATACTAACGCATGTAATAATTCGTTAAAAGTTTATTTATTTGGAAATTAAATTACTGACAATTGTTTTAATTGTTTAAAAGAAAAGTAACACATTGATTGAAAAAAAAAAAATCCGCAAAAAATTGATATTCATAAAAATAGGAAACACGTTACGGAAGTCACAAGTAGTAAAACATTGAACAAAAATTAAGTGCAAAAGTCTTAAAAACTTTGAAAGGCATTATCTAAACCTAGAGGAATATCAAGATTGGCATGGTGAGTATTCATAATAAACATAAAGAGCTACAAGATTAACACAAAAAATATGCAAAATAAAATGATTACAAGATCTGCACTTAACATAAAGTTATACATATAATAAAGAACTTTAAAGTAAAATAGTCGGCAGCACATTGCATAATTCTTGCTCACTCGTGTGCATTAAAAGACCTTACTATAAAGAACAGGTAAGATGGTTACATACAAAATAAATATTAAATACAACTAATAAATGAAATAAATATTAAGATATGTGTGGTTCTTTTAAGCACCTATAAGGTTAAAAATCTAAATTAATAGCACAATAAGTTGCTTGAGTTTCCTGAAAATGGGTGACTTGTACCCAAACTTGCATAATAGTTTGAATATGTACAGAATCAGCAGATATTATATATGTATATATATTATAAATACATATATAATAAAGGCTATTATATGATAACCACACAAATATGCATGCAGAGAAATACACAACTGTTAAATTGTTATATTTTAATAACTTAAGTGAAGAATACGAAGCTCTATATTCTCATTGGGTAACTACAACTCTGACACCTACTACAATAAGGATAAACAACCATGTTTTTGAAGAAAAGGGAGAGTTTTCTTTTAATTTAATTATTTGGCGAAAATTAGTTAAGCATTACTTAAAAAAAAGAAGCGAATTAGGGGATTCGTCATACTTAGCAAGTACTGGCACAACTAACAAATCAACATAATAAAAAAAAAATGCATTTTAGCAAAGATTTAATACTTCCAATTATAAGGAGAATATTTTGAATGAAACATTCAAAATATTATTAAGCATGCAATAAAAAAAGGTTTATCATATTCAAAACAACCAACTAAAATTCTGATAACTCGTTTAAAAAATACAAATTATTTTACAACCTAATTTTTAATTCATTATACAGTAACGTCTCGCAATCGACCGACAAACTGCAAAATGCCATAAGCTTTGCTAATAAAACAGGCAAGTATTTTCAAGCACTCCCACGTTACTGTGAAAAATGTTTTCTGCAACCTCATACCTCAACTACTAGGCAAAAATAATGTGTTTTAATTTGATGTTTTGGTTACACGCTTGCAGAACTTATTTGTGCAGTTTCTCGATTTCTTTGAAATTTATTTTTTTGCTTTAATAATTACATTGAGTGGTAAATAGGACTTGCAAAAACAGATCTTTTCCCAGCACAAAATTACAGGTTACTTCATGTGCTCCACAACGACTTTATTGAAGAAACAATATCCCCACGCTATAATACTGATACAGTTGTTATTCAGACGCTACTTTTATAGAGAAATTTTCCTTGGGATAGAAATTACCGAAACAATCAAGTATTTTAAAAGAGCTCAAATAATGTTTTCTGTATTTACTACATTGGAATTTTTGGCTGAGTTTCGAAATCCTACTGCAAAATACCTTTGAACTGATAAACAGACATATTACAACTAAACACACAAAAATTCTTATAATAAGCATATAAATATTAACTTTCTAATATAACAACTATTGAACATTAAGCAACAGTATCAATATGGTTAATTTCCCGGCATTCATTTAAGTTAACAGAGTTTGCTCATTTTTTTTATAAAGAAGTCATTTACTAGTAGTTCACCATACAAAAGTGTGAATTGACATAAAAATTACAGCTAACCAAATGATTGTTATATTCTTAATATTCAATGAAGAGGAATAAAATATATTAGAAAACAAAATTTCTGAGGTAAATATGTTATACATCAGGTGAATATGTAATACATCAGATAATTCCAACGCAAAATACTAAAAAGCAGTAGTTAAAAAAGCAGAGCAACGGAAGTTAATATAACCAGTATCTCATCCTACAACTAAATTAGATTCAAACACAAGAGTGGGATAAAACAACACAAATTTATGGGGCAATTGACATTTGCACACCCATGAAAACTGAATAATGGTGGTCTCTCGCAGGTCATGCCTTAGCTTTCCACTTTAAGTTTGTGGCGCAGCTTATGGACCACATGGCCTGGTGAGACCAACACTGCAACGAACACGCGAATCATGGGAAGATTCTGGGGTACAACATTCGAGCTCCCATTTAATGCTGGACAAACTGCAAAATATCGGCAATACCGAAGAGAGAAGAGCCAACAAGTGATCATTTGGAACGATCAGAAGATGCTTTTGTTATGTCAGTTGCCAAACTGTACTCGCGACCCTATGTAGTGAGGGTACCCTATGCATTAGGGTGAATCCAATTAGTAAGGTGAATTTGGGATTCAGTTTTTATGTTAAAAAGTTTAGTATCACTGAAAGTAATGTATTTGAGTTTATTGTACCAAGAGAAATTGTGTTTTATTCATTATGATTAAGTTTTAGAAGGATTTGTAAATATGCCTTGGGTAATAGTTATTTTCATATTTTTAGTTTAAGTTTAGTTAGTTAAAGTTTAGCCAAAAAAGTAATATGTTGCTGTTCCTTCTTACATATATTATGTTCCTACGGTTACTAAATCTTTCTTGGTAAAAACCATTTAATATTTTATTTTTAAGTTTTTAATCTATAGGTTGATCAGGTTTTTTTTTTTTAATTTTCTTCAAATAAAAACAGATTTTGCATCCAAACAGATTTTTGAAAATAGAAATACACAGATTGTAAAAAAGTTAATAGAAATTTTATTTTCAAATATTAGAATAAATAAAATAGAAATGTTTCTCTATAGAATCAAGTCTCTTCTATGCACCAGTAGAAATTGGAGTTTTGAAACAAAACAAATGTTGCATAAGTATATTTGTGGAGTTGGATTTTAAACCGGAATACAAATATTCAGATATATTACTTTCAGGTATAAATAAACCTATTATTAATTATCATTTTAAACCATCTTCTGATATTACATTAAGGTAGAAAATCAAATTATATTGTTCACTGATAAAACCCGGTCACTCTTCATACAATCCCAGCTTATATTTAGAAATGTAATATTGCAAATCAAAAGTGGAAACAATCACAATTGGCTTTGATGTCCAATGTTGCTTGGAAAAAAGATTTCTCGAATATATTACTTTTCATATAAATAAAGATGTCTTTCAGAAACAGAACTATCGTCTAACAGTTTCAAGCTCTTTGTCAAATCGACACTACAAAAGTGAACACAGAGTGTGACTATTGCTTCTCTCTTTACTGTATCACAACTTGTGTACATATTTATAAGCAAAGACACATTTATAAAAAATCTGGATTGTGCACTTCTGCAGAAATCTGTTTTATGCATACTAAGAGATTAATCGTAAATCAAAAAAGTAATTGCATTTCATAATTATAATAAAATATGATTGAAAATTATTTTATACTAACAAATATGCAGTGTTATTGAATTTAAATTATATATTAAAAACACAGTTTAAAATGTTCCTCAAATGTGTTTACGACTACATATAAACATCAGATTTTTTAAGATTTATTAAATTTACAGTAAAGTTTTACACTAAGTTTCCCTTCAACTAGAAATAAACCTCATTAGAAAATACATCTTAACATTTTTTGCCAGAAAAGTGGTTGATATTCCAACCAGAATCACATGTTAAATTCAAATACCCGCCTACTAAAGGTTAATACTAATTAAAGGAAAACCAAAATAATTACTTGGGAATTATATGCACATGCTGAACACACAAGATACAAGTTTAAAATGGTACACATGAGCTTTTTCCAGGGTGGAATTTCATAGATTTTTTTCTTTAAAACTGAATAACGTTACAGAAGTAAACCGGTTAACATTCATTTGAAATTGAGCACCTTATGCTCTTTTTGGCTTTAAATATCCCCTTCCTTAAAACAGACGAGCGATGAACATAATAAGGAATTCCACATTTCTTTGGTTATAAAAGTGGCACTTTGCAGCAACTAGGGATACGCCGAATCCCACGGACAGTCTTCTTCCAAAACTGTGGTATCGCTTATGACCGGAAGACTACCTCCTCTTCCTCGCATCGACAAAACACTCAATACATGGATATATCGAATAAATAAGACCTTCAGAGCCAGTTGAATACATCATAAAAATAAAAAAGGAATGGTAGGATTACACACACACAGACACCAGTATTGGCCTCGTAACTACCATGTCTACGAACTACACTTTTATCAATGATAAATTGAAATCATGTGCATGATTAGTTATGCTGCGATTAAGATGCTCTATATACACATATGTTAAGAACCATACAGGGCTTTGGAAACCCAGGCAATACTGAAAGACATAAGAGTGTTTTGCTCACATATGGGCATTAGCTGGGGAAATGGTCATTCTGGGACAAGGATACACATGTTTGTCATCTCAGTAATGTATAATAAACTTAATATAATTAATAGATCAGAGAAAAATTGTTAATGTCCATATTTCCAAGCAGAATTGCAGTTAGTTCACTTTTTAATGATTTCACACTCAACAAATTATTTAGTTCAAAATTTCTGCAAGCAAAACATGTTTTCATACTAACTTTTATAATATTAAATACTTTTATATATTACAGTCTTTAAATTAATACTTCAAGATTACACTAAAATGATTTAGCAATATCTTTTGAATGTGAAAATTATGTTATTTTTTTTAATGAAATCCAAAACATATTGCATTAAATGGCAAAAAAATGCAACCATTTTGTTTAATTAAGTTATAAACAGCACAGGGGAAAAGCTAATAATATAGCCCAAACACGGAAAAGAAAAACCTTGGCTCCGGCCTAAACCAGTTCTACTCATCATTCTTCTTTTCTCTCATGATCGAACAATATTAAATGTTATGTCACAAAATATTGGGTACGAAAAATCTATCAGGTACTTAAATATCAAAATTTGAATTGCAATTAATTAAACAAGGTAATTAGAGAAAGGATTAATGTTGTCTTGATTTGGCGCACATTTACATCTATTTGGTCCAACCTCCAAACATGGACGGTGATGTATATTCACAACTATTTTACAAGTCAAAATATTATACATACACCCTTTCTTATACAATAAGATAAGAGTTCTTAGTAGCTTTTTAATTTACATATATTCATGAACTTAAGCACAGGCCATTAAGCTTGATTAGTATGTCAATAAATTCAAAGTAATCTAAAATAAGATTCTTCTATCATGCGAAATTGTATATATTAGACTCAATTATATATTTCAATGCAAAAATTAATTGAAAGAACGTTAAAGGTACAAATAATTTTCCTAATAAGTAATTCAATCATCTTAAAAGACAGCATTCTCGCTGCAAGCAACTAAAATAATGTAGTCCTTACTATGAAACAATAAAATTGTCATCCTCCGCAAATAATGCATTTATCTTTTTTGTTGGCAAACAAAACACCAACCAAACCATACTAACACAATAGTATCCTAATGAGCAGTAAAAGTGCCTACTAAATATTTAGTATAATAATAATAAAAAAAGAAATATGTGGGCATTTGATATCTCCTTCGTTGTTCGAATTCCGAGCGAGACAGCAACTTCTGTATCCGTGAATATTTATCGATATCACAATGACCAGGAATATGGCAGTAGAGAAAACAGAGCAAAAAAAAGGGGGTGAAAAATCCTCCTCCAAAGTTTGTGACAGTCCCATGGCACTAAAAGCAGCTCCATGCATTGTACTTAAGAAACAAAACACAACTATGAAATTGTATCATGTTTTTAAAAAAAATTAAAGAGAGCAGTGGTTAATATTAAATCGTTTAAAAATGTCCCGACACTTGTCTTGGTACAGAGCATGTAAAAAATACTCGCTCTTAAAGAAGAAATTGAGCCAGAGGACCTTGTACTATAGCCATCACGAAGTTTTCAAGTTATGCGAAATACATCACTTTGTTGGTGTCATTGTGCACCGTGACCGCTCTTGCCATTGCGAGGGGGTTGCGATCTTCTCCATTGGTAGATTGTAAGCTTCCATCTCCACTGAAAAATAATTAAAAAAAATTCTGATATAATTTACGTATTCTTTTTTTTTTATGAATTTCAAAATGATAAAAAAAAAAATTAGTTTGTTACACAAAAGTTAATTGGAAAAAATATTACAAGATGCAAGTAACAACTAAATGAAAAAGAACTCATTTAATAAAATAGCATATATGATACCAATGCTTTAAAAATCTGTAAGTGTATAAACATTTTTAAACTAACCATCTTAAAAAAAGAATAACATGTAAACATAATTGTGTGAGGTTTATAATTGAACTATTGCAAATCAAATATGCATCTTACAACAGAAAAAGTAAGCAGATATTTCAATGAACAAGTATATTTAGATATTGTTCAGTTTTTCTAAAGTTTGATCTCATCTACTAAAATTATTACTAATTACAAGTATATACAGATACCCAGTAGCAGAAAAGTTCTAAATAGTATGACATAATTTTTGGAAAATAAAAATTATCTGCAAGCAATTTTTACTAGATATTGGTTTACATCTCTTGTAAAAAATAACAAAGGCTACAGAATCACACTTATCTTTGTTTTTTGCTTATTTGTTCACAACACTACTTTCTACATTTACACCTGTTAATTACTCTCAAGCAATGAAGTATTGACATTTTAAACCCATTAAAAATAATGAACAAATGAATAACAAAAAAAAAATTAAAAACCCTTTAAGAAGATTTTTTTTATTCAAATTATTTTCTAAAGAATGCATCCTTAGAAAATCCTTCCGATTCACTTCTGTAGAAAAAATGTCTGCTAGTCTTTCTAAAATTTGTGATGGACTTCGTCGTTTTTCTGCTACCGAGTACAAATGCTATTTTATAAAATAAGAGTCAACCAAAAAAAATTTCCAAGAAAACTTAAAAGTTAAGTGAAAGCTTATTCAAACTATTACAATCTGTGTGTAATTTAAAAACATTGTTCTGCAGATGTCTAATGTTTTATCTGTGTGTAACACATAAAATAACTATAAAATTTGAAGCTTAACTCCTTGTTATGCTTCACTTTTTAGATGGTGTAAAGCGACACCATCCAAATATGGTGCCAATATAATGCCAAAAAAACCCACTACACTAATTATAATATACTTTAGTAGGTTTAAGATTAATTAGAAATAGAAGTTGGCACATATTATGATTCAAAGGGCAGGATATCTTACATTAATAAGATTTCTTAAGAGATTGATATACAATAAAATATTCTTCTGCCTATTAGGAAACAGGGTATCAAACATACCAAAATAGTTAGTTATACATTCCATATTAAACTATACAACAAAAAAAATACTTGGACTACAAAGTCTTAAAGTAAAAGTGTTTTCTTCTCATTTTCACTTATGACTTTTTCAAGTTTGTGGATTTTAGACACAATATCATATTTTTTTAGGTACAAAAAATAAACTATATTTTCCAATTTTTAGGGTTAAATTGAACATTAATTTAGAAATAATTTTTTAGGACCATTCACCAATCCAACAGCAAAAATTCATCAAATACAAAAACAAACCTGTACAGACAAAAGAAGCCCTTCACCAACATAGTTTCGATTTACAAATATAATTTTCCCTTTAAACCAAATTAGTTCCAAACCCAAAATCTTTCTAAAAATACTCATTAACACAAGATACAGAATATACAAAAGTAAACAAGTAAAGCATTAAACATGGGAAACTAATTTAACAGCCACATTGAAAATCGCTAAGCTGGAAATAACACTAACCATGCCAAGTTTAGTAATTGCCAAGCGCAATGACTTACAGATCTGCAACTTGACAATGTTAAGTCAATTATGATGCTTTGCTATTAATTATAATGTATGCGAGTGATCAGAATCTAAAGCAAATGAAAAAACTCTTCCGAATGGAATTCCAAGCTTGTTTGCATGCATAATATTAACCCATCAGTGCCAGATTTTTTTTTTATTTTTATAAAAAATACTTGGTTTAGCTCGTAAACGTCACATCAAAAAAGGGTATTTTTAAAAGAATTTTCCAAAATTGATTTAAAATTGTTTTATTAAAAAAATATTTTTTAAATTGTAAGAATTAGTTTTGCAAAAAAAAATATGGGACACCAGACACTAATGGGTTAAACAAAAATGTGTCTTTCAGACATCAGTGCTAATGAATATCCTTAAGGGTGGTTTGGAATGGGTAACATCAATAATTCCACATTCATGCTAAATGTGAAGAAAGCAGCTAATTTGCTTTTTTTTAAGCTACCAAACTTTCAAACAGCTAGAAAATTATAAAAAACTATGCAGGGCCAAAAATGCAAGATGTTTCAAAACAAGGAGAGGCAAACGACTACAAGCTCTACAGCCAACATCAAAATTGTTTGTTATGACTGTACTTACTTCAGACTCTGGCTTCCGCCACCCAAATCTTGCCTGGAATGCAATGCAGAAATGTAGACATGACACTTTAAACCAACAAGCATAGCACTTCAACCATTTAAGTGCCTTTAGACAGCCAGGGTCCCAGTCAAAATGAACTTTAACTTAGGAAGCAATCGTTTATTACGTCATCATATATTTTTTTATCCTTTTGTACTCCTTCCTTGGTTTGAATTAATTGAAAACTTTGGATTTTTTTTATATGGAGGCTACAAAAATTTTAATTTGTCATTTTGCAAAAGAGTTAATTTAATATTAATTTTTTAGAAACAATTCTGATTTTTTTTTAAGTTGTTCGGCACTTTAGAATTATTTACCAACTTACTGCATAAAGCATATGATCACTTTTAGTACTCAGGGTGTCCAGAAGGAAAAAATTTTGAACTTTTTTTTATATTTCCTTGTTATCTAGTTTTTTCAGTGTGATAGAAACAATACTGATTTACACAAATTAAGTGTAAGAGGGAAAAAAAAATTATACAGTATTCGGCACTACCTATTGCATTACAATTTTCCAAAATAAATAATTTTCCAATTCTCCCAAACAATAAAAGAGCCTAGAGCTTGCTGACAACAGTTTGGCTATAAAAAATGCTTTTTAGTTTTTGCAATGTTCAAGAAAAATTGGAAATTCACTAGGAATTTAGCATTCACTAGGAATTTAGCATTCACTAGGAATTTAGCATTCACTAGGAATTTAGCATTCACTAGGAATTTAGCATTCACTAGGAATTAAACATTTGAACATCCATTATTAAAATTGCTTGAGTGGACAAGTATTTAGTTATAGACATCCAAATGCTCTGCCAAGTTCAAGAAAAAACAGCCTTTCAGTACGATTCCTACGATCTTAAAAGAAAGAAAATAATTTTAAGTACACATTTTATAATCCAACAAGCTTTTTTCTTCTTCTTTTGATAGCATTTTGAAAGTATTTTAATATAAGCAATCAATCAACGATGTTTCATAGCTAGAAATCAATTTTAAAATATATTTTGTCAAATTCCGAGATTTTTTACAATTTTCAAAATCTTCGATAATTTTAGATTGACCAAATTACCTGATTTCCTAGTTTTTTCTGTTCTATCGACACCACATAAAATATATAATTTTACATAGAGCCCGACTACTTTTCTAATATGCTTGTGATTTTGTATTTTTTAACTCTTTGTGTTTTACAAAACATCTTTAAAATGTTTGTTAAAAAAGGTCTTAACCTCTGTAATCACAACGATTCTGCAGTAATTTCGGGCACGGGGCATTTCCATGAATCCCATTAGTTGCCTGTGCCCACTTATGATATACTAAGTTTTTTTTAAAGAGAAGACGGTTTGGGACAAAGTTGCAAGACTAGGCATTTTATTACTAAACTTTGGATTTCAGTAGCCTTTTTATTAGTTTTATAAAGGGTCCGATTAAGGTTACTTACAGATTTGGTTTTTAGGAAAAACATTAATTTTGATTTTAAGTAATATCTTCATTTTGTACGGGTCTTTCCTTCGAGATAGGCCCGGAATCATCAACAATAGCACAATGTACAGCTCTAGCGTAATGTCAACCAATAATTCAGATTTTTTTTTGTTTGGTCAAGTGTCCGATATGTCAATGTGTGGCCGCCCCTACCCTAAAATTTTTTTTAAAGTGCCCTTTTAAAAATAAAAAGTGCCTTTTCAAAAACGGGGTGCCCTTTAACTGCCATCAGCGCCCTGCCCCTTTTTATTTCTAGAGTGAACACTGCTAATGTCATTCCCACCTCCCCCTTATGCTAAACCACAATATGCAAGATGAAACTTCTCCTTTCCAAAGCTGCATGAAGAAATAAATAAACAGCCCTTTACATAGCTTTCTGAAATTATATTTAGCTTATTGATGCACAACACACCATCATAATTCAGATAGTCTTGCAATCTGGGATCACATTAAAAATATCAAAATTCTCAAATCAATCACTTATTGGAGCTAATTTCCAAGAAATAAATTCTACTACAAATAAACATCACTGATAGTGGAGAAACTTGATTTGAACAAATATCTTTAAGATTCCAGGTTATTAAAGTTTTCATTATTGTATCCTAATCTTACGCAGATTTAGCTCAATTTCAGATATAATAGCTGGACCTTTGAGACAACCATTTTACTTGCAACAAATATTGAGTAATTTTCAAGCTATTATTCTGGAATTATTATTAAACATAATTCTGAGATCTTTTTTAATGTAATAGTAATTACAAATATAAAGTTGCTGACCATATGCACTCATTATTTATTCAATGCTTCAAATTCTAACTTTATAAGCAAATGTATTTTTATAATACTTATTAAAATTATACAATCAACTACAATAGATCACAGTTATCTTAAAATGTTAATTAAAATGAACCCAATGTTAAAAATAAGTCATTCTAAATTAGTTTCCTTCAAGACCTATTCAAATAGGAATTAAAAAGAGGAAGATTAAATATTAAAGGCTACAATTTCAATATAATAAACTATGGATAAAAAAAATCCAAAGTTACTTTAATGGTTCGGAAAACATCTAAAGAATGTGTAAATTAAAATAACAAATAGGAACTTCATTAAGAATTAGTAAACCTTATATAAATACTCTGTATACAAAATCACTTATAAAAGCCCTGATGACAAACTGACTGATATTACATTTAGGCTTTTATAAGAATTTACTTAAATAAAAGAAATTTTTTACAATCATATTCAGATATATATATATATATTGCATAATTCACAATAATTGCAAAGTTCTAAAATAGTAACAAAGTAAAAAGCTACATGACAGAATCTTTAAGCATTCTGTATTGTTTATTATTCTATTTATTATTAAATTATCTCGAAAATCAATTACCTATATTAAAGTACAAAATGTCTTATTTAAAATTTTTGTAGCTTTAAAAAAAACATGTATAAGGGAACTAGATTATGCAAAGAACATTTATTAAACATAAAAGTTAATAAACATGAATAAGCACAGTTAGCTGCAATTGCAATCCGGAAAAGGGCACCTTAGCGATAATTTCTTGTGAAGTAGATAAGTAGATTAATGCCTCTAAATGCTGGTCGAGTGAATTGAGTAACATGTAAAAGCCTCGATTTTAAAGTAAACAAGACTTTAATAGTTTTGACTATTAAATACTTTGTTGCAAATTAAAACAGTCTTTTAATAGACAAAAAAAATACTTGTATGATAAAAGTAATATCCTTAATACTTTTATCAAGTATACATTTTTAATTTTAGGGGAATTTTTAATACTTTACATTGCCTGAAGTTGTAAAATTAAGGATTTTTTTTTTAAAGGTACTCTAATCTACCAATTTGGTTAGAACCCTTTGGAAATAAGTTTATCGTATAATGTGTGTGGACATAGAACTTAATATTTAGAATTAATGACATATCTAGAGAGTAGAACATTAAGGGTTTTAAAATTCTGAGCCTTCATGGTTTTTTAACAGTATATAGCATTTTCATCTAGCATCTTTTTATGCGATTATGTTAATTTAATTCATAAATAAATATATATATATATTTTTTTTTAAATATTATGAAAGTGATCATTGTTTTAAAATTTAGTTACAAAATGCAGTTTATCCCTAAATATTTACATTTTACCATTATCATCACCATCGATAATTCATTCATGTTGTTATGAAATATTCAACGTTTCTACTAATAAAAGAAAACTAGGGTTACCTTTCATGATCTTTTTCTACCAGATGATATCGGGCGCGGAAAGCCACCAAATGAGCATAGTATGCAGGTGCTGGAATGGATACAGATCTCGTACATCGGACGTATGTGTGACACAGTTGGTAAGTTAGACATTGAAGCTCATCAGCGGAGAATTGGTTGTCATCCCACAGCACATGATAATGAGAAGGTCGGCTAGTGCCCTGCCAAGCATATACAAAACAAAATTACGGAAGGAAGAAAATCACATGAAATATTAGATATTCATACAAAATGAATTTCAACAGAAATTCATTCAGTGTTGCTCATTTAACTATAACAATGAGCTTTTAACTATATTGTGATATTACAAAAAAATATTAAAGATTTAAGTGCAATGACAATATTTACAGTTAAGAAAAATGTGTTTCAAATTTGGTAAAAGTAAATAAAACCATATAAAAGGGAGAACAAAAAATATATGTTAGACATGTGATTTGTCGAACTAATAATTAGCGGATTAAAAAAAGAGACGAGGGGGGGTAAAAAGTTTAAAGTTGTTATTTTAGTTACAACGAAGCAATTATTAAAAAGTTTAGACCATTCATTTTATCCAATATTAAAAATGTCATATTAAATTAATATTTGCAAGTTATGTTTAAAAACGAAAAAGAAACATTTCTTTTGTAAAAAAAATTCTCATTAAACTGATTTTAGTGTAACAAAAAAAATCACTTTAAACATTTAAGAACTATAACAGATTGTTGATAAATTGCAAATTATAAAAAAAACTCCAAAATTATTCGTTAGAATACATTAACAAATAAAATGCAAATTTTGGATTTAAACTAATTTGCGGAAAAAGCACATGCCTGAATACGATGCACTTCTGATCATTAATGGGCAATCTTAATCAACACCAAAATTTCAATTTATAAAAATAATTTATTTTGTAGCAGAAATATCTTAGAATTGAAAAAATTAAGGCAAAAAACAATTAATTTTTTTTGTCATTACCATATAAATTAATACATATCCATCAACAACAAACATTTGAATGTTGCATTTTGATTAATAAACCCAAATACACTTGTTCAACAAGAAGAGAGAGTTCACCTGTATGCCGGCATGACTGCAAAGATAAAAATCAAATTCGGTGGGATGAGTGATGCCAACATCAACAGTTGTGCCAGCTGGTATGTTGCCACTCTTCCCAATTTGCTCTTTTTTATCAGAACAGAACAGCCGAGTGTGATGGCGCTTCTGCACCACGATGAACGTGATGCCCGGTTTGTAGTCCGCCTCCAGCTTCATGCAGGCCTCGCGCACCGCCAAAAGCTCATGGGTGAGTACCTGGAACAACATTGAAGGGCACAATTGGTTTTGAACTATTAAGCAATTTCAATGGAATATACATTTCATATTACAAATTATTAAAATAATTGATTACTAAGAATTAAACATGCAATGAACCAAATAACCAATACAGAGATGCAATTGGTAAAAAAATTGGATTGAAATGTTATGTTCACGATGACCAAAAAGCACATTTAGTTGAAATCGGTGATTCGATAAACGAAATTAGTATATATCTGCTAATGCGTAGAAACATCAAACGAATGATAATTGAAAAGCCACAATAGTCAGCATGTCATCGGAAATATTTTGAGCTTTAAACAAATTAGCATGAATGCACATTTTAGAAACCACTTCATCTTCAAAGCAATCTCATAAAAAAAAATTATAAATCAAGATATTATGAAACTTAATTTTATTAAAAAAAAAAAAAACTTCTTACAAAGATTTCAACAAAGCTAATAACAAAATATTTTTCTATTTAAGATTGATAACTTCTTTGAACCCTGAATACAAGAAGGTTACAAGTCATATTTTCAAGTTTATCTTGCAAATGCACCCTATAATCAAATTCAGATTTAGTAGCTAAATTTTAAAAGTAATTTTAATAATTCTAAAAGTTATATTATAAATCAAAATCAATGCAAAATATTTCAATGGCTCCATGCCTACCTGATGAAATTGACCTTCTGATACTCCGTCTCTGTAAAATATGATTCTGTTGGGCTTGAAGCGAGTTGATTTGTAGAACTGTATTAGCAACTCCTTCACCATAGATGCCAAATCCTGGATGATCTCTTGTCTGTGTTGCTGCACTCTCACGGTAGCTGCATACCTACTAGGATGACCATCCATACTGCCCACAACCTGCAAAATAAATGTGCACCAGTGGCTTACAACAAGAACAAAATTATTTAAGGAAGATTTCATTTTCTAAATATTATCCAAAAGGAAAATAAAAAATAAAACTGCAATTAAACTTATGAAAAAGTGTAAATCATTGAAAATTTTTAAACAATTGACTAAAACATAAAAGATATAGATTTAAAAAATATATGCCCGAAAATATTTGTAATTACAAAGTTTTGCAGTTATTTTAAAAATGCAAAGAGCAAACACGAAATTGTATTGTATCAAAGAATAAGAAGTATGCAATTTAACATAATCTAAATCGTATCTTACCGCTGCTATAGAAGGCTTCTTGTTATCACCAGCTGGTGGGTGAGTAACATCTGCGCCAAGAAATATCACAGGCTCATTGAACACTTTGGGTCTGTATAAAAGATTAAAATTATTATTTTAGAATAAACAAACAACACAAACTCATTATTTATCAGTTTTAAAATTATCCCCAATTGGTATCTGCAACAACATATTAACATTAAATAATTCTAACATATTTTCAATGGATCTAATTACTGTAAAATATTGCAAAGTTTATATTTTAATTGATGAAAAATATGGAGATATTTTTTCACTTTACTAAATTTTTACTATAAAAAAATAGATTATTTATAAGTTTGTTACGTTTCTTGGTGGTCAACATACAAAAAGGAATGTACAGGAAAGTAGTATAATTTTAAAAGCTAATCATAGTTTGTACAAAAAGGTTAACGTCATTACATTATACCAATCATCCGCAGATTTTTATAGGTATGTATTTGGTGGACTAGTCAACAAACTTAATATAAAATAGCACCAAATTTTGTCAAGAACTCACCTGATGTTGGGAACCAGAATGCTGTTGATCCCTCCTAATTTCACGTTGATTTTCAGACACAAATTTGAGAGCGTTTGGGGAGATGTCTTGTTAACATTCTTCGCTTGAACACATTGGGTGGCCATCCCGAGGACAGTATCACCAACTCTCTTAACTTCCGCTACAAACAAATGGAAGGGGGAAATTATAAATTTATTCAAAAGATAAAGCACCACTTCAATATTTAAATTACACAAATACATTATAGTAATGCAAATTCTAATGTTACCGTAAACTGGAGTCTTTCCAGGCAGTACTACGACGACTAGTTGTAGACCTTGGAATGTTGATTTGAGGTATCGAAACATCGGCTCTACCTGTTCGGCACCAGTTGCATACTTGCAAAAGCAAGGTTGTCCGATTATTGGCATGCCAGCATCATTACTAATCTTCTGCAGCTGCTGAGTAAAGTTCCTAAAAGTCCAAAAGGCTTATCATAGAAAGGTATTTCATTCAAATTCAAATTTGTTGGCTGGATATTGTATTTGAAAAAAATTCCCTTTTATTCTTCAATATTTTTTTCTCCCGAAATATGTTGAATAAGTCTTTTTATAAATAAACATTTCACATGCACAGGGATGGGAAGTGCTAAAGACCAGTTTGGAGCAATTTTTGGAGCAGCAAAATTTAAGTTTTGGAGCAGAAAAACGACAAATTGTAGCAGCAAAACTGAATATTTGTAGCAGAAACGCAATAAATTGTAGTGTTTTGGAGCAGCAAAATTTAAGTTTTGGAGCAGAAACGCGACAAATTGTAGCAGAAAACTGTAGATTTGTAGCAAGAATGCAATACAACGTAGCAGTGAATTTTAGCATATTAAACAATAAAACGTAGCAGTGAATTTTAGCATATTAAACAATAATTGTAGCAATTAAAATTTGTAACATGCGATTTTAAATCAGATGTGGTACACTACCCAAGGTGTAAAAACCCTGAAGGTCTCTATTGCTTATTTATGCCATTTTTTTATGCAATAAATCAAAACCAGTAGAGGCTATAAATGAGACATTTTAAAGACAGTTCAAAATATTCAACAAAAATTAGTTTTTAATTAAGAATTATTGAATTTTCAATTTTTTTTTACAATATATACTTAATTTTCATATGTTGATTTTTCCCCCCACTGAATTGTGGTTTATAAAAACCAAAACAGTGTTGCAATCTTGCATATATTGTGCATGAAATCTATTAAGAAGGTTGTTACTGTCTAAGGGAAATAAAATTATATAATTTTTTCGCACAAACTTTAGAATTAAAGAGTAATAATTTGATGGAAAACCTACGTTACTAATTATTTTAAGCATGTTAAGCGTAGGGGTGTGGTTTAAACACAAAATATTTATTAAATAGTATATAAACATTTAAATCAAATATTAATGCCAAAACGAATTGCAAATCCCACAAAAAAAAGCTTTTTTCAAATTGTCCATTGTTATTACATAAAATATAACAAACCTCAATTTCGTAAATAAATAATATTTTCAACTAAGAAATAAAAACCCTCAAACTATATTTTGCTATTTACATCTTTTTTATACTGTTAAGCTTTATGAGAACATTTAAAGGCAATTAAAAATATTTAACCAAAAGAATTTTTAATTAAGAATTAACCAATTTATACAATATATACTTAAATTTCAATTGTGAATTTTTTAGTAAAATGCAGTATATACAATAAACGAAAACACTAACAAACTACAATATCGCATACCTTGTGCATGAAAAAGACAATTTAGAATGTCACCACTGTCTAAGGGATATAAAATTCTTAACTTTTCCACACAAACTAGATTTATTAAATAGTAATAAATTTATAGAAAACATACCTTGCTATATTTTAAGCATGTTAATCTAAATCATTAAAAATTACACTTAAGTTATTATCTTAAAAATTAGTTTAATAAGAAATTTGAAAACTTTCAAAAAGCTAAATAAAAGCCATATTTTTTTTTTAAGTTGGAGGGTTGTTAGAAAGAAAAGTTTCCAAGAAAAATAATTAATTTAATAAAATATATGAACATTTAAACAAAAAAGGATTAAATTGGAATTTTAATTCCATCCAAACAAGAAGAAACAAGATTTTTTTTTTAATCCATTTTTATTACTGAAAATTACAAGTCCTAAATTTCAATTTCGTGAATTAAATTATATTTTCGGAAAATGTAACATAATTTTGTTAAGTAGTGCAAAACAAATAATGATAAAACAGGAAGCAGTGAAATATAATGAACTTGTATATCGGATGCAAAAGGATTGAAAGTCTTCCAACGGAGGTCGCAGCAGATCGCGTTTAGCGAATTTCTACAAGTTCAAGGTTTCCATGAATGAAAATATAAAACAAAAGAGTGCCAAATAAAAGTTGCATTCGGCAGATGCGACGTAATTATAGTTATAATCATTCATCTCAACTTCAGAGTGATATCATCCCCGTTTGACGAAGATCGCAAATATTTCTACATATTCAAGATACTAAATTTTTGTGAAATTATCTGTTTTTTTTAGATTGAGCATCGATTCTTCATAAAACAACAAACGAATTGAAATTTTCTAATGATCAAGTGTCTTTTAATCAAATACCCTTGACTAAAAATTCGGACAAATTTCAAAAAATTATACCTTAAATTTTTACAAATATTTAAAATATGCTTAAATTGAAATGTTGACGAAATTTTTAATCAAATTAAAATCTTGAATTCTACATTTCTAAATTTTTAAAACCCCGTTCATTTCGGGTTCCGAAAATTAAAAAAAAAAAAAAACGGAAAAGTACCACCCCTGGGTAGTGCAAAGCAAATCACGATGAAATAGAAAATAATGAAAAATAAGTTCTTATTTATCAGATGCAAAAGGATTGTAAGTTTAGTTTTCACTTTAGTTTGTACTTACGTTTTCAAGACTGAAAAAAATTCTTTAAACAGTGAGTGCCATTATGCAACGAAAGACATCAACAGAAACCATCAACTTTCGAGTAAATTATCACTGTTTGACGAAGATCGCAAATATTCCTACATGTTGCTCTATTCTTTTAAAATTCTCAGTTTTTCAAGATTGAGCATCGATTGTGCACAATAAAAAAAAAACGATCCGATATTCCAATGATGAAATGTGTTATGACAATTAAATGCCCTTGTCTAAAAAGTTGAACATCAGGAATAAAGTCCTTTTTAATGACGCGAAATTATTCCATTTAAGCATTTCTCTGCTTGACGTATAGCATGCTTATACACCATTCGTACCTTACATTTCTACAAAAACTATTTAACTTGAGAAAATGTGCTTAAATTTTCTCCCATTTCCTCTTTCTAAGGTTGCCTTAACTTCGTTTATGGGCAGACAAACGGGCACCAAGACTTGGCGCAATTGGCGCACGTGTTTAACAAGGACTTAAAACAAAATTGGCGCAGAATCGCACATAAATGTGGTTTTGTAGCAAGTTGGCGCAGGATACCACTTTTGGCGCTCTCTGGCGCAATTGGCGCAGAATTCCCATCCCTGCATGCAGAAAAATATTGATAATTTTTAATAATTAATATTGATAATTAGAAACCATATATTGTAAACAAATATTATTGATAATTAATATTGAGTGTTAGAAATCATATATTGCAGAAAAATATTTAATATTAAAAAACCAGCACAAATATATGCTAATTAACAAAAATTTAGACAATGAATAATACCAGGCGTAAAAATACTTATTCTCATGTCATGCAATAAATGCATGTGTCAAATAAATACACATGCATAACTACAGGTAATACAATGAAAAAATACTTAAAATTGCAATTAGTTTAGAAACTTCCAGACAAAGTTTACATAGCTCTTTGCGATACACACGAGTGAAATAAGAGTATACGAACCTTAACGCATCCTCTCTACACGTGCGCTGTGGTGCGAAACATGCAATAGCCCATACTCTAATCTCCACGCCAGTGTGAAACTGCTTTCCCCTCATGTCCCAGACACCTTGATTGGGGATTGCCTGCTGCTTAGTCTGCGAATCATAAGACTTAACAACTCACATTAAAGGAATATATAATTAACGAATACTTGTGGAATATATACAGATAAAGCTAATTGAGACAGCAGAAATAAATATTTCAAGTTTCCAAACTAAGTATACAAGCTAGATGAGAAGGGTGCACATTAGGATAGCAAGAACTAAAGCTAGAATTTACTGATTTCTGCAATTAATGTCTCAAATTGAAAATAACTACAAGGAATCGGGGTTTCCGAAACTAGAAATACTCACTCGACCACCATACTGGAGTTTAGGTGGGGGCAGTATCCTCCCTCTGACTTCCATCATGGTGTTGCTAATAGACAGGCCAAACTCATGGACATAGGGATCGTCGTTGAAATTTGCTCTTCTCACCTATGAAACAGGATGTAACAAAAATCATGATTTAAAAAAAAAAAAATGGATTTTTTTTCATTTAAATAAATTTTTTCAGATTTAAAAAAAGATTTTTTCTTAATATGTTTAACTACTCTACACATGTGGGTCTGGTTAGCCAGTGGGTAGGGTGTATAAAAAGGGTATTTACTCATCCCCTATCTTATATAAATGTTCTAGCCTATACCATATTTGTTTTGAATGACTTAACAAATGCTTTTGCATATATGCTTTTTATCACTTAAGAAATTGTCTCAGTACACCATTCTTAAAACAATTGTACAAGTCTCAAATGACATGTTTCGTGCATTAGTTACATGCCGTGTATCAATGGATAATTTTGAGGTGGATAAATTTGAGGCCCATTTAAGAAAAATTATTAAAATGAGAAGGAGGAGTAAAAGTTTTTGATGTTTTCTTAATACATTCTTACAACTTTCATATTCTGCAATTGTATTTACTTAAATAACTAGTAAATCCGTCTTATGACTCCATTGGTGTCGATAGTTAGCAATAAAATTTAGCTGTTTTCTGTAAATGCAGCATGTAATTCAGCCGAATGATATACTAGTTATGTGAATGTGCATGTAAATTATACAAGATATGGGATTTAAAGCTAGGTTTGTACCCCACCCTACAGCTGTAAAATACAATTATTTTAACAATGATTTACGGAGACAATTTCTTAAGTGATAAAAAGCATATATGCAAAAGCATTTGTTAAGTCATACAAAACAAATATGGTGTAGGCTAGAATTAAAAGCAGTATTAAGAGTAATGTAATATGTCATCTATCAATTACATTCGACCCATTTATACCTTAAAACACAAAAACATAGAGCAATTACTATTATTTAAGTCCTTTACTTACTTGATTGGAAGGAGAGGATGCACCTGTGTTGCTCACAAGATTGTTGATTTCCCGTTCTCTATCAGGAGCAGATCGAGCAGTTGCCTAAAAACGAATGGAAGCATTCATCAACTACAACATCAAAATATTTATGCTTTTAATACCAAATTATACAGGTTTGAAAACATTTAAAAATATTTCTTTTATTTTAAAAGAATGTGTAATTTTCCTTACTTTAAAAATTACTTAATATAAAAACTAAAATTTAATAAAAACTTGTTGCACAAGATTAGTAATTGGTAGTGATAAATATAAGAATGGTTTTTGCATTATATTCGTTTAAGGTTTTGCTACAAATAAGATTCGTTTTAGAATTGACGTTTCCAAGAAATGTGCTAAGTGGTTGGGGGATAAGCTTGTTGGAATAAACTTAAAGGGATTTGAAGGTGGCACATTCAGTATTTGTACACATTTTTCGAAAATAAAGTTTCCAAGAACCTTAAAAGCAATTTATAAGGACCTTATTTTCAAGACAAACAAACTTGTTACCAAAAAGTTAGCTTTAGACTTATTCTATACGAACGCAAAAGATGCGCAGTGAGCATCTTGGAGATTTGAGAATAACCGAGACGCTTGCACAAGTGTTTGATTGCACAATTTTTGTTTTATATACAGTAGCAAGTCAAAAATCCACACCTTTCTGAATTTCTTTTTAAAAAAAATTTAAAATAGGAAATTTTTTAAACTTGCTTTTCCCTTTTCCACAATCTAACAAATTGGACAGAAGAACATGAAAGGAAGGCTAGGTTAACCAAGTGGGTATGTGTTCATTTAAATATAACAAAGTTACCTCTCACTTTGGCACTAAGAATGTGATGGAATACCGTTTTTACATAATATTTATCGGAACTATTCTGTAATGAATCAGCTAGTTGAGAGTGGAGGAGGAAGAAAATGACCACATGGGCATGGATCCATTTAAACCACAAAGTCATCTCATTTGTCACACAAAATAGTCAAACCCAGAATGTATTAAATGTTAAGAATTTCCGGACATTTTCAGTAATTTTCCGTAACAAATCGGCCATTAGAGTGGAGAGTGGGGTTGTGGAGAGGTTAGGTTTATCATGCTGACTTGCAGCAATTTAAACCTAGCTCTTTGGCATACATCTAGGGAAGCATTACTGATTTAGCGATTTTCTATGCATTCTGGCTCCAATAAAATAACAGGTATTAACTTTTTATCTCTAATGTAGTGATTTCTTTTAATAGTTTTGGTATCTGTTAAAAAAAAGTTGAAATTTGATGTAGGAAATTTCAATATCGGACCGGAATTCGAACTTGCTTTCATACAGAGGGTATGAAACGTTAACGGATGTTGTGATGATTTAAAATCCAGAATTTTCCGGAATTGACAAAGTCTCAGTGATTCCAGATTTGGGACTTTCTACTGTATATATATTTTAATTTCATGTGGTTTTATTTTCTTTACGAGATAAGACATTTTACATCAAAAAGATAGTCTACAATTAGAAAATAAGGGGAGAGGATATTGGCACAATAGCCAAAGATGGCCATTAAAAACCAACATAATTTTGAAGAGTAACAAATTGAGAATAAATTTTTTTGCTTTATGCCTAGTATATACAGATACCTTATAACAAATTATTAATTTCTTATTGATTATGAGATAATATACCTTGATCATTGTTGAAGTTTGCATGTCGGTTAACTTCTTTATACATCTCTGTCCAGCAACTATATTACAAACCTAAAACAATTTATGTATAATTAAAATTTTACAGAATAAAATATAATTATTTAATTAATCATTTTTAAATTTTATTAAGCTAGTTAACATTTATAATTTATACTTTAATTATGTACCCGATAAAAAATTATTCTCTAAATTAAATCACTAAGTATTTTATGAAACTTATAATTATGTTTAAAAGTTAAAAATAAGCAATTTTTCAAATACTTTTAAGAACTGTCGAATGTATATTGACAAAGATTAAACAAAAAAGTATTCAGGGAACGTAGCGTGCATTTCTTTTTGACGTTTTTAAATTTACACATAAGATAATAGAAAGAAATGTAACACAAAAAATACATGTCAAATTTAAAATGAAGTATTTATATAAAATTATTTTATGCATATATTTTCTTTTATTAATGTGAATAATAAATATAAAAAGTAAAAAAAAAAAATTACTTCTAGCGGAAGATATGTGTGCTTATGCTCCTGTCCAACTTGCAAGCAAGGGAAGTGTGGATATCTAAACAAGAGTAAAGCATTGTTAGCAAACATTTTATATATATATATATATATATATATATATATATATATATATGAGAAAAATGCCTAAAATATTTCTTACCTCAATTTCATTTTGTATTTATCCAAAAAATACTTTGCAACTGTGCATTCTACTGTTTGTCCATTTTCTAACTGAAGTGGAAACCTAGAAGTAAAAGGAATGAGATTTAGAAGTGAAATCTCTTATAATTTACTATTAATGGAGTCGAATTTAAAAGTTCATTCAACACATAACACACCACAATAAAATCTCAATTATGTAAGTTTCTTTTGATAAATAACAAAGATTTGTTACATTTAATGTATTTAATAACAAAAAATTATAGCTGTTTTATTCTTTCGTAAGACTAGTAATACACAGGGTTTCCGCTCAACATCAAGGTAAAAATTACCTGACTTTTCTATCTATGTTTTCCAGATGGTTTTTAAAAAATTCAAGAATGCACGAAAAGTAACGTTTTTTGAAAAATAAATATAGAGACCTAGAAAAATAAAGTGCCTGCAAATAATAACTTATCAAAGTATTAAAAAAATTAAGAAATTAACATTTTTACAAATTTATATTTTTATAAAGAAAAGAAAATTTAATTGATAGCAAGGAGAGGAATATCACAAGGCACTATCAGCTAAAAATGTTAGGAAAATTCCAAGACTTTTCCAGAAAAGTTGAGAAATCGTTCATTTTTCCAGAAAATTCAATGAATTTTTACGTAATTTTTCTTGTTTTTCAGTTGAGTGGGAACCCTGTTCAAATACTAAATGATGCCAGGTATGCATATGTTTGCAAGTATCATTATAGAATGTTTTGTATTTTAAATAAAAAAATTGCTTTTTATGGAGCTAAAATTATAATTAGTTTTATTTAAAAAGAATTGAGTGTAAACTATATAAATTTCTTTACATTTTTTCTTTTAAATATATTTTTTTCCACAAGAAAACTTGTAAATGACATATTTTGATGATCATTTACACTGAGTTTTGATTTTAAGTTTAACAATACTTTCAAGGTATAAAAAAATTTGCAAAATTATTTTTAAAAAAAATTTATATTTTAAATGCAAATAAAATTTCATCGCCAATAAGGAAAGGAATATGATAAGGCACTTTCAGATAAAATTTTGGAAACATTCCCCGCCTCTTTCAGAAAAGTTGATAATTTTCCTTGACTTTTTAGGCCATTTTTATTTTTCACTGACAATTCACGGTTTTCATGTGTGTGAGAACCCTGTAACTAAATTTATTTGACTAGCGAAATCAGAATTATCATTTTACTTCATTGTTAAAAGATTTCTGAAAATCTCGCATTAAATTCTGAATTATAGCTCAAGAAGGTGTAGATAAAGCTCAGCTTCAACTTATCTTCATTTAATATCCAGGACAAAAAAAAAATCATGGAATTTCATAAGCAGTTTGTGTAAAGCATTAGAAATTTCTACTTCAGTTGAGATATTCACACAAGTTGCTTTGTTTGTATAAGTATGCAGATTGACTTACGATTGAAGTTGGGCTGGCCTACGAGTTACATTGCACACTCTGTATTTTCTCCTCATAGCACCACAGTGGGTGATCTCAATTTTGAGTCCTTTAATTTCTTTGGTGAATTTCACACGCTGAGAGTCTGTCAAGGGTTTCTTCTGTTCCGTGATGTCACGGAAGTCCAACACCTCACACAAAAAGTCGGTGACGGGTTGTGCTTTGTAGAAAGCTGTGGCTGACACTGAAAAATAACAGGTAGATTAGAAATTGATAAATATTAGTGCACATCTTAATATATAATCATAAGAGTATTTTTTTAAATTGTGCAAAATGTACTAAATCAATTTCAATTAATAACAGTCCAAAAGAAAGAGGTAGATACAGTGAACTCTAATATATTTTTACAAAAATCTAAGACATTAGTATCAAGTCTATCACTTAATATACTAGGAAAAATTTATGAAGTATAAATATTTGAATTACTTTTAAAAAATAGATAAGCTGCATGGCATTGTATTTTTAATTTAAAATGTTAATAAAACTTGACATATTTACTTTAGAACCTGCTACTTATTAGAAGAGATAAGTAATATAAGGATAATCGCAAGTAAATAACTCAAATTATTTCAATTTTATGAGATTTCTTTTTAAGGAAAATTTTCTTGACTGTTTGAGAAGCATTTGGTACAATTTAACACAATGAACATTATTGATATCAAACGTTAGGTAAATAAACATGTATAAACAAATAGATAAAGTTATGCAATAGAATATTAATAGAAGGGAACGTCCACCAAAAATGAAACTTTTTACTGAAATTAAAATTTTAACCAAACTGTAAGTGTGGTATATCAATTTAATCCTAGAAAGTTGCTGGATATGAATTTGTAAGGTATTATTTCAAAAGAATAATAGTCTGCAGTGAAATTGTTCTGAAAGTTGACTTATTTCTTCACTTTTATTGGGGCTAAAAATGTCACTTCGATTATAGTATATTATTTTCTTAATTTTGTTCATTAATTGAAATCATTATATATACAAATTCATAATCCATTTATATATTTATCATATATATATAGTTGAAATATTTTATATTAGCTTTTGAATAAAATTTTAACCCTATTTAATAGTGATGTTTAATTGTCACAAGAGTAACAAAAAACATATAAAAGTTTCAAATTTGCAAAAACTACTTAACATTTTTTCTTGAAACCTTTTAATCTCTGATTTGGTGGAATAAGACATATTTTACACCATTTATTTTTTGTGTATCATGCATAGAACAGCCTCTGTTGTGTTGTCACAAGAGTAACAAATGACTGTGTCACAAGAGTAACGCATAACATTTCTGGCAAGTAAATCAAATAGGTTGTCTTCAGACCAAAACAAAAACAATATTTTAAGTTTATTTGGCTTTTCCCTTTTTAAGAATAAGTTCTTGAGTAGTTTTTCCATAATTAATTATATTAATAATTAATTTAAAACAAATTAAATTGCATTCATTCATGTTTTTAAAATGAATGAACTTATTTTTTATTTACTTTAAAATTACAGAACAATTATGACATCAGGTCCTCAGAATGTGTGTATTTGTGGTTTTCATAAAAATTTTCAAAGTAATTCATAGGACAGTTGCAGATTTATTTTCTCCATTCATAAAGATTTATTGATTTAGCATGCTGTGCAGGCCCGTCGCACCGGGGGGGAGCATGACCCAACCATAATCCGGAAACCCTGAAAGTTGGGAATTCCTACTTCTAAAAATCCCCAATATGAGAAAATTTATGCCTGAAGAAAATTAATATTATTAGCAAATGACAGCTAGGGCAGATTAGAAATGGCCTAACTTGTATTATTACATTTAAATTAGACCTCAGAACGGACATTGCATTGGAATATGGGTGCAACAAATCAATGCTTGTGAGAGAACTGTTTAATGTTACCTAAAATGTATATAAAAAAAGATGAAAAATGTTGATAAGTTGGAACTGGGAATTTTCAGCACTGTTGAGTTGGGAATTTCGAATCGTTAAGTTTGAAAATTTGTTGTTTCAAGCCTGTTGTTCCAATTTTGTTATGTCGCCGGTGCTTTAATACTTTACTTGAATGTTGGTAGACATTCAGAATGTGCATTTTGAAAAGATATCATAGAACGACTATTATATAATACAATACAGATTTTCTGTAAATGTGTTTGCACAATATTTTAATGCAGCATCTCCAAGAAAATACATCGGTCAAAAGTGTATCGAGTTTTTTCTGATGGTTGCACATGCCAATTTAAACAAAAATATAAATTTGTAAACATGTCAGCACTTAAATATTAACAGTTTTCATGGAAATTTTTTTCAACAGCTTATGAGTGCTGTAGTGCAGTGCTGTTTTTCTTTTTTTAAGTGATGTCTATGAAATGAAGTGCATGGTAAAAAGCAATTATACAAAAAGCTGCTGATTTTGCAGAACTTGTTCATGGTGCAACAAAGGTAAACATACTTTATGTACCAAATGAAGAAATCATAGCCAAAGAATTCATTTGCGTATTACTCTTGGAGAAATTGCATAGTGAAGGGCACACAAAAACACACTTTGTCGAAGCTACCAAAAATGCCACTATCTACCATTGACCATAACACACGATAATTCCTACAAAGAGTTAATATTTTATAAAGGAAACTGCAAGTGAAACCGATGATGAAGACGAAGAGCAATTCTGCTCAGTAACAGAACGCAAAGGTGCCGAGAAATTGCAATATAACCAGTAGGTGAATGTAAATTATGTTGTGGTCCGTTAATTCTAACAGTATATGATGAATATCAAATAAGGTGCTTTAATACACACAAAAGTAAAAAGTTTGAATCTTATGATCATGCTATTTGATACAAAAGAAACCAAATTGTGGCTAATTTTGTTGCTCTTATATTTGTAAAATATTTTTTTAGTAAACTATTTTTTAATATAATAATTCTATACCCTTTTAAGCTATTTTAGACTCCTATCAATGTTTAAAACTGTTGTATATAAAAAAAATCGACAATTAGTTCATATATTAATGATTTTTTGAGGTTTTTAAGCAGAAATTCAATTGTGGACAAAATGTCACAAGAGTAACGCTTAGCCTTTTAGTTAAAACAATGCCATTAATTCAGATTTTGTCAAAGAGATTCAAAAGTTTTTCCCTTTTGAAGAGATATAATTGCTCTATTATATTTGTAAATTTGAGTTTTTTATTCTCATATAATTCACAGGAATTCTACCTTAAAAACACTTTTTGTATTTTGCCTTTTCCAGTGGTCACAAGAGTAACAAAATTTTGATTTATTTCCTAGACAACAAAAATATACTAAATTACATATTAGATATGTTTTATGAAGCGGAATGACATGAACTTTTAAATAGTAATTTTGAATTTTATCCTAAATATGTTTAGTATTGTAAAAAATGTACGTTTTTATGAAAATTTTCTCTGAACGTCACAAGAGTAACAATGGACGTTCCCATAAGTAAAAAAAAATGCAATGTTACCATCAATGTTGAGCATCATCTTCCATTGACTAGGCCTGACGCTCTGATGGAATCCGAACCACACTTCTCTGCCCCCTCCTAATGGGTGATTATAGCCATCTGGTGATGAAAAGAATGATCTCCCAACAGGGGTAAAACTGCAATCACAAGAAAGTTAACATCACAAACATGTACAACTAAGTATGGATCATTTTTACAGGGTGTCCAGAGGGAAACCAATTTGAAATTCCCTGACTTTTCCAAATTAAACTGTGATAGTAAAGATACCAATTTCATAAAATTACAAGAAATACACAAACATTGTATAACAATGAGTAAACCAAAAATAATTGGTATTTTATTTGCCGACAGCAGCTAATCATTTTGTCAAGTTCAACAAGAAAATATATAATATTTTGACAATTTTGAAGACGAAAAATTAAAATGTCATTAAATATTTGTTTTTTTAAGTCAATCAGTGTGCTATATTTTTTTTTAAATGCTGTCATTTTAATGAGTTTCCATGATTTCAAACAGAATTTATTTTGTACATTTTGTGATCTAAAAGGTTTTTCCCTTCATTTTAGTAATTGTTTGAATATCTGAGGTCAAGCTTGTCATGTTTCATTGCCAAGTCACATTTCTAATGAAAATTGTTGTAAAACTCCCTGATTTTACAGAAATTTTTCAAAAATCCGTGACAATTCCAGAATTGCTGATTTCCCAGTTGATAGACATCCTGTTTTAATACAGGTTAAAAGGTTTTATTTAACTCTTCATTGAATTCCTCTTCATTATGAAAGTACACTGTGCATAAAATTTAACATTATGTTGAAAAAAAACGGAAAAATTCAGCAAGTGTCAAATAGTTTACTTTAAAAAAATCTTACTCTAATAAAAATGTACATCTTTGAAAAAATTTCTTGTTGCCTCCTTTTAATTGGTAGTTACTCCTAAACAGAGTATGTTGGAAGGAAACAAAAAAAAAAATGTCCGACAGAACAGTCATTTTTAAAGTGAACCACTTTTGTTAAAAACTGATCAATTAAAGAAGTTATGAGAAATCCTTTCCAAATAAATTCTATTTTTAAATTTGTTTGCAATGTCTTCATTCCAAAAATTGTCAGTTCCTCCTATTAGGGCAATCAATATATTTCCTCAATGTCAAAGTTTTAAGTTCTTATTGGAGTATGGTTGGAAAAAAGAAAAAGAGGGAAGCAAAACTGCATCACTAAGTGAACAATATTTTATAAACAGAACATTAACTTCAGAATAGAATACAAGTGTTTTAGTTATAAAAGTAACTTAGTTATGCTCGAAATGTTGGCAGAATCGCATCAATCGTCTAATTAAGCAATTTATATATTTTTTAACAGAAAAATAACTTTTTTATACTAATTTGAAAGTAATTCTTACACAAAAGAATTACATTATTCATAACTTATATAATACATTGAAAATAAATTTGAATTTCAAAAATATCTTTACACATGTTTTTAAAATGCACTTATGTCACAAATTATTTAATAGACAAATTATACATAAATAAATGTATAGATATTAATTCTTTAAAACAATTAACTATAGCAACGGCATAATTAGAAAAAAAAAGTGTTGAAAATATATTGCATTTTAAATCAAACTTAAATAAATTTTTTATAAGATCTTAAAAATAAAACTCAACTGATACATGTGACACAAACTCGTAAGTAAATTCATAGTTTGGAGTTAAACCATTTAAATATTTTTATGTAGGCATTTTTAAATATGATAATTAAGGAAACAAAAAACATTTGAAAAAATTTCAGAAAAATTTTCATGTTTTGATAATTTACTTTTGTTTGTTAAAACCAATGTATTTTATTTAAACCTATAAAAATATCAAACAATGCAAAGTCTCTATATGAAGACTGTTCAACTTTAAAAAAAGATAACTTGCGTCATGCTGGGAAGGTGCCGCATGACCACATCCAACGCTTGAATGACATCCAATGGGATGGTACGTGTCCTGCCCTCCAAAGCTTCTTCCAGTTGGTAAAGGCTCACTTTCGCCAACCATTTTATTGCAACCCTGAATACTCGATCTTTTCCTTCGCCAGGCAGGGTCACTTCGAATTCCATCTTTAAGGTAAGCAAGAAATGTAAAAGCAAAACTGACAACAGATGAAAAAGGTAATTTAAAATCCATGGGCAGTATAAATACCTTATCTTGGCCTATAGGAATGTCATCCCTCGTGTACATGTTCTTTCGCCCATCAAATACTGGTTTAAGATTTGAAAATATCTTTGAGTATGATTGCACCATAGTTTCAATAATTTCCCTGAAAGTAAAAATATTATATTTAAAAACCTTGAACCTTTAAACAGCTTCTGAATTTTCAGAATAACTATTTATATATATAATTCTCTTACACGATTGAAAAATGCTGTTTCTCTACGCAGAATGACAACATCAGTTACAAAAATCTGTTTCGTCCGTATTTGTATTTTGACGATTAACACTTTAATTTATTTATTATACATAATTAATTTTGGCTAAAAACAATCTGATTTACAAATGATAATTAAATACCTAACAAACTCAATCAAAACTGGAAAAGTTTGTAAATTTCTAGAAATTGCAATTAATCTGCAAAATTTATAATGCTATTATTAATAATCTTAATATCAAATTATCATTTTCTTTGGAATAACTGAATGGCTCTTAATATGTAGTCGAATAACTGTAAAACCAAAACGAGAAAAATTATTTTAAATATGTAGAAAAACTTAAATTTCCCTTTAAAATCTGTAAAATCATCGTGTTGAAAAATGCTTTTAGCTAACTGGTTAACTCTAGTTGACTGGTTTTAGTGAAAATTGGCCCATACTGTCATTGGCTGAACATTCATTTAACAATAGTTGGCTGATAACCAAATAGACCACTGAATGTTAGAATTGCTGAATTTTTAAAAAAAAAATTTACACATATTTGATTATTGATTTTTTTATTAAAAAAATGGGTAAATTTTACACGAGACGCACAAAATAGCTTAAATCAAAAATTGGAATGAATTATTCACGAAAGACATTTCAAGTAATAAAACATTCAAGAGTTTATGTACATAACAAAATTACTACATTGGAGAAATTATTTAATTCATATATTTAATATAAAACAAACTTCTAAACTATGACTTTCCAATATTATAGCTAATACTTACGCAGTAATGTAAATACTTGCTTAACCAAACCATTTAGCATGCAAGTACACGAGGGAGCTCACACGAAAATAGAAAAATTGTCCAGACTGTGTGTTACTGATATTTCGTAACATATTCCAAAACACAAAAGTATACAAGAGGATATAAAATTAGCTTCTTCATATAAAGTAAGGTGTCACTTGCTAAACATAGTTGACAGTCTTTTGTGGTTGAACATAGTATAAAATTTTAGTTTCCTGTGAAGACCCAAGTAAAGACGATCATCACTTTAAAGTTCAACTATATTAGACCTATTCATTTCAATTTAAGAAGAAAAAAAAATTAAAGTAATTATTTGGAAAAAAAAAAAGGAGCATTTTGGAAAAAGCAAAAATTCGGTAAAAGTGGAAGAATCTCATCCCTAGAAAAACTCTTGAGTATGCATGTCCATAAAAATCTCCAAGAATTTACAACTATATATTACGTAATTTGTTATGTGAAAGAAACATCCTTTGTTTCCCGTTGGACAAAGAAAACCAAATTTGTCAAAGAATGGGTATAGGAGATAAAGCAAACAATTAAAGCAGTGCAAGTAATAAATTAAAAATAATAGCCTATATCTCTCAAAATTATATTTGCGGAAAAAATCTTATGCAGCGAAGCGAGAACCGAATACCAACAGACAATAAAATATGAACACTCAAAAACATAAATAAGCCTTACCTATTGACTTTTCGTGGGCACTTGTCTGGTGTGATGGTGACGTCATAGTGGTGTAGGTAGCCCCTTGGCATTCGAATCTCAAAATGGTTTGCCCGCAGCAGAATAGGACGACCGTCTGTCCCGAGGTTGGGCCTCCGTGGGCACACAAAGGTGGGGAGATCCGGAGGCTGGGGCCCTCCTGGAGGCGGAGGCTGGTTGGGAACATTGACAGGCGGAATAGGGGGAGCTACGGGTGGCAGTGGTTGATTGGGTGTTCGAACGGGTGGCCCCACTGGCCCGGGTGCTAAAAAACAAATGAATTAGGTTAGCAAATGATTTTTTTTATCTTGAATGTATTATAGAAAGGTAATATTGATACAGGATTCATTATATAGGTTTGGTATACATCAGAACTTTTAATGATAAATTGTAGCATTTTAAGACTTTTATAGTAATTATATTTGCAGTTGGTTCAAATGCATTGACCATTCCTCTTGATATTTTGTCAAACCTGGTTACTCTTATCGGCAATCCTGCAGAGGGGAATTGGAGTTCTTTGATTGACAACAAAACGGGTTTTCGTCAACAAGAATGTGTTAAAGTTGCAAATATATTTTAAGAAAAGTTGCTGCCAAAGAGGAACTTTCAATTCAACCTTTTAACCTTCTGTGTTATAATTAAATTTTTTAAATGATGCTTAAGCTAATTTAAATGTAAAATAAATATGTAGTATAATATTTTATTTGTATAAATTTAGAATCGTTAAACTAAAACATTATACATTTAATAAATACTGGACAACAAGGTCAAAATCTCTCAATTCTCATCTCATTCTCCAAACTTCCATACCATAACCAACGTGTGAACATTTGAGACAAAACAAATTTTTAGCACCAACTCTCTCTACACAGTGAATCTTCGGTTGAACAGACTTGAAGATTTGGGAGGGGGATCTGCAAATTTATTATGCAATCTCTGGGTGAAAAAAAAAATTTAAAATCCATTTTTGACCTCTTTAATATTTTAATTGCAATGTTTTTCGAAATTACTCGTATCATAAACACCGAAGAAAGGTATTGAAAATCAAACATTAGGCTCTATTATGCAATAAAGTTAAATATTTAAACGCAAAAATATTTTATTTCATTTAAAAGAAATCTTTAAAAAAGTATAGAGTGTTAAATTTTGCGTCTTGAGCAGAACAATCAAAACGCACAATGATTTATTTACAGTAACAAAATACGGTTGATCCAGCAATACGCTCCCAATAAATATTAAAACAGACGGCAACGACTCCCACCAAATACATAAAAGAAATTTATTTGAATGCCACTAAAACTTAAAAAATAATGTAATATAAAACTTGGTAAAGGTTTACTGTACGGTCACCCTTGGCGACTTTTTCAAAATCTCGCCAAAAGTCGCCATTTTGGCGACTGTTGTCCAATAGGGTTGCTGCAATTCCTTGTCGTTTCGGAGAGGGGTTGCCATTTAAAAAAAATTATCGCCAAATGCGGAAAAATCGCGCCAAGGGTGACCGTACAGTAAACCTGACCCTAAAACTTTGTATTTCGTGCAATATATCTAGAAAATAATATATGGCAAATCCGAAAGATTGATTACAGTTGAATAACCTTCTAAAGACTTGTATGAAAAAAAAGTCACAAACCATGAATGACTCATATTGTAAACACAGTAATACAGCTGAAATTATAACATGTTAGACATTTCAAAAGTTTTTCTATGTTTTATAAAAGAATATATCATGTTTTAGCACTTACGTTGGCCTAAGGGATACATATTTTGGGTACCCCTATGCCCTCCGTCTTAAAATCTTTATGCCCCTTTGAAGTTTGAGAATCCAGAAAATGGCGGACGAAAACGCAACTAACTATTGCCACTTGATAGATTTATATACAAAAACTGGTTTAAAAAAAGAAAGGCTTTTCAACAGCATGCATCATGATAAAAAAACACTTGTAAATATTCGTAATTTTTACAACTATGAGCAACGTGGAACTCAAAATCAGGAATTGAGTTTTGCCTATCGTTCGCAATACGATTATCAGTCTTTCATCAGCTGACATCCAGTGTTGACCTGTCAGCTAACTGCGCATGCGCCAAAGTAGACTTGTGGATAAAAAGCAAAAGGTAGGATAACTGCGTTTGGATTAGCATTGCTGTCTATTGAAATGTGAAGACATAAGATTTAATAATTAAATAAACTCATTTACGTATGTTTAATTACTTAAAAATAGTGCTCAAATATATCATAGAGATCCATAAAATGGACTTTGTTCTATAAAATTTGAAGTGCTACCAACAGTAAGTCAAAGTGATGATATTGATGTCAACAGTACAAGAAAAGGTAAAGTTGGAATTCCTCGCAACCACAAGCCTACAAAAGAAAAAGAAAAGTTGGAATTCCTTGCAACCACAAGCCTACAAAAGAAAAGGAGGGGTTTGAAACCAGTTGATCAACTTGTCACTTGCCCTTTTCATTGTTGCCCCGACAGAAACTAGTTTCTGTATAAACATTCGTCATCTGTGCCATAGGCGTAGGAAAGGGAGTGGCTCAGGGGTCTTAAGTTCCCCTCCCCCCCCCACTTTCCATATATTATTTCAAGTCAGCATTCCTTACCAATATCCCCAAATAAGATCTTCGACACAAAAAACGTTTCTAAAATTTATGAAAATTATGTTAATTCTCATTTTAAATAAAAAATAAAATTGTTGATTTCTTAAGAAATTTATGTAATTAACTAGTTAAATTTAACAAATAATTGATAATTAACAATTACTAATTAACAACAAATTTCTAATTAGCATAAATCCTAAGTAATGTTTATTTTTTTATATTTGTAAATATTTTGGTTTGGTGTTTGTTAATTAACGTCGCACTATAGCTGCACAATGGGCTATTGGCGACGTTTCGGAGCATATTTCGAAGGATAAAGACCCAAGAATGATGCCTCGTATTTTTGAACCATGGTTAGATGACGAGGAAACACCTGCACTGGCACCCAATGCCTTCAATAGATGTCGGGACTTTGGACCACGATCAGATTTATCGTCCACCAGTCCCGTATACACGCCGATAATTTTTGTGAATGTTCTGGACGACATTTCTACTATCTTGTAGTGAAGCTGACAACTCGCGACCACGGCCGTAAATATTTTAGGCCTGGTTTTGGGTTTGGTTTTGTTAATTAACGTCGCACTAGAGCTGCACAGTGGGCTATTGTCGACGGTTCGGGGTCAATCTCGAAGGAAACACCCGGGAACACATACACATTCATACATACATTCATACATGCACCTCGTTATTTTAGAACCAGAAAATATTTTAGGAAAGGAACTAGTTGACCCCCCCCCCCCCCCCCCCCCCCAATATATTTTTGTAATTGTTACATCACTGATCAGTGCATTAAATCATGGCGTTTCCATGATTAAGCATGGCGACGCATGATCTCGTTTCCAAAATCATGGCGTCGCCGACAGACAGTTCGCCTAATACTGCACAACTGTGCAGTATTAGGCGACTTTAATTCTATCATTCAACCAAATTTATGGTTCAAACGTCGACTTTTAGAAGTATAATTAAGATTGGAGTTGGAGTACCAGTTCCGACGTTATCTTCGTCGTCTGACCTTTAGTTTATAATTACAAGGCAGTGTTAAAAGGTCTCTGTGCCATGATATACAAATGCAGTTTATTTAAATTTTATATCGATTCTAATAAAAGAAAATGATTTATTTCAAATAAAATTATGCAAAAAATTTCTTATATTATGCCTTTTAAAATTATGATTTTATACTTCGTAACAAAAATTAAAAATTGTATTAAGTTTTTAAAGACGCATAACACTTATTAGTGTTAATGGGTGTTCAAACTAAGTTTATATTTATAAGAATATTAAATCAGTTACACGCCTTTTGAACTATTCATCTCCGTTTTATCGAAGCCTGGAAAATGTATTTAAAATGGAACTAGAAAATGTAAAAATGAATCATAAGAACTGACATCACTGGCTGAAGAAATTGAATTGTGTTAAAAATTATCAATTAAGCCCTGGTTATATATAGATTTAATTCGTCACACACATACACATAAAGGTTTAAGTAAAAAATACCACTGAAGTGTGATTAATACTGATTGCATTGAAAGGCCCTTACATGTATTCCTTATTAAAATTTACTAAAATACAAATTATTATAAACTTTTGATGTTTAATAAAGAAAATAATAATTAATGGGATTTTATAACTTATTTATGACACTTTTTTCTCGTGTATTTATCGTAGACAAATATGGTTCTAATGTGGTTAGAGGAAAATCCCAATGAGAAACTTATTTTAAGACATATCTATAAATTTATGAAATATCGTTTTTCGAAATCCACCCGTAATTGGGATAATAATTTTTAGATTCTTCAACTGAAGTCAGCAAGATTGAACCTTTTAAATAAGTATAAAATGCTCATGTCCTCTTTTATACTATTAGAACCTTTTATGCGGGTGTTAAAATAACGAAAATTGCCAATAGCTCGTTTGTAAATCGCAGAAGTCTGGAATGATAAATTTAAAATTTAAATTTTTCAATTTTTGTGCGCGCTTCAATAAATAAAGAATGGAAATGGAATTTTGAATAAAGAATCCTCCAAAATAAATCCAGTTATATGCATTTTAAATATAGCAAAATTGTTACTTTCTTAAGCAATTTATGCAATTTACTAGGTAATTAAAAAATTACTAGCATTCTTATTAGCAAAAAGGTTTTAACAGATTTCCTCATAAATGGCAGCACTACCAACGGATCGTTTAAAAACTGCTAAGAAACAAATGATTTTTTAACGCATTTAAAAAAAAAAAAAAAAAACGTTAAAATGCATGAGACAAAAGTACGATTCGTCACTGCTCCGAGAAATTCATTTTTTTATATATCCCATAAGTGGCGTGTAAGGTCCGAAGAGGGATCTTTACTACTGAAATAATATATACAATCGATAATTATCAATTGCTAATTAATGACTAATTATTAATTAGCATAACTGATAATTAGTGTTTTTATTGATAAATATTCTGGGCAAAGAACGTAGTTGAGACCCCCCCCCCTGTTGAATTACTACGTTGCTGATACCAATGATCAATATATATCCTCCTGTTTCTCATAATTGGAAACGAACAAAATATTTGGTGGGTAAATAAACTAATTTGCTACCAATAAATATTGATAATTTGCTAAACAAACCTAAAATTTTAAAGTTGACATTACATTTCAAGCCTGTAATGGTACTATTTTATAATAGTGGAATTTAGGAATTTGACCTCAATTGAAGGAAAAGGTTAAGTGCTGTAATTAAAAAAATCTAACTATCAACTCCATTGAAAAAAAAAAAGATAAACCCAAAGTAACTGCACTTACTAAGATGATTTTTACTATCATTCTCTTTCGAAGGCCCGGGATTATCATTTCCGTTTTCCGTCTTATTTCTCCAGCTCGTAACTAGAAAGAAATATGCACATGGGAATTCGGGAAGAAGAAACATTCAACAAATAAAATATCTAATTAATTACAATTGTATGATTACATACGCAGTAGTTAGATTTGTTTCCCGCAACAACAACAAAATTTACATTTCAGCACTAATTTCGTATCCTTGTATCATGATAGTTTTGGAATTATTGGTATTTAGTTTGTTCAAGAAGTGATACTGTAAATATGAAATTTCCTTACAGCCTCCCGACAGGGGGGATACAGGATTTATTCTCGGGAGGGGCAATTACTGGTAAATACTTTTGCTACTGTTGGAAGGTTAGGTACTAAATTTTTTTTTGCAAGTTTTATTCATCATTGTTACTAATAAAACCGTCATTAATTAATGCAGATATATTAAATTGCTCATATTTAAGGACATAATTACGGCGCAAATTGTACGAAAGGAATGACTTTTAAGTCACTCTTTAATAATATATTATTTTCTCTTTCGAAGATATTTATACCCTAGCAAGATATTTAGAAGAACAAAACAAAATACTTAATTTTTTTTTATTGTTACTTATTTCTTTGTAGGGCAGTATGTTTGTACCTATACTCTTTCGTATTTGTTTGTCCTAAAGTTGGCGTGGAAGTTTGTAAAAGAGGTGATAGCTCAAGTATAGTCTATATAAATTAAGAGACAGTATAATAGGAGACCGGAATTTGTTATAATAGAAATTTGGTGTTGAATTATTTGATTTTTTTTAATTACTTCTAAAACGAAAAATATCCATTTTAATAATTTAAATAAGAAAATCTCGGAGAGGACAATTGTCCCTAATGGTCTATAGCTAGATCCTCCACTCCCTCCCTATTAAAACATAACATAAGTTATCTTAACATTATAAGAATTTTTTTTAATTAAGTTGTCAATTTTTCAAGTTTTTTTTTAATAAGTTTATAAACAAAATTTTCCTAGAATTTCGAAACCAATAAATTATAGTTCTTAAAAAAATCTTTATTTTTAGACTGTATGAAAGGGACGAATTGGATATTCCAGACGTTATTGATCGTAACTTGGAAGTAAAATATGTTTTAATAACATTTTCCAATTTTAATAATTAGGGTCAGGTATTTCAATTAAAAACATTTTTTGTTATTTTGGCTTATGTTTATGATATAACTTTATTTTAAATGTGGAATAAGGAATGCTATTTCAAATATCTTTAATGTCTTATAGTTAAGAATACCCATTTCATATTTTATCAGTTCCACTTGGCAATGATTTGTGAAATTGCAAATTTCCGATCCTCTCTCCTCTGTTCAGAATATATTCAATAATTTAATATTTTTCACAATCGACAGTTAACCCCTTCATAGTTTCAGATTTTTTTTTTAGATATTTGCAAGACGTATAAAGAAAAAAAAAACTAATACTAAAGCATGTTCAAGCGATTCTAAAAGTTGTTTCAGAAATAATACTTACAATGGTAATTCCGGTCGTTTTTCTTATTATAGCCTCTGTTAGAAGATCGGAACTCTCGTCCTCTCCCTCTTCCAATAGCTCCGCAAACTCCACCAATTTCATCTTCAGGACAATAATTCCAATAGCCAATTGGAAAGTACTCTTCGGATACTATGTACAAAGATTTAAACATTAGTTTAGCATTGTCCACTTAAGGTTAACATCACACAAAAGTTGAATGGGAGGAGTTATAGGGGCCTGATAAATCATATTGTTATAAAAACACCCCTTTTAATATGTATATTGAAAATTTGGTATCTGCAGCATAATGGGTTTTAATCTTGTGTATACCCCCTTGTGTACACCACTGCAAACCGATACACTAAATGGACATCGCATAAGCCAGCGTTTCTCAACCTTTCAGTATTCACGGCCCAGTTTTCAATCATAATTTTCATCGCGCCCCCCGCTTACAATAAAATGTATACAACAATAATGTATAATGATTATTCTGGATTCTGGTTCTAAATTATTTTTATCTAACTGCCAAAACAAGAGTAAAAGCGAGCCAACGTTGGCGAGAAACCACATCTAGCATTTTACCAAGCGGTGGTGAACAGATGAAGCGAATGAAAGCGGGGAAACTTTAAATATTATATTTGAAATGAAAGCCAAACAGGGAGATAACGTTAAAAGAATATGAAAGGAGAAAAATTCGTTAATGAAAGTTAACCTAGACGGGGTGAGCTAAATTTAGATACTGGAAATACATTTTTTTTTAAAATAAAAGAAATAAAACAGAAGCATGACTAAACAAAAGAGAAAAAATAAGTAATGTTTGTGGAAGCAATCGTCTCGAGCATGCGCAGTACAAATGTTTTCTCTTAGGAAGAAGGAAAATGTTCGATAACTCAAGTTTCAATTCCAGCCAGTCTCATTCGAGTCGATCCTTCTATCGCAATCGAATCTATCGTGAATGTGTATGTTATATATGTTTCGTGTTAATTGCAATTCACCATATTCAATATTCATGGCAGCAGATTTATGCAGACTCATGGATAAATTTTTAGGCGGAAGTAAGCGAGGATTAGACGATAGTCCAGCATCAACAAGTACACAGACAAGCGTGGTTTCGAAAATAAAATCAAGAAAATATTCTCAAGAATACTTAAATTTTGGGTTTACCAGTACTAAAGTAAATGAAGAAGAAAGGCGCCTGTGTATCATTTGCTCAAAAATATTGGCCGCAGACAGCATGAAACCTAATAAACTTAAACGACATTTGGAAACACTTTATAGTGAGTACGTCAACAAACCCAGAGAATTCTTCGAATTAAAATTAAAATCATATAAAAAGCAAAAATAATTTTTTAAAGAAACTTTGTCTGTGAATAAAAAAAGCTTTAATTGCATCTTACAAAGTTTCATATAAAACAGCCAGATGTAAAAAACCTCACACCATTGGTGAATAGCTTATTTTGTCAGCAGCAATTGAGATTGTAGAAACTATGTTTCGAGATAATTTTTCAAAACAATTGCAGTCCACACCTCTTTCAAATGATACTGTTGCTCCTCGAATTGGTGATATAGTTGAAGATGTACAGTGTCAGCTTTTTTCGAAGTTGCGTGACAAATTGTTTTCAATACAGCTTGATGAAGCAACATATAGTAATAAAGACGCTCATTTAATTGCCTATGTTCGATTTTGTGATAATGTGTCAGTAGTAGAAGAACTACTTTTCTGAAAACCAATAGAACTCAAAACAACAGCGCTCGCATTATTTGCTATTTTAAATGATTTTATGAACGAGGCAAACATAGAATGGAAAAATTGCGTCGGAATATGCACCGATGGTGCTCGTTCAATGTCCGGAAGATTCCAAAGTATACAAGCACTTGTAAAACAAAAATCGCCTCAGTGCGCCTGGACACATTGCATGATCCACAGAGAAACTTTGGCTTCGAAAGAAATGAGTCCTGGTCTCAATATTGTGTTAACTACGGTTGTAACCGTAGTAAATTATATAAAAATGAGACCCCTGAAATCGAGAATCTTTTCAGCACTTGGTAAAGACATGTGTCACAGTACATTCAGCGTTACTATTTTATTGCGGGGCAAGATGGTTATCACATGGGAAATTTTTGCAACGTGTTATGAATTAGGAGAAGAAATCGCCATTTTTCTAGAAGAAGAAAACAGACCAGAAGCCGATAATTTTCGCGATGGTTTATTTGTGATGAAATTGAGCTACTTGTTCGACATATTCGAGAAATTAAATAAATTGAATCTTCAACTCCAAGGAGCAAATACACACATATTGAATACGAGTGATAAAGTTAATGCTTTTTGTAGAAAATTGGAATTGTGGAGCAGAAATTTAAAGTAAAAAAACCTAACAGTGTTTGCAAATGTGGATGATTGTACTAAAACTTACAAGGCTGAAGAAGAACATAAAAGTTGTTTTTGTAACAATTGAAAATCATTTAGCCATGCTGGTAAAGAATTTTAAAAGTATTTTCTGACGACAAACTTATAGCAAGTTACGAGTGGGTTAGGGATCCATTTCATCTCCCAAAGGACTCTTAATTGATGAGGAAGAAAAATTCACAGACTTCACGACAAGTGGCGAAACCAAAAGACAATTTAATAATAAATCACTATTTGAATTTTGGGCAGGAGTAGAAGATGATTTTTCTGCACTAAAAACAAGGGCATTTCGCATTCTATTACCATTTTCAACATCCTACCTTTGTGAAACTGGATTTTCTGCTGTGGCTTCTTTGAAGACAAAATTTAGATCTCGGCTAAGTATAGTAACAGAACCGAGAGTGGCTATTTCTAATATTAAGCCTTCCTTCGAAAAACTTTTCTCTGCAAGACAGGTCCAAGGAAGTCACTAATAATTATTAAATTTGTATTATGTCTGCTTTCCTTTCAGTCAGTTAATCAATTTTTTAAAATAATATTTTCTCTTGGATATTCTCGCGCCTCCCCTCTAGTGTGTTCGCGCCCCCCTAGGGGGGCGCGCCCCACAGGTTGAGAAACGCTGGCATAAGCAATTTTCTTATACATGTTAACTACTCAAATCGAAATTCCCTATTACTATTCCAAGTAAAGTGAATTCAATTAGTGCTTTGAATTGAAGTATTCCATCCTATGGGTCGTAACGTCACTGTTCGTTCTCATCGTATACTTGAGTTGACTAAATTTTCCTTCCTCACAACGTGAGGCCCGTATTGGTAGAAATGTAATTCTGTTTGCATTCGTTAAAATCAGTTTGCCTCATTTTACTAGTTTCGATTAGATTACAATAACATTTCATGTAACGTTTATAGTTTTCCACGAAAATAAAGACTTTTCAAGCTAAATTCTCCTTAAAAACTTCTATGTGAACCTAAGGCAGTTTAGTCGAAGTAACCGCTTGCTTAGAGAGCGTTGCTAAGTCAAAAGGTTCATTTAAATCTCCATAGATGGCAGCACTATAACTTGATTTAATACAGTAAGTTAGACTTAGTGGGTGTATTGCCAAATTTGCGTTAACTTTACAATGCACACACAAACCTTTCTTAAATATTACAAATTATAACTATATATTCATTTGAGTATGATTTTGTTGTTGTACAATTTAATTACTTTGATTGTCTTTAACGAGTTTGAAACCACCCAAGAAACACTTTTTTACACTATTATAGAAATCATTCGAATTCGGTAACACCAATAAAAGTATCAAATTACAGGAGGTCTGGTTTGTGTATTGATGGTTTGTGTTTTTTAGCATTCATCGAGAATTTCGCACAAGGGAAAACATGGAAACGATATGTTTTCATTATTTTTTTTTAATGAGACTGACCTTACAATGGGTCTTGTGCTCACCATTACTTACATGTTGAACAAGTCTGCGGAGATATGGAGGTAGTTGAAAAGAAAATAGTAGGGAATGGGGGCGTTTCAATCGTAGCTCTGTTGAATTCTTCCACCTTGGTGATTGTAAGGGTAGTGTTGTCGTCTCTGTCTGATCCGATGGTGGATGTCGCTTCATGTTCACCATTCTGACCTGGGGGGATAGATTTTATATTAATCAAGTGATAAAAAAAAATATTTAAAGAGTAGAAGATATTTAATTTATAAATAAGTGCATTTAGATTTAGCTGTCAATGTTTAATACAGAGTTAAATTTCTTTACTAATATTATGAAAAAAAAACTTATTTATTTAAATATAAAATAAAGATTTATAAATTTCACCTACTTCTTCCAAATGTTGGCCATCTGTCGTTAGGTTTGAGATTATTCTTCGAATTGTTAACTGAAAAATTATATAAAAACATGGAAAAAATGCATACTTCAACGTAATAATAGTATTAGTAATTAACATTTTTGAGGGATTACCTTTAGGTTTGAACTTTGGATTTTCTCCCATTAATATCTTTTTATCTTTTTCACCTATAAAAATATTCAATTGCAAATCAATGGGTTAAATCACTCAGAAAGGTAGCTTATTTAATGAGAACAAATTAGAGCAGTGGCTCCCAACTCATGGTCGGCAAAATAAAAACTTATGTACTTATATGTAATACTTAATATTACATAAACAGAAAAATATGTTACTCTCTTTCGTTTGAAAACGTACTGTTTTGCTCATTATTATCCAAATTGGTGAACAAGAAGCATCATATTGACTATTTGAAATACGACCAGGACAAAATACTTAAATAATTTGATATATTCTCCCTAATAAAATAATTGAAGTTAAAAATTATGGATATTAGTAACAAATTTATATTCAGTACCTCGGTATTTTTTTAAATGTCATTAAAAATTGGTGGCCCGTTACTTGTTCAATTTTCGAATCAATGGTCCACAGTCATTTAAAAATTGGGAACCACTGAATAAGAGTTTAGAATTCCAAACATATAAATGAAAAGAAGAAAAAAAAATGAAAAGAAAGAATTAAGGCTTAAACAGCAGATTTTTAATTTATCAAAAGTATTATTGCTGTTAAAAGTTATACAAAATTTATGTTAGTAGAACTTTAGAATGCAAAAAAACAATATTTGAAATGTTGCAAAAATTTGCATTTTAAAAACATAATTGTAATTGAATGGTTATAAAAAACATATTTAACTCACTTAAATAATCTGCTAAGGTTCCCCGCAAATCGTCTTTTTCATGCCTGTATTTCCCATGGCCGTCTAGAAAAAATATACATTTTCGAAAATGAATAATTGAGTATACAATACACTGTAAAAAATGGTGCTCAAAAATGAGTACCTGGACCTACTCGTTTTTCTTTGAGTACAATTACATCGTAAACGAACGATGACGTACTCAAATTTAAGTAACCGTACTTTCTCACAAAATGATCAATATTATTTAATATTGCTAATCTCAGCTTCTGTTTAGGCAATCTTAATAAAACCTGACAAAATTAAAATATTTGTTTAGAATGTGGTTTTCCACATTATTTTTTGTCGATTACTAAAATAGAAACTTAGTTATTACAACTCAATTATCTTACACCCTATTTATTTGGCACACCATTTTTAACATTTCTTCCATTTAAAACTTCTTAACGTCGTTCTGGTAGTTTAACCAATAATACACTGGGCTCAAGGGCGGATCCAAAGATTATTGTTAGGGGGGGTAATACAGTATATTCTATCATGAACATCAAATTTGACCCCCTTAGTTTGAAAATTTTCATTGCCTAAGGTGACTTTTGAAAATATAATCTTAGATGTTAGGGGGGGGGGGGTAATTTCCCCTTTACCCCCCCACCTGGATCCGCGCTTGACTGGGCTGCGCTGCTGAGGAATCCCCTTACAGCTGCCCGTGAACTTCTAGCTGAAATACTAGTTCCGGGCATGGGATTAAAATAAAATTCACTTGTAATTAATTATATTCTTTTTCTTCAATTCCGTAACATAATTTATAATAAAGAAATGTACTCAAGCATCGCCCTTGGCAACAGTATCATTTTTTCCCCATAACTCAACCTAGAATAAGCTTATGTGAATAAATGACAAACCATCATGCAGATGAAGGCGTAACCCGCCGACCAAGTCAATTGTTAACCCACAACCTCTTTTGATCTTTGTTGGGATGGTGGGATGTCGCCCTTGAATGAAATATGCGCTTCCGCCTTATGTCTCTATGTGACTAAGGCGGAAGCCCTATGTGAAATCAGCCTTTGGGGAACTGATCTACATTCCTGTAGAGCAGTGGTTCCCAAAGTGGGTTCCATGGAACCCTGGGGTTCCACGAAAAAATTTAGGGGTTCCGCGTGACAAATTTTATTTGATTAAAAAAAATAAGAATGGTGTTTAATGTATTTACAGTTTCCTCGGAAAGTTTACAATCGACCTCCAAAATTTATGTAATTTTTTTTGTGCAATATATCGGTGTATGGATGTTTAACAGGGATCAAACTTTCGATCCTACCAATAGATGGCCATTGTGGCATATTCCAAACTTCTTTTCCGGGTTACTGCTTTGGCGATTGTCTATGTCCCTTTTCTTCTTATAACCGCACCAGTTGACCCATGCAAAGCACGTTTTTATTTGTTTTCGTCATAACCACTGACTTGTCTGCATTGCATATTCTTAAACGACATCGACCAAAATAATACTTGTTTAATTTAATATCAGATATTAAATTTTGAAAAGTCGTTGATTAAAGGGTTCCGCGATCATTGGCAACAAATTTTGGGGTTCCACGTCCAAAATAGTTTGGGAACCACTGCTGTAGAGGAAGGTGGGTTGCGCCAACCAGGTTGGTTATTTATCCTCTCTTCCCATTTCACCTCAGTAAAAAAAGTATTCACAAACTAAACTCTATTAGGATTTAGGGACTTCGCTTCAATTAAAGTAATTTAATTCTATTAAAGAGAAGGAATCCAAGTGCTGTAATTAAAAAATCCAGCTATAAACAAAAAGAAAACTATAAACATAAAATTGCACTTACTAAAAGGCTTTTTATTATAACCATTCTCTTTCCACGATCCAGGTTTACCATTTCTGTATTCCGGTTTATTTCCCCAACTCGCATCTAGAAAAATATGCACAAAGGAACTTGTAAGAATCAAGGAAAAGAATGAAGAAAAATTCAACAAATAAAATCAAAGCTCTAATCAATTACAACTCCTAAATTAAGTTTGCAGTTACTAGATACGTTTCCTACTAAATTTAGGGTGAGCTTTTAGGTAAGAACCCTTTCAGTCACTGATTTTACTTCCTAATGTGACCACAATAGTATTGGAATATTGGTATTTAATCAATTAAAAAAATATGTTGTAAATATCACTTCATCTTCCAGCCTTCCGCCCAGCGCTTACATATGATATCTAAAAACTAAAGTCTTCTTTTATCATCTTGAAATCTTAAATAATTCTTAATAAATCTTAAATATATTATAAATTATAAACGCCCCACGCTTTTATTTTTAGTCAGTTCCAACAAAAGTATATTCAACATATTTCAAAGTAGTTGAAGAGAAAAGAATTCAAGGGCAAGTGGATGAGAAGGTAATGTTACAAAAGTCAGTTTTGAAGAAGTATAGAATTTTTATCTACAATTACTTTGAATATAAGTATAACATAGCATTTCTCTTATACTGCTATGTACTGTTTAAATACAGAAAATATAGCCAAGTATTGTTAGGACAATACACATTTAATTTACTTTTTATCATAACAAAATTGGAATTGCAAATGCAAATATTACTTAATCCATCATCCACTTATCAATTTGATTATTTTTTGTATTTTAGTACATTTTATAAAAGCATGTTCTTTAAAAAGTTTTTTTTATATATATATATATATATATATATATATATATTATTTTTAATAATGACAATTTTTTCGAGGATTTTTTAGTAACTTTATAAAAGAACTTTTCCTACGATTTCTACAAAATAAAAATATTTTACATTTTCTTTCACTTTTTCCTGCATGATAGGAACGAATTGTTTACTTCAGATATTTATTGTAATTTAAAAGTAGAATTGGTGTAAATAAAATTGTCATTTAAAAAACAGTTTACCAATTAATTTTAATATTATTTTATTTTAATAATTAAGTAGAGAAATATATTTGCAGCTATTCCGATATAGCATCTATATCTGATATCAACACTAATAAAAAGAAAAGATTGTTCAAAAGTTGTCGTATGTTAAGCTGTTAAAATTATAATGTTATGCATCATAAGGAAAATTAATAATGTATTGTATTTAAAAAAGATTAGTGTAAATGGATGTTCACACTGAGTGTTCGCTATTAATAAGGTTATTAAATCAGTTACCTACCTCTTGAACTATCCGCCTTTGTTTCATCGAAACCTGGAAAATTGCTTTCAAATGGAACTGGAATATATAAATATTAAGGATTAAGAGCTTACATCACTCAGTGAAAAAATATAATTGTGTTAAAGAGTAATTATGAAGGCTTGGTTATAAATAGATCAACTAGACTTAAGTTTAAAAAGTCGAAAAAGAAATTTTTTAATACTATACCATAGATTTTTTTGGGGGAATTTGTAGTTTTGAATCACGATAAATTAAGAATACAATGCTTGTTTTGACATTTTTATAAATTTTCCTTATAAGGAATCCTTTATATCAAAATGTTAGAATCACATTTTTTGTCAAAAATCTTTATCTTTTACAAACAAAGATTTGAATTCAATTAATGAAAATCAATTATGTAAGAGATTGGAATTCAAGTGCTGCAATTACAATATCCAGCTATCAATACCTCAAAAAATATAATTGCACTTACTAAAAGGCTTTTCTTTATAACCATTCTCTTTCGAAGATCCTGGTTTGTCATTTTCGCGTTCCGTCTTATTTCCCCAGCTTGCATCTAGAAAGACATACACATAAGGACTCGGAAAGAAAAAGCCTTCCACAATAAATAAAATTACAGATCTAATAAATTACAACTCCTAAATTAAAAACGCAGGTGCTAGATTCGCTCCCCTCGATATTTACGCTAAGCATATCTCTTTCATTCACTAATTTCGTATTATAATATTAATATAATGTTTTTGGAATTATTGGTTATCTTTTCAGCACAGGGTATACTGTAAAAATGGAACTTCCTTACAGTACCCTGATAACACATCGTAACATATATTAACTTTCATGCATAGTATTTCGGAGGAAAAAATGAGTTTTCCTTCATTTTTTATGGTTTCTTTATTTTTAATCTACGTGCAAGGAACAAATTGAATATTCCAGATATTGATCGTAATTTGAAAATAATATATGTTTTAATAATTTTTTTTTAAAAATTATAAATTTCCAAATAATTGTAGTGTTTTTTTAGTTTCATAATTTAGTAGTAACAGATATTTGCAGCCATTTTGATATATCTAAATCTGATATAGACACTAATAAAAAAAATTGTGCAAAAGTTGTCGTATATTAGGCTAATTAAATTATGATTTTAATACTTTATAACAAAAATGAATAATATATTGTATTTAAACTTTGTCTTGCATTCTTCCAGAAGAACTGGTTTCTTCCAGGAATAAAGTGGAAAAATCCAGAAAAAATGGAAGAAACCAACAGAAAATAAAACAGTTGCTCAAAATTAAAATATATTTACCATATAAAAAGAATTACTCAAAGCTTAATATATTACCAAATCTAAAGTACATAACTTAATAAAATATTTTTTTTTAGACAAATAAGTAATTTTTTAATAACAATCTTCAGGTATTTATAGGTAATGATTTCTATAACTTTGATTGGTTTGGGGAGTTAACTGCTTCTGTCATCTCCTCTGTAATAATTTTTATTTAAATAATTTGTAAAATAAGTTTTTCAAAGTAGGTAAATGATCCATACTAATTACTACCAGTTAAAGAAGTTGAAATAATTTACAAATTATGTTGGCTTTTTAAATTAAAACGATAGTTTTTAATGATTTTTTTGAATTTTGAATAATTTTTTTTGTTTATTTATCCAATGGAAAGCTTTAGTCCTGTGTGTGTCTAATATTGACTAAAAAATATATATAATTATTAATTTAACATATATAATTAATTAAATTTTTATTAGTCTAATTAAATTTAATTTAACTCTGCGAAAATGTATTTGATATGTTATCCTGCAAAGTTGCAACTTATATAATTAACTCCTTTTTAAAAAATAACAGTTCCTTTCATTTCTTCCATTGGTGGATGAAACTAATTTTTTCCGTTGTTTTTTCCATTTTGGAATAAACTTACCAACCCGGATTGAAATGTTAGTGTTAATGGTTGTTCACACTGAGTTTTCGCTATTAATAAGATTATTAAGTAAGTTACTTACCTTTTGAACTACCCGCCTTTGTTTCATCGAAACCCGGAAAATTGCTTTCAAATGGAACTGGAATATATAAATATTAAGAATTAAGAACTCGCATCATTCACTGAAGAAATATAATTGCGTTAAAGAGTAATTATAAAGATTTCGTTATAAATGGATCAACTCAACTTAAGAAGTCGAAAATGATTTTAATGTTACATAATAGATTTTTCTTTAGAATTTGTAGTTGTGAAAAATTAAATTGAGAATACATTGCTTGTTTTGGCATTTTTATTAATTTTTCTTATAAGTAATCCTTTGCATGAAAATGCTAAAATTCTATTTAATTTTTTTTTAAATAAAGTTAACTGTTATAAATACATATAAAGATTTGAATTCAATTCATGAAAATCAATTCTGTATAAGTGATTGTAATTCGAATGCTACAATTACAATATCCAGCTATCAATGCCAAAAAAAAATATAAATATAAATTAATTTCACTTACTAAAAGGCTTTGCTTTATAACCATTTTCTTTCGATGGTCCTGGTTTGTCATTTCCGTATTTCGTCTTATTTCCCCAGCTCCCAGCTAGAGAGACATAAACATAGGAACTCGGAATAAAAAAATAGTCAACAAATAAAATCAAAGAAGTAATTAATTACAACTCCTAAATTAAGTAAGCGGTAGCAAGATTCATTTCCCACAATATTTACGCTAAACTTGTCCCTTTCATTCTCTAATTTCATATACTACTATTATTATAATAGTTGTTGATTATTAGTTCTCTGTATTCAACGGAATATGTTATATGAAATCTTCTTACAGCCTCAAGTTAAAACGTAACATAACTTTCAACGTAAATTATCCTTCATAATTATAATTTATTTTTAAGCTATTGTGAAATAGAGGGACGAATTGAATATTCCAGATATAGATCGTAACTTTGAAATAAAATATAGTTTAATAAAATATTCACTTTCAATAAATTACCATTTATTTTTAATATTTTTTTTATTATAAAAATCAAGTACATAGTAAGAATTTTGGAGCTTCCCATTGAAGATTTTGTAATTGAAGATTTTTTTTCTGGAGAAATTCAACCTGAATCTGATGAAGACAGAAGATTTTTATACTTCACGTATTCGCTAATACTTAATTAATTCATTATTATGCTGTTTTCTAAATTATAAATGATTAACTTTAAGACTTACATCAAATATGTTGTCATCTTACAGATTTATTATTTTAATTAACTACCCATTCTCTATGTTTAGATTTTTGTGCTTAGTTTTTTTTTAGCTTGTTTTCATGTCTTGTCTTGACTTTGTGTGTGTGTGAATTGTCCATTCCCTCCCCCCTAACACAACTTTTTTTTTTTGATATTTACGTTCATATTTTAGATTAGATGAATAGGTTTAGTTTAGTTTTTCATTTCGACCTGAGTACCTATAGCTTTAAATGATATTATAGTTGTAATATAACCACTTTTTATAATTAATGCGTCATTTGAAAGGCACTAAACTGTTGGTGTGCCAAAAAGAAAAACTGCGAAAAGGTTTCATCGTGGCACCATCTACAACTCAAAATTTGAACTACATGAAAATGACTATGGTAAGCGGGTTGCATTCGAGTGAATCGCAGAAAAGACATGGAATTAATGTATCTCTAGTTAATAACACGTATTTAAAAAATATTAGTGTTAATGGATGTATACACTGAGTTTTCGCTACACTGTTAAAAATTTCAGTTCAACGTTGTACCATATATTGGTGCTCTGCAGTAATTTATACCATATTATGGTGAAATCTGGATTGAACTAAAAATCCTTTATCGGAAAAAAGCGGAGGTTTCACCAATAATTGATTCAACCTCTTTAACTGCAACCGAAAGGAATTCCCTTCAAGAAAAACAGCGACGAACAATGACCTCCGTGGCCCAGTACATAAAGGCGTTCGGCTGTGAATCATAGGAATTCTAGTTCGGGCCCGATCGGTGACATTTACAAATAAAAGTAGAAAGTTGTGATCTGCGATCGGAGGGTTGCCATCTTCGCTACAAAAATACTAAAAATATCTCGAATTTTGAGTTTTATGCAACGTTATGAGTATTGGTGCAAATTTCCACCATTAAATGGTACCAACGTCGCACCGTAAAATGGTGAAACTAAACACCAAATGTTGGTGCAAGGCCGTAATAATTGTTAACAGTGTATTAATAAGATTATAAAATCAGTTACACACCTTTTGAACTATCCATCGCTGTTTCACCGAATCTCGGAAAAGTTCTTTCAAAGGGAGCTGGAATATAGAAATTAAGCAATAAGATTGACATCATTCACTACTACAAATAGAATTGTGTTAAAGAATATTTATGAGTTCTTGGATTTATATTAATCAAATCCACTTAAGTCTAAATAGCCAATGTTTTTTTACTCCACCATATATGCAGATTCTAGGAATTTTAATAATTGTATCATTATAACTTTGGAATAGATCGCTTATTTTTGTATTTTTATGAAATTCTCTTATGAGTAATCATCACAGGAAAATGCTAAAACTTTAATTTATTTTATCTTAAATGGAGTTAGTTGTTATAAACACAGGCGTGACTTATAATGAAAGGAACTGAATTCTGTTAACCCCATTTTGGACAGCGGCGTGTATACCACGTGCTGTCAGATAATGAGCAAGATAGAACAGATAAGACACCTACCTACCAGACAATTATAATTTAGGATATAACATATGAAAAGGCGTTTTTACATTCTTAAAAATGAATGTAACGAAATTTCGATTATAAAAAGACGACCAAAAATAAGTTAAAGAGATGGAATCCAAGTGTTGCAATTAAAATATCCAACTATCAACGTAGAAAAAAGACAAAGAGAAAGTTCTAATTGTACTTATTAAAAAGCTTTTTATTACCATTCTCTTTTGAAGGTCCGGGTTTGTCATTTCTACTTTCCGTCTTATTTATTCCGTCTTTCTTATTATTTCCCCAACTCGCATCTAGAAAGAAATATGCACATAGGAACTCGGAATTAAGAAACATTCAACAAATAAAATCAATGATCTAATTAATTACAACTCCTAAATGAAGAACGCTGGAGTTGAATTCGATATTTACGCTAAGCTTCCCCATTCATTCACTAATTTCGTACCCAAATATTGTTATGATAGTTTTGGAACTGTTGGTGTTTAATATTTTCAGCAGGATATGCTGTAGATATGGAATCTCTTCACAATCTCTCGATTAAAATGTCGTAACATATATTGTATTTCATGATCATGAAGGAAAAGAATAAGATTTTTCGAGTTTTTCTTCTTTTAGTTTATAGTTTATTTATAATCTATATATATATTACAGATATTGATCTTAACTCGGAAATAAAATATATTTTAATATTTTTTTTTTTACAAATAACTATTTAATTTTAATATTTTTTTTTATTTTAATAATTTCGTAGCAAGAGATACTTGCAGCCGTTTAAATCTGATATCATAGACGATAAAAAAAAAAATATGCAAGAAATTTCGTATATGATGCTGTTAAAATTATGATTTCAATACTTATAACGAAAATTAATAATATAGTGTATTTAAACCAGGGTTGGCTTTCTTCCGGAAAAAAACGGTTTCTTCCAGGACAGTGGAAGAAACTTAAAAAAAAAGAACGGAAGAAATGGAAGAAACCAACAGAAAACTAAACAGATGCCGAAAATTAAAATATATTAACTATCTTTATATAAAATTCTTGTACGCGGTGATTGAAAAACGCTATTTTTCTCTATGCGGAATAGCAACAGTTAGATTGTTTACAAAATTTTGTTACGCTTGCATTTTTATTTTGCCAATATGTAATTCATTTTGACGATTAACCCCTTCAATACATTGGCAAATAATTATTTTGATGATGTCAGCTTAAATTAGGAAGAATATAAGCCTTATTAAATTTAAATTTTTGCAAGTTTGCAATAAACACAGAAATCAAACTCAATTCTGTTAACACCCACTCCGACAGCGCCGTGTAGATCACGTACAGTCAGATAATGGGAAGGATAGAGCGGACGGGAAAGTAGCAAAATAGAACAGACGAGACACCTAAATGCCAGACAATTACAATTTAGGAACGACATTTCGATTTAAAAATTAACGATCTAGAAGGAGTTAAACAGAGGGAATCCAACTGCTGCAATTAAAATATCCAACTATCAACGTAGAAAAAAGACAAGCAAAAAGTACTAATTGCACTTACTAAAAAGCTGTCTACTGCAATTCGCTTTTGAAGGTCCGGGTTTGTCATTTTCGCGTTCCGTCTTATTTCCCCAGCTCGCATCTAGAAATACATACACATAGGAACTAGGAATTAAGAAACATTCAACACATAAAATCAAAGATCTAATTAATTACAACCCCTAAATAAAGAGCGCTGGAGTTGAATTCGCTTCCCCAATATTTACGCTAAGATTCTCCCATTCATTCACTAATTTCGTACCCTAATATTGTTATGATAGTTTTGGAATTGTTGGTGTTTAATATTTTCAGCAGGATATGCTGTAAATACGGAATTTCCTCATAGTCTCCCGATTAAAACGTCGTAATATATATTATCTTTTATGACCAGTGTTTTGAAGAAAATAATAGGATTTTTCGAGCTTTCCTTCTTTTTTTATAGTTTATTTTTTATATATATGAATATTCCAGATATTGATGGTAACTTGGAAGTAAAATATGTTTTAATAAAATTTTTACTTTTCACAAATTACCTTTTAATTTTAATATATTTTAATTTTATTAATTTAGTAGCAAGATATACTTGTAGCCATTTTCATATATTTAGATCTGATATCGACGATAAAAAAGAGAAAATAATATTAAAAAAATGCCATATATTATACTGTTAAAATTCTGATTTTATTATAGAATAAGGAAAATGAATAATATATTGTATTTAAGCGAGGGTTAGCTTTTTTCGGAAAAAAAAACTGGTTTTCTTCCAGGACAGTGGATAAAACTAGAAAAATCCACAAGAAATGGAAGAAACCAACAAAAACCAAAAAAGACACTCAAAATTAAATTAATTATATAAAAGAATTACCCAAAGCATAATATATTATCATATGTAAAGTGTATAACTTAATAAATATTAAAAATATTATTTTTGGAAAAATAAGCTATATTTTAATAACAAACTTCAGGTATTTACAGGTAATGAATTTTACAACTTTAGGGGGGGGGGGGGGGCGGCGGCGGATTTCACTGTTTCAGCCATCTTTGCAATAAAATTACCTGTCAATTCTTTATTTTTGATATTAATGCATAATTTTAAAGTTAAAGACTCTATTGTGCAACACATTAAATAAAAATAATTAAAATAACTGTTTTTTTATTTAAATAACCTGTAAAATAAGTTTCGTAGTAAAGTAGGTAAGTGATTCATACCAGTTAAGAAAGTTTAAATAATAAAAAATAGGCTGTTAATTGAAATAGATAGCATTTAATGAATTTTATGTGTTTTGGACAAAATTTCTTTTATTCAGGTACCCAATGGAAAGCCTTAGCTTAGCCTATATTAATTTAGCATATATAATTAATTAAATTTTTATAAGTCTAATTAAGTTTAATTAAGGTGCAATGCGAAAAATGCATTTATTGTTATCCTACAAAGTGTCGCAACTCATATGGTAAATTATTAAAGAAAAAGAGTTTCTTCTATTTCTTCCGTAGCGGAAGAAACGTATTTCTTCCCTCCAGTTTTTTAAACTTTGGAACAGGCTTGCCAACACTGATTTAAATGTTAGTGTTAATGGTTGTGCACACTGAGTTTTCACTATTAATAAGGCTGTTGAATCAGTTACCTACCTTTTGAACTATCCGCCTTTTTTTCATCGAAACCTGGGAAATTGCTTTCAAACGGAACTGGAATATAAAAATATTAAGGATTAAGAACTTACATCACTCAGTGAAGAAATAGAATTGTGTTAAAGAGTAATTATGAAGACTTGGTTATAAATCGATCAACTCCACTTAAGTTTAAAAAGTCGAAAAATGAAACTTTTAATGCTTTACCATATATTTTTCTGTGAAATTTGTAGTTTTGAATTATTAAAAAAATTTCTTATGAGTAATCCTTTGTATAAAAATGCTAAAATTCCATTAAAAAATTTAAAGAAAACTGTTATAAACAAAGATTTGAATTCGATTAATGAAAATCAATTCTGTAAAAGAAATTGGAATTGAAGTGCTGCAATTACAATATGCAGCTATCAACGCCCCAAACAAATATAAACATAAAGGATATTTTGCACTTACTAAAAGGCTTTTCTTTATAGCCATTCTCTTTCAAAGGTCCGGGTTTGTCATTTCCGTATTTCGTCTTATTTCCCCAGATCAAATCATCTAGAAAGACATACACATAGGAACTCAGAATGAAAAAACATTCAACAAATAAAATCAACGAAGTAATCAATTACAACTCCTAAATTAAATACGCAGTAGCATTTCCCATGGTATTTACGCTGAACTTGTCCCTTTCATTCATAATTTCGTATACTAATATTATTATGATAGTTTTGAAATTATCAGTTGTATCTCTGTTCAACAGAATATACTATACATCTATATTTATCTTTCATGATTATAATTTATTTTTAAGCTATTGTGAAAAGGACGAATTGAATATTCCAGATATTGATCGTAACTTGTCAATAAAATATATTTTAATAAATTATTCATTTTTACAATTATTTTTAATATATATATTTTATTTTAATAATAAAGTAGCAAGACATACTCGTAGCTTCTTAAATAAATTTTAATTTAATATCGAAGCTAATAAAAAGAATAAATGTTAAGCACAAATAATACTGTTGCAAAAATTGTCGTATATGACGATGTCATTTCAAAGTGTCATGACAAGGTGTCATTTCAAAGAGAGTGAATTGTTGATGTGCCAAAACTATAAAATATTAAGCAATTAATTGGTTTATTACGATAAAAAAAAAGCCGAAAAGTTATCATTATGGCGCCATCTACAACTCAAAATTTGAACTACATTAAAATGACTATTAAATGGCCTGAATTTAACTAAAACACAGAAAAGGCATGGTATTAATAAGAGTAAAGCGAAATAGGGTGCGGACTGCGGAGCCATCTAGTTAATAATATATATTTAAAAAAGATTAGGGATATTGGATGTTTACACTGAGTTTCCGCTATTAATAAGATTATTAAATCAGTTACTCACCTTCTGTGCTAGGCATCATTAGTGAACTGTATCTTGGAAAATTGCTTTCAAGTGGAACTGAAAAATATAAATATTAAACATTCAGAACTTACATAACGCACTGAAGAAATAGAATTGTGTTAAAGAGTATTTATGAGTTCTAGGTTATATATGGATGAAATCCACTTAAATAAATGAAGTTTAAATAGCCAATTTTTTTTTTACTTCACCATAGATTAAGATTTTTCTTAGAAATTTTAATATTTGTATCATTATAAATTTGGGATATTTTCATGTTTTTATAAACTTTTCTTATGAGTAATCATTACAGAAAAATGCTAAATTTCCAATTTATTTAATTTTTAATGGAGTTAATTGTTATAAACACAGACTTGACCTCCATTGTAAGAAACTAAGAAACTCTAAAACCTAGAAGAACTAAGGTTATATATGGATCAAATCCACTTAAATAAATGAAGTCAAAATAGCCAATTTTTTTTACTTCACCATAGATTAAGATTTTTTTTTAGGAATTTTAATATTTGTATCATTATAAATTTGGGATATTTTCATATTTTTATAAACTTTTCTTATGAGTAATCATTACAGGAAAATGCTAAATTCCCAATTGATTTAATCTTTAATGGAGTTAATTGTTATAAACACAGACTTGACCTCCATTGAAAGAAACTCAATTCTGTTAACTAGCTCTTGGACCACGGAGGATTAGCAGGATAGAATAGAATTAGGCGCCTACATGCCAGACAATTACGGATTAGGATTAAACATATAAAAACACATTTTTTCATTCTTAAAATTGAATGTACCGAAATTTAGGGGTGGGGGGACGACAATGAAGAGGTTAAAAAGAGGGAACCCAAGTGCTGCAGTTAAAATATACACCTATCAACGTAGAAAAAAGACAAGTTCTAATTGCACTTACTGAAAAGGTTGTTATTGCCATTCTCTTTTGAAGGTCCGGGTTTGTCATTTCTGCGTTCCGGCTTATTTCTCCAGCTCACATCTAGAAAGAAATATTCACATACGAACTCGGAATTAAGAAACATTCAACAAATAAAATCAATGATCTAATTAATTGCAACTCCTAAATGAAGAATGCTGGAGTTGAATTCGCTTCCCCGATATTTACGCTAAGCTTCCCCTATTCATTCACTAATTTCATAAATAAAGTCAAAGATCTAATTAATTACAACGACTCCTGAATTAAGTACGAAGGTGATAGATTCATTTCCCACTAAACTTTTGCTGAACTTGTTCTTTTCATTCATTGATTTCGTGTCCTAGCATGATATCGATAGTTTATAAATAATTGATATTTAATCTGCTCTACAGGATTTGCTTTAAATGTGAAATCTCCTTACAGCCACCCGTTTGAAACGTAGCATAAATTATCTTTCTTACCCAGATTTTAAAGTTTTTATTATAGTTTTTAAATAAATATTCAGTTAAGAAATTTGTTCCAGTTTTTTGTAATAAGTTTATAAACGATATTTTCCTAGAATTTTTAATCAAATAAAAAAGCTTACAGATCCTTTCTTTCATTTTGTTAGATAAGACCGAATTTTATATTCCAAATATTAATCGTAACTTGAAAATATGATAAAATACATTTTAATAGATGTTTGATTTTTAATAACTAATCGATTATTTTTAAAACAAATGCCAATTTTTTTATAATTATGTACCACAAGATGCTTGTAGATCTTTTCGTATATTTTAATTTAATATCGGCGCATGTATAGAGAAAATATTTAAAACATATATAATACTCTTTCAAAATTGTAGTTAATAAATCTTTTCGAAATTATGATTGCGTACTTCACAACGAAAATGAATACCATGTTGCAAGAAGTTTTTAAAAATTAATGTTAATGGTTGTACACACTGAAATTCAGCTATTAATAAGAATATTAAATTAGCCATTTTTTTCTGTTTTGAGTTATTTTTCTCCGTTTCATCAAAGCCTGGAAATTTGCTTTCAAATGGAACTGGAATATATAAATATTAAGCATTAAGAATTTCAATCATTCACTAAAGAATTAGAATCGTTTTAATATTTATTTATGGTGACTTGAGTATAAATGGATCAACTCTCCACTTATGTTTAAAAAGCCGAAAAAGAACATTAGTGTTATAGGCTTTCAAAGAGGCGGGAATACGCAGAAGGCGTGTATTATCGAATATTTTCAAATGCACAGTTGTTATTATTGTAAAAAAATTCAATAATTTAAATACTCCGATTTCAATTTTTTTACATTGTGTAAATTGATAAATGTTTAAACTTGATTTCCTTGCAGTGGGTTTTAATTATCTCCTTTAATCCTTTTAAAATGTTACATTAAAGTTTGAATTTTCATTTAAACATTTGTAGCACTTTTTTTCAAAAAAACTATTTCTAAGGAAACGAAGGTTAAGCTAAGCTTTATCTAATAAAAAAAACGCATAAAATATTCGAATAACTAAGCTTCAGTGGAGTTATTTGTTAAAGTTAAGAAATTAAAATATTGATCATTCTTTTTGAAAGAGTGATATTTATTAATTACAATTTTTATTATTTAAAATTTTAGTCATAAGATGGACTCCACATTTATAAATAGCATTTAGTTATTAGATTTGTATTTAACAATACAATTTATTTGTGGGTTAAAGAAAGGTAGAAACAAACCAAATGAAGGGTACAAGGGATAAAGACGCAATGTCAACTAAAATAATTCTTTCAAGAAAACGAGTTTTTATTTTTAACAACGCACCTTTTCTTCAGTATAGCAAAACTTTCCCCTCATTTAAACTTGACATAACATATTTATTGCCAAAATGAAATTACTGTTCAATGGTTCCCTTTGGATTCTACTAAATGGTATGAGGATCTTTTGACAAAAGTTCAACATTGCTTCTTTATTCCCTGTAACCATCAAATACTAATCCAGTCAAACAGAACCTCAAGAATGGAGCAAAAAAACCCATTTTTTTTTGTCTTAACATTCGTAGTGTCGCCATCTCATGTTGAGGAGTTAAAACAATCTACAGCCCTTGAGAATAAAGTTATACGTTTTAATTTTTGGGGGCGCCGTTCATTTATTATGTCACGAACCCTTGCAGGAGGAGGTCTATCATGCATTATTTTTGCGTGATATAAGAGAAGGGTTTCAGTGGTTGCGTGACGTAGCAAGAATTCTGAATTTCTTTCACAAACTTTGATATGAAGAATGTTTGATACAAATCAATATCTTTTTAAATGGATGTTTGGTAAAATACACAGACCAGACTGAAAGTTTTAATGACTGTTTCGGAGCTGCAAAAATGTATCGAGACGTGACATGGGGAAGGGAGGTGGGTAAAGGCTGGCATAGGGGAACAAAGGGGAGAAGGGGTCACATTTTGAAGGGATGAAAAATAGCATGACATAATAAATGAAGACTCCCATAGATTAAGAGAAATACATTTAAATTATTATTAATCAAAAGTTTGATTGAAATTTTGGTCAGGAATTCTATTTATTCTATAAATCGAATAAAAATTATAATAGTCCAAATAAATGAAAATTTTCTAAATTTGCTATTTTTCCATATAAAATATTACATTTAAACACATATTTAAAAGACACCTGATTTAAACAAATAAATATTAAAATTTCAAATAAATAAAATACCTCCATAATTTTTGGGTTGATATCGATAATCTCGTGGTAGACCTGAAAACAAAATATATTTATTAATTAGTTTCAGAGTTGAAGTTGACAAAATTGTTTAACAAAAGTTATATATCAGTGCACCGCGTAAATATTCAGTAAGGAACTTTGGCTTTAGTAAAGAATTTTATTGGATTTCTAGGAACTAAATAAGTTGATTTTTTCAATTAAATTACACTCAAAGGTCTATATGAATCGTATGTTTTTGAAATAAATAATGTCTAATATTAAAGGAAAATATTTACCATTTGTATAGTTTAGTCTAGCACCGGTGTGTTTATAATCCTTTGTGGAATCTAAAATATAAAAAATATATAATATAATCATAAATGTTCTAAACAACTGCGCATACTTTTGAAGGTGTCAGGAAATTTATTCAAACTTACACTCTATATTATTAGGAATAATAAAGCGTAATTATACGTTTATTAATCTTGTTGCTTGTATGTATATTCTTAACCCTGTCTCAATCAATTGCGCAATTAAGAATAGAAATGAATTCGATTATGTAAATTACTATCAGTTAGATCTGTCGCTGCTTTGGAACACTAAACAATAGTTTTAGATTAAATTTCTTTATTTATTTGCTATTCTTCTTATTATTATAATTTCTTTATTGATTTTTTTTCCCCTTCACGTATCCCTGGTGACACAGAATAAAAAGTCAGCATAAATCCTTCGTCAACATTTTGAAATTGAAAGTTTTATGCAGGAAAACTGCAGTTTTTTTGAAGATCTATAAAATTAAAGGTTTTTGTTTCAATATCCTTCATGAAAACTGTAAAAAAAAAAACTTCATAAAAACCTGCAATTTTTAATCATGAAGGGAACGTGCAGATATTTGAAAGGATTTATGCAGAAAAATTAAAGACTTAAAAAAAATGCATTTTTTTGTTTTAATGTCCTTTATAAAACCTTCAATTTGACAAATATGTTGAAGGCTTGATGCTGACTTTTTTTTGCTGGGGAGTACCCCCATCTCTCATAACCCTTTTCACTCATCCACCTACATTAAAGTTTGTTTTTATTAGGCAGTATTGTTATTAAGTTAGCTGAATATTAATCTCGACTCAAATTGAAGATACTTACATGTTTTTATTTTACTTTTTTACATTTATTATTTTTACTGTAGGTGTTTTCTTCCAGTACTAATATTTTTTTCGCGTACCGCCAACCGGACCGCTGTGGTATGTGACCACAGCAGTCCGGTTGGCGGTACGCGTACCACAGGTTGAGAACCACTGGCCTTAATTAATGGTTAGCTTTAGAACATAATGTATATAATGTAAATTTTAAAATAGTGGCTATTTTTTTCATAATGATACCAACACTCCAACATTTAAAAGATTTTCTAATTCCGGTATGATTCCGGTAAAGGCAAATTTTTTTGTTTTTTGAGAAAATAACGCATAATAGTATATGCACCTAAAATATAGAGACTGGTTTCTTTCCAGTGACTTTGAATAGAATCTCTTACTACTCTTTGCACTCAGTGAAGTTGTCACGTGACAGTTCATTGTGAGAGAATTGATGGATTTGCCTTTTCCAAGAAGCAGCAGAGTTCCTTTTGTTAAACACCGATTTTGACCAGGACCATAGACAGTGGCAGTTTTTGACCCCCTCTTTTACACGAATGACCCCTCACTTCACAATACAGGTTGTATTCTGACTACAAAAAGTCCGAGATGATCGGTTCTAGAAGAAACTGGCACAAAGCTCTGAATTCACTTGCTTTTGCTTCATTCGACAAGTAATAAAATATAACACACATTTATTCAGATATTTAGAAATATTAATTCATTCGAACGTTTGAGAAACTATCTTAGTCTAATCGCTTACACACCTACAGAGGTGAGTGTGTGAGGTGCCAGCTCAGGTGTTGTTTTCGTTCTCTGACTATGGTTCAAAATTATGATGCTGTGGCTCTCCTGTCTTCCCTGCAGGATAGACCCTAAACCATTGCAAATTGCACATTGTGTTGCACTAGTGAGACGTCAATTCATCAACCACCTTAATCTACTTTTTTCAGTTAAGGACTACAGCCCAATTTCGTTGCATAAAAATTGCAAGATAAAAATTAGCTATAAATTTTACCGATACTTTCTTAGAGGACATCTGTCAGGTGACATTTTGTGTGGGAATGTAGAACCGTTACAGTATCTGAATATGCTTTGTACTTTGTTCTTGACCACCTGATCGCTATTTCCATCTTTAAAAAATAGTTGATAAATTTGTTGAATTAACTTCACACTTAAATTAAACAATGGTCTTTATTTGTGACTATTCAGAATATATATACCGAAAATAACACTTGTGGGTACTTCACTATCAGAAATAACATACAATTTTAAGAATAATACGATCGTCAAGATTACGTGCGTTATAATTGAAAATCGTTCATTCAAGGGATTCCACTTGAATATTGTCGAAACAAGAATATTTCGGTGGTTTTTATTATTATGCTTATATTGCCACAGCTAAAAAGAGCCGTTCTGTCATGGTCGATAGAGCGTCGGACTTAGGGCCAAGAGATTCGTGGTTCGAGTCGGCCAGTCGATATTTATTCAAAATCGTCCTCATTTATGACGAAATTAATTTCGTGAAAAACAACATGATTTCTCTCAGTTTGATGAAATATTTAATCGAATCATCTAGCAACGTCTGTTTCGTTAAAAATTACGAAATTTCCTTTAAGAATGAGCATACGTTTTTAATATTGTGCCTGTTCAGATGCATTATTGATATATTTATTCTATATAAATAAAGAAAATAAAACAAATGCAGCTTAGTACTGGGTAAATATGGAATTTTTATTTTTCAGAATTGTCATGGAAAGTGAGGAAAAATGCTCGTATTTTTTAGATAAAGACAATTAAATGTTAAAAACGGCAAAGTGAGCATGACAATAACAAAGCATTAAATTTTGAAACTTTAAAATTATGTTCATCCTACCTTTAACATTCCTTTTAAACACCCCATCTTTGATTAATTAAACGAATTTAAATATCAAATATCTCATTTACAAATATAGAAGATTGGTAAGAAAAAAGTTACATTAATTCCCTTTTAAGAGAAAAAAAAAGCATTAATAAACGAAAACCCATTGCAACAAAACGAACTTTAAACCTGAAATATAGTTTAGGTAAAATATCTATGCTATGGACGAATGCACATGTGTTCCAGGTAATGCCTTTGTGCACGAATTTGCCCTTCAAAGAAGAGCTCTTTCAAAAGGGGTTTTAAAAGGAGAGTAGCAGTTTGACAGAAGGTCCCATAATTACAGTCTGCTGTCATTGTAAACGGACGAAGACAAATTATGACAGCTGAAATGGAGTTCCAAGAAAGCAGTTCGAAATCGAGCAGTATCCTTTGTCCCAAAACTTCCGATAATAGCCAAAATTACAACTCTCTCGAAAAATCTCCGAAATTCACACAGTCCAGACGCTTTCTAAATAAGGTTTTGGACCACCCTAAAGATAATGGAATTTAAGTTATTGATTCAGTTGGATGCGTATGAAAGTCACGCGGGAGAAAGATGACTGTCCATAAAACGACATTTCAATGTATCATAGGCATACACAGTATTGCAGTATTTTATATAATCGTTCTTCCAGTTTCACAAATGGGTACTAAATCCAAGTACAGGCCTGTAGGTAACATACTTCAATGATATGTCAATTTTAATTAAAAGAGGACCTTAATCGTTTTTCCACTTAACCCTTCATATGCATTAGTTTTTACTTCTGTTTAAATATTTTTGACAAATATTATATTTCTTTCTAACCATAAAAAGTATTATGTCATTTAGTTTAAAAAAAAAAAATGTAGAACAATCCGAAAGTTGGAATCTTTCAAACAAGTGTTTGTGTACTGACGTACACAAACTATATTAGTCTGTCAATTAAATTATATCCAAGCGAATTTTTTTTAGCGTTTTATCAACAGCATCAATTAAATAGGTCTTGTAATGTCGATACTTAGAAAAACAGATAAATAATATTTACATAGAGGATTCAAAACTATTCGTCGATAATAGCAATTTTCGAACAATTTTTTTTAAATAAAATAAACTTTAAAAAAAATGAAAACCGACTTTAAGAAAGATGCGCTAAAAAGTAAAAAATAATATTTAATTTTACGAACAAGTTGAAAAAATTATTTATTTAATATCAATTTTATGCTTATAACAACTTTTTTTTTAAATCGGCGCCAAAATTTAGGTATATTTTTTGTAAATTGGCACCAACTTCTAAAAGTTATAATAAGTATAAAATTGATATTAAATAATAAATTTTTTCAACATGTTCGTAAAATTTAAAAAAAATTACTTTTTAGCACATCTTTCTTAAAGTCGGTTTTCCTTTTTTTTTTTTTAATTATTTATTTAAACAAAATGTGTTCGGAAATTGCTATTACCGCAAATGCATTAAATCCTTGTAATTCTTTATGTTAATATTATTTATTACTCAAAGTAAAAAAAGTAAATTACTTTCGTTAAAAATTTGAGGATTCCTGTTTATTTAAAAGTTAGTTAATTAAATTATGAAACTATTGTCAAATATGACGAAAGTAGCCTTGACGATCGCAGTAATCTAAAAAATGAGAGTGTAATCAGTTCTTTTCCTGATAAATTCGAAAAATAAGAAAATTATCTAAATTATTATCGATAAAAATTATTAGTAAAGGTATTTCGTAAAAATTTCAACTTTATCGTATAATGAACTATGGCCATATATTGAATAAATACTGTTGAATTTGCCAAAGAATTGAAAATATAGCAATTTTTTTAATACTTATTTAATTTGCTACCTGAAAATACATTGTTATTTGCTTACAAACAATGATAGAGCCAAGGCAACCGATTTTGAAACTGATAAAAACATCCCTTTCTCAATTAGACATGCAAAAAGTATGTTAAAACATGTTAAATATGTCAATTAAGACATTAAGTCATGCAAAAATTAAATTAAACTTTTTTAAAAAGCAAAACATGAATTAAAGAAATTAATGTGAAAATGATATTTCCAAAATTAACCAGATCTAAAGGCTAACTTAAAAAACTATTAAAACAAGGAATTTGTTAAACTCTTTGCAAATGGCCGTTAGGAGCTGTTGACAAATTTGGAAATGGCGTCTTCAGCCGCCATTTTGAATAGAGTAAAAATATTAGCCTAACTAGACTTGTTTGTTATAAAAATATCATGTAAGTAAAGGTAAAAAATTCCTATATTAAAGGTTTGTTGAATTTTTACTAAATATTTTCATTCTCCTTTACAATTTCACATTAGTTATAGATTTGGACAATAAAAACATGGCGGTATAGTAGAATAGCCTATATCGCGCCATATTGCTAACCAATCTATTTTGATTTTGTCGTCATAAGTGAATTAAAATAAAGTTTTTTTACTTATTATGTTTTAAATTGAAATATCATACTGCTGCTATTTATATTTACAATTAATACCTTACTTTAGTTTTCAATGATTATTAACTTTTTTAATTGCTTTATTATAAAAATAGGTACACTGTATTTTTATTCAATTATTAGAAAATTAGATTGTATGTAAAATTCAAATTTAATTAATTTCTTAAACGTTAATTTAATTATTCAAAAACTCGAATTAATAAAAAATTAAATTAGTTTAATTACTTAAACATGAATTAATATATAAATTAATTTATGTGCAAACCAATTTATTTATTCAAATATTAATTAATAATAAATTAAATTAGGTTAATTATTTAAACTTTGACTAATTTATGAAATTAAATAAGCGTAGTTTAGTTTATTAAACAATTATTAATGAAAAAAAATTTACAATAAATAGATACATTTATTTTTAAAATAGTATTTAAATTTAAATTATCGCACATTTTTAAACAGGTTATGTTTAAAAAAGTAACTAAAGCTTTGTAGAAAACAATAAGCTGGCATTTAGACATTATTCTTATTTAAATGCCAAAGAATATACCTAAATCATTATTACATTATATTACAAAAGTTATGTGTAGATAATAATTCTTCTTGCATGGCTGAATAGATTCACTTTGAAAATTCCAATTACAGCTCAAATCATCTTTTCTTAATTATTTATTTATAATTTCAGTTAATTAAAATTGTATTGTATCGTTAAACAACTATACTAATTAGGTAACTCACACAAAAATCCTAATTTACAAATTACTTAATTTTAACTGCCATGTAATTTTAATCGATTTTCAGATGTATCCTTTGTTTTTGAAAATTCAGTATTATTAACGATAACGAGCTATAATCTTCGTACTCCCTCTCTCTTCAAATAGTCTCGAAATTTCAAAGGCATATAAATAAAACATACTATACGAATAATAAACAATGTGAAATAATTAAAATAAAGCAATTCAAACATAGAGGTTTGTATATGTGCTCGTATAAACTCAAATTATACTAAGGATTATTTCTATGAATTGGTTGATTATATGCAGTTAATGCACAATTAAATAAAAAGAGGCTCCAAACACAATAAAACCCTAGTCCCAGGGCTAACGTACCTACCAACCTTATGGCAAGCAAGCGTTAATTATACAAGAATAATTAAATCTGTAACTGTTTGAACACTTTTTTTGCAGAACGAAATAGTCCGTTTCTGTAATTAGGGAAAGCAATTAAACATGCGAAATTTGAACTTACCTTGATTCAATCCACCATCATCACGGGAACTTTGTTGTTGTTTCTCGGGGGCACGAACCCGATGCGAAAACATCGAACTAACCGGGCATTTACCCCCATTAGCCGAGGGAACATCACCGGGGTTCCTATTCATCTTTCACGAACAGTGTCACTGATTCCGAGACTCACCTGCAACTGATACTGAAAACTCAACCCTTTCGAGGACCTCTGAGACAGGCCATCCAGAGCTGACCAATCCTGGAGGGAACTCCTAGGACAGCCCAGAACTTGTTCAACTGCTTGGAACTATGGACCTACCTTTGAAAGTGACTCACCTATTGTGTTGGTATCTTCCCCTAAGGGTTAGGGAAGGTGTTGGAACAAGTATTTTCCCGAATTATTTATTCGAAATTCCCAACTTGAATTATTCGAAATTCCCAACTTAGCAATTCGAAATTCCCAACTTGAATGATTCAAAATTTCCAACTTTACGACGCCGGATGCCAGCTCAGGTGTTGTCCTCGATATCTGACCATGATTCAAAAATACGAGGCATTGTTTCCGTGTCTTTCCTTCGAGATAGACCCCGATCCGTGTCGCCAATAAGAAAATATGCAGCTCTAGTGCGATACATTTACCCAAACCAAACTTAACAATCGAATTTCCCAACTCAACAATGTTAAACATTAACAGGTCCAACTTACCGACATTTTTTTTTTTTATATAGATTAGGTAATATTAAACTGTTTTCTCTAAAGTATTGATTTGTTGCACGCATGTACCAATGCAGTGTCCGTCCAGAAGTCCGATTTAAATTTAATCTCACAAGTGAGGCAATTTCTAATAAATTAGTTGTAATAATTCAATTAAGAAATCGACATCAAATTATGTAGAAAATCATCTGCTGACAACTTTTTTAAGTTTATCAAGTTGCTTTGTTAAGATAGCTTGAACAGAAGCTGAGATTAGCAATATTAAATCACACTGCTCGCTTTTGAGAAAATACGATTACTTAAATATAAGTGTATCATCGCTCATTTACGATGCAAAAAATTATTGGCTTAGGTACTCAGTTTAAAGTACCTTTTTTACAGTTCAATCGATTAACGACAAGCCTTCTTTTTGAATTCTCAAAAGGGTGGTATCCATTAAAATGAGCATTTAGCTTTACAAAGCATCATATAAACCAATACAACTATTGTGGTTTAAAATCTCTTTTTAAAACTAAAAACTAAGCAAAGTATATAAACTATACAGATTCCTAATGAATTTCAAAATTTACATTTAAAATATTTTTAGTTGTTCATATACTTTATATTTGCAAGATGAATTTGGATGTTGTGACTTTATCCATTTTTGAGATAATTTAATATCGACAAAAAAAAATCGGTATAAAACCTGTGTATTTTGCAGAAATCTGCATAAAAATTGTAGTTTTTTAAAACATATTTCTTCATTTTAAATCTTATTTAACATAAAACGTTTAAAAAACCTTCATAAAATCTGGATGTTTGTAGCAGTTTTCAATTTGTATGCATAAAACATTTAGCGTGCTTCAAAAAATCTACATTATACAAATTTTGCGAATTTTTTTTTTTTTTTTTGCTGAATTTTTTTAGTTGGGTAAAATGCAATTTTCCCAAACTAATTTATTGGATAGATTGAGGGGACCTTAAATATATGAAAAAGTTTAAAAAAAACTTGCACAATTTATTTGAATATTGAAAATAAAAATATTATGTTAAAGATTTTTCTATAAAATTAGCATTGTTGTTAGCACTAGATCAAGGCTACTCATTCACAAGTTGTATTTCTGGTTTTCTTTCCTAGAGAATTGCTTTAGAACAATGGTTCTCAAACCTTTAGGTGGCCGCGGATCACCGTGTTTAAAGTTAATCATTGCATTGAAACATTCAGGAACCAAATATACATGTAATACAGATTTCAGTAAATACCTTATGTTTCAATATTAAAAAAAAATATTTAGCTTAATTATTTTAATTATATTAGGTAGCTTTTAAAATTAATGGAATCATGTGAATTCATTTGATTTAAAATAATAGTAATGATATTTAAAATTGCATCCTTTCACCAACTTCTATATCCCTGGGAAATGCAACATAGTTTAAAATATATACTTTTAAAACTGCAAGGGGAAGAATACCACTTAAATATTTCGTTCCGAAAATTCCTGTTTAATAAATGAATATATTAGCAGATCCACAATAAAGGCATCAAAAAGAAAAATTGTACTTTTCTCAACAAAATATAAAAAATGATTAATTTCCAGTTAAAACCTATTGGAAATAAGGTAAAGAAGAAAGTATAAAAAAACATAAAAAATAAAACATTATCCAACCTTTCGCTCTTCAAAAAAACTTTTATTAGTTGTTTTGAAAAACTAATAAAAGTTAATAAGGGCAAAACAAAAACGTTTTGATTGCTTAAAAGTTCCACAGACCACTTCGGGCCCTTTCGCGGATCTCCAGTGGTTCGCGGACCACATGTTGGATACCTCTGCTTTAGAAAAATGTCCGTCTGAATAATCCTAATATATGACACACATTTAAATTATCTTAGAATAATCTTTCGCATTCAATTCTTTGGTTTCTTTTATCTTATCGCTCTATCGTTGGCTCTGGTATTTCCATTCCTGAACGAATTAAAGTGATTCAGTATTCTTAAGGTTTATCTATTCTCAGTTTTCCAAATTTTAAATGTTAGTGTAATGTAGGACATATAGTAAATGCATGGACATATCTTTTACGTTTAGACATTTCATCGTCTATTTATATATTACGATGAAAACAAATCGCTAAATATTTCTCGAAAAATATTTAGAAAGTAAAAAAATACTATGCTTTAACCCTTATAGTAAAAATGTAAATCGAGAATAAATTATTTTAAAGATTTTGTGCTTGTCATTCATTATATTATGTTTGCCTTAAATATACTCTATTTACGATTTCCTTTCTTACGGCATGTAAGCTTTAGTAGCATAATATAAAAACATTTTAATAGCATGTACGCTGCATAGTTTTTGTCGATTTCTTCATTAGAGCGGTTTTATAAAAAGTCATTTTTTAAAAGGTTTTTCGAAATCTCATGTAGATAGTGACCTTTCTCTTATTTTGAAGGACAAGTGTACAACATTTCCTCAAGCTCGGAATAAAACTGTAGATTTGAATAAATAACAAAACCACGGACACACTTCTTTATATAGAGATTAATGTTATTATTTCCCTAACTTTTTAATAAATTTGAAAAGCAAACACTATATTTATTATATATAGCCGTCGCCAATAGCCCACTGTGCAGCTCTAGTGCGACGTTAATTAACAAAAACCAAACCTATATTTATTATAAATAGTAATTAACTATAAGGTTTGCATTGGCATAATAAAACAATTTTTTGAGGAACTGTTTTGCTTATATTTTAAACAAGTAGCTTAGATTTAGTAGCAATAAATAAAGTTGTTAAAGAATATAAAAAATAATGGGTTATTATGTGTAGTTAAAAAGCCAAAGAATGACCATTTCCCAATAATTTGTGCAGGACATTTATATGCAATAATACATTTACCCTTTATTTGGCATTAAAATAAAACACATTATAAATAACATATTCAAACGTATTAATAAGTAATGAGTATTCGGCTAACATTCTATATACTTTGAGTTTTTTCGAGTATTCAAACAAAATTAACACAGCAAGTAGCAATTTTTTTTACTAATTTCGTAATGCAATTATTGTAAGTTCAATTTAGTAGCAAACTATATTAGGGTTGTTAAATATTTATATAATATGTGTGATTTCGGGGGCCCTTAAAAATGTAATCCTGGATTTCAAAGGACTATTTGTTAACTACTTATCTTGAGTTTGTGACCACAGCCACCCTCTGTGGTATAGTTCGGTTTTTAAACTGAAATTTCGAAGTAATAAGCGCTTAAAATGCTAATTTAATTAATAGAATTTGTTTCTGAAAATGCATAAGTGCAGATATGGCGAACAGGAAAGTATGCGGGTTTCAGAAGTTTGGCCATTGCCCCAGGGAACGCAGAAGTCCTTGTCAAACTCCCCGCATTCGCAGGTGTACTACAATGAAATTCCTTCTACCTGCGAGGTGGCTTTTCTAGGAACTCGGAGAATCGAGACGTGAGTGATTTACTGTTCTGTCCTGCTCCATTCAGGGGTTGAAGCACAGTACAAAGGGAAGAACGACTGGAATCCATTTATTTATTTCAAAGACTGCCGACTGTACACGCTGCGACATTTTACTTACCTTCTTGATGCTTTCTTTACACCTTTGGAAAATTGTTATTGTCCCTCATTGCGTTCTTTATCAACAAGTTTAATGACTTACAATACTATTTATAGTACAGAATTTGATAGCAATAACAATGATGTCTTTTTAAGCAGACAACGCTTCGGCAATTAAATTACTAAAATGTTAATACTTTGGGAAGAGGTGGTTATGTTCTAAGCTTGTTTTTTTAATTACTGCATTAAAATTTGTTGGGTTGGATTGGTACAGGCCACACTGTACAGCAAGGTTTGATTCTGGAATACTTTCGACCTCCTGCACGCGGTACAGGGGGGGGGGGGGGGGGATATTCCTGCCGCTCGTTTCCTTCTACAACAGTGGTTTCCAGCCTTTTGGTGACCGCGGATCACCACTTTCAATTAACATTAAAGAATATTTAGGTAGCAAACATAGTTAAGAGATACTGAATTTAATTCAGATCTAAAATATTACATGTCTCAATAAATTTATTACTTAAAAAAGTCTAACTATTCAACCTATTTTTTTCTGTCTAATCAGAAATGGTAGTTTTTTAAATAAATAAAATCATGTGTATTTAATTTATTTCAAATTATAATGACGAAAAAATAAAAACGAGGTATCAATGCACAAAATTGCCTTTATCGTGTAGGAAAAAGTTGTTAGTCCCTCACTTTTTTAGATTTTTTTTTAATTAATTCCCAAACAATGGATGATTATAGTTTTAAAAAAGCAAAACAAAACCATTTTGATTAGTAAAAAGCTCCACGGATCACCAGTGGTCTGCGAACCACAGGTTGGGAACCACTACTCTACAGGATGGTAGGTCATTTATCCCCAAAGACTGCTTTCCCTTGAAATTATATAACGAAAGCGCATACTGCAGCCAAAGGCGACACACTCCTCCGCGCAGTACAAAAGTCAGAGGGGGTAATGAGTTAATAATCGGCCTAGTTTACGCGTCTCATTTTACTCTACACGATTGTATAGCATTTATTCACATAGGTTGATTGAACGTTGAGGCATGTGACCGGAAACGTATACGGCAGTCAAGAGAGACCCCTCCCCCCCCCCCTCCCATGGCACAAAGATCCTGGAATGGAATTGGTAAATAATCAGCCTGATCGACGCGTCTCACTTTCCTCTACTCAATGGTATGCCATTTATTCCCATAGGATGATTCCGGAAGAGTTAAGTGGCAGAATCAAATACTACAGTTGGTCGAAACTCCCCTCCCGAAGTGGTACACAAGTCAGAGGTCGAAATGGATTAATAATATTTCTCTTCGGAAATGCTCTCTTTCCTCTACATGATACTATGTCCGAAAGGAAAGATGTATTCACGTCAAATAAAAACCTTTTTTGTTTTCTAACACCTTGGAATTAATGGCCAATTACACCTCAAAAACCCCATTACACCTCAAAGGAAGAGAAGCCTGACTTCACCCGCGACCCCATTGCTCTTTTATACCTTTTTGCCATGAAAATAAACAGCATTCACATAATGCAATTCAAACACTTCAAAAAGTATTGAGTATTCTTTTTGTAGAATTTCTTTTCTTTATAACACCTTACGTGGTACATGTTTTTTCACAATAGTTTCTTTACGCGAGATTCTTTTTAGGTAATATTAATTGCAAACAAAGTTATGAATACTAAATATTTTTGTAATATGAATAATTTGGAAACCCCCTCGGAAACGTAGTCTAAGCCCAGGCTTCACAGACTATTCCAGGGTATGGGACGTAAAATTTCAAAAAAGAGGAAAATCAAAATAATACACCCAAATATGTGTGAATAGTAAAGAATAACGTTCTTTCATAATTTTGTTTGATTGTAACAACATTCATATCTATAATAATATAAGAAAGAATATGTCTGTCTGTGGCATGCAAAATACATATTTCCTCTGCACGGAACTATCTAAAATTTTAAACATAAGTACTATTCAACCTCTAATTCCTCTAATTATGCACCTGGAAGTCGAAATTAAAAAAATTTAGTTAAGTATTTTTTAATTCTTATTTAAAGTTTCCAATAGAAATCGTAGGGTCGTAGTGAGGGTGAACTGCGTATACATTATGTAGGGATCAGGAAAGGAATTAACTTGTGGAGTAAAGAAGCGAGCACATATCTACTTACGCTATGAAGCTACTGCATCTTAGTCGGTAGAGTGTTGCAACTCGGAACAAATAGTCGATGGTTCAAAACCCAAAGGGGCAGCTCTATTTTTTAATCTGAATGACTGACGGATTCCCAGCAACGCGGGACCGTCCAGCTAGTATATCTTAATAAACGTGAAAATAAAATTAACAAACCGGCATAGATACTCAACTAAGACTAGTCTGTTTTAAAATATCACGAATATTTTTTTTAGTACATCCAAATGGCCCAGTTGTTAAAGAATTTCTATGAATACTAATATTTCAGAAGAATAACCAACTATATTAATTTCGAGTAGCTTTACTTTTATTTCTGAATCAAAATATTAAAAACTTAGTATTTACTATTTTTATTAAGCCTTGATTTCTAAAATTTTGATTTCGTTGTTCTTTAATCAAAATATTTTTTCCATTATCAGTTAAAATCTTTGGAATTTTATTCCTTTAATAACATGAAAAAGTAATATATAAAGTTGAAAATTTACCCTGCGTATGTTTTTTTTATTACTTGCATAAAACACTTTTCAAATAATAAATAAAAGTTCATACACAAATTACTCACATTTTATGAAAGTATTGATCTAAAAGTTCGATCCACGGTAATAAATATAATAGTTACAATTAACCTGCATACGAACAAAACAATTAACAAAAAATAATTTTAAAAATTAACAAAATTCTAAACTATTTCCTTCCAAAGTATCAATAACGAAAAGAAAATACTTTTAAATTGCAAACGATATTTTCATCCATGTTAAGTGAATGATAGACATTAAAATAATTATAGTATATATTATTAAAATTTTCTTAAAAAATGCCTAATTTTTCAAGTAAAGTACTCGACTACTATATAACCATTTATTTTAATAAACGGCATACCATATTATAAACTGACCATGTAAGTTCAATAATTCTAAATTGTATTCTTAATGTTTGCCATTTAATGTTTTAAAAGGAAATATTCATTGTCATACTAAATAAAATATTTTCTCAATTCTTATTCATTTAATAACATTAAAAATAAATATAGAATTGAAAATTTGCAGTGAAATTAAGCTTCGTACATTTAAAAAAATACTTGCATAAAATATATTTCAAATAAATTAAATGGACACGTTCGTACACAAATTATTCGCATTATGAAATTATTGTTCTAAAAGTTCGTTCTAAGATAATCAAATATAGTTACAATACACCTGCATACAAACAAATCAAAATAATTAAAATATTTAAAAACAATTATAAAACATTTCCCTGATATAACATTCTGCGTGTTTTAATTTTAGAATGAATCCGTATTGTAGTAAAAAGTCCAATGTGCAGACGTTTTTCAATAATTATTAAATCAAACAAAACCTATTACGTCATTTTTATAGTGTCAATAACGAAATTTTTTATTTTTAAATGCAAACGATATTTTTGTCCATGTTAAGTCAATGGAATACATTAAAATTGTTATAATATACGAATAGAACATCGTACAAACTTAAAAATTATCACAAAAAATTTATAATTTTTCAAATAAAATACTCTGAAAATTTCACAAAGCTACGTTTTGTAGTTATGGTGTAAAGATTATATGTGTAAAGAATGGCATTTTAATTGATTAATAATTTTTTTATATTATATTGTCGCTTGTCTCCGTTGATTTTAACTGATTTTATTGTTGCAACTTCGGGAAACTTTGCTGACGTACACTAAAAAATGTCATAACATTCGAATGGAACTTCGTAGAGACTTAAAAATTTTCACGTTAAAATTCTTATTTTTTTAACCAATTATTCTGTGAATTTCAAAACTTCACGTTTTGTAGGTACGGAGCATTTTTTGTACTGACAAACAAACATCCGGACAGATTTTGGGAATTTTCAGCTTTATATATAAGATAATTTTATTCAATTTAAAATTTATTTTTATTCAATTTAATTTTATTCAATTTAATTTTATTTAATTTAATTTTATTCAATTTAATTTTATTCAATTTAATTTTATTCAATTTAATTTTATTCAATTTAATTTTATTCAATTTAATTTTATTCAATTTAATTTTATTCAATTTAATTTTATTCAATTTAATTTTATTCAATTTAATTTTATTCAATTTAATTTATTCAATTTAATTTTATTCAATTTAATTTTATTCAATTTAATTTTATTCAATTTAATTTTATTCAATTTAATTTTATTCAATTTAATTTTATTCAATTTAATTTTATTCAATTTAATTTTATTCAATTTAATTTTATTCAATTTAATTTTATTCAATTTAATTTTATTCAATTTAATTTTATTCAATTTAATTTTATTCAATTTAATTTTATTCAATTTAATTTTATTCAATTTAATTTTATTCAATTTAATTTTATTCAATTTAATTTTATTCAATTTAATTTTATTCAATTTAATTTTATTCAATTTAATTTTATTCAATTTAATTTTATTCAATTTAATTTTATTCAATTTAATTTTATTCAATTTAATTTAATTCAATTTAATTTTATTCAATTTAATTTTATTCAATTTAATTTTATTCAATTTAATTTTATTCAATTTAATTTTATTCAATTTTTATTTACACTTAATTTCACTTAATTTCATTAAAAACTTAATTTCATTCAATTCCAAAATAAATTTTATTCAATTTAAAAATTATTTTTATTTAATTTAAAAGTTATTTTTTTTAAAATTACTATTATTCAATAAAAAATTAGTTTTATTCAATTAAAAAAATGTATTCATTTAATTTTTTTATTCATTTAAAAAATTAATTATTTTCTAAATAAAAAAAAATTACAATTAAAAACTTAACCCTCTTTTTATTTCAAATATTATATCCATCACATTAAAAAATATGCTTTTTATTTCAATTCCATGAATAATGAAGTACCCATTAAGGCGATACGTAGCCAAATCTGGCGCCGCTATCGTTCGAGTGTTGGTTCGTGTAGTTCCGGCGCCGCGCGTGTTGGAGCGCCGGCTGTGAACTTCTCCCGGCGTGCGTTCCCATGGACTGCGGCATCGGTCTCTCGTTGTCCGCGGGTCACGAACTTCCCCCTGCCTGCCCACTCGATCCCCACACAACAATCGGTAACGGTCGCCTTCCTTCCTACACACGAACCACCGTGCCCATTATATGAGCGGTCAGCCGAAACATCACCCCCCCCCCCTCCCCCTTTCATGTGATGCAATCCGGCATCTCTCTCTCGCATGCCGAGGCACACGTTTGGATTCCATTCATTCCATTTTTTTTATCTGCGGTAGCACCATTGGTGGTATATAGACCTCACCCCTCCCTCCTTTCGTGTATGAGATAAGTCCTGTCTTATGGTTAGGGGGATAACAATTTTTATTCGTATCATTTAAAGATTTGTTTTGTATATATTATTAAAAAATATAATCTTTAAATGCTATACTATGTTTTAATGCTTTTCTAACTATACCCCTCTTTGCATTGACTTTAGTAAGGAAAATAAGACAAAAATAAGAATTGTTTTCGAATGGAGTAAATTTCATTTAAAGATCTATATATGTAATATTTTTTTTTTAAAATACCATATTTTAAATTTCCTTAATGTACCACCCTTTTTAATAATTATAACTTAACTGAGTCACAATAATCTTCATCGTGTCTATAAAACTCTTTTTACTAATCCACATAACTACTCTATAAGATTCATGTTTTTTACTTTAATGCAATAGAGTTCCCAGAAATTTCGTTGACGACTTCAATTCCAATCTTAATTTAGTCATAACACTGCCAATGCAAATATTTTGGCGTAACTTTCCCATAGGAATACTTTATGGGTTTTTAGAGTGCCTCCACGTGAAATTTCCCTGGGCAAAACCACTAAAACCGGCTTCCCTGACTCAATCTAATTGAAGATAATCCGCAAAATTCCCTGGCTTTAAATATGAAAAGTCCCTACGATTGGTCACACTCTCTTATTCTTAAGGTAACCCAGATCCTATAACGAAACGTATGTCCACTCTGGAAGAATAAATTTTCTGGAAAAAATAATCCTTATTTGTATACTTTTACAACTGACCCCTCCTGAAAATCATGCTGACTGCCCTCTAACTATAGAATCCCTTTACATATACTTCAGCGGATCCCCAGCATCACTGACCAAAAGGTACAAGTTTTATTAATTCGTTTTCAAGGTCCACAAACTAATTAAGAAACCATTTTTTTTATGGACGATTCAGCACAAATAGGGTTCTATTTTTAATATAGAAACTTCATAAGAACTTTCAACTTTGCCAACTGAAAATTTTATATTGGTTTCATTGTACCAAATTCCAAATTTTGGGGGAAATTATTGGTATGCCGGAACAAGAATGTATTTTATTAAAATACAAATGCAGCGTTAACACTGCGCAATAAAAATACATAAAATCTAGACATATTTCAGGAGATACATCTCCTTTCATCAGTAGAAATGAAAAAGTCTGTGTGAACAACAAAATGAAAATAAACCCATAATTGAAAATGTTGCCAGGGAACAAAAAAATATTTCAATCAGTTGGAATTAACTTTTTTGTGCCAACAAACAAGAAAAACCGGAATAACCAAGATTTGTTAGCAATCGAATCAATATTGCTAAAAATGTGAAACGCCTACAGGAAGTCAAGTTCGAATGGAGATTTGGGTTTTCAAGTGAAATGTGTTTTTGTTGAAAAATTAAATATAGGATTATGTTCCCAAGAGTACCTGGCAGTGGAGTAGTTCTTTATTTCTTGTTCGACATTATGTGCTTGGTGCTCCTTAATAAATCTTAATGGCCTTTTTGTTTGATCAATATAAGATGCCATATAGACATGAGATACTATATATACTATGTATTTTGTAATCCAAAATAATATCCGAACTATACATATCCTTAATACACGGATAATAATATTGTAATGTTGCGAAACCTCAACGAAATCAACCATGTAATATACAATTAAATTAAATATATAAATTTTAATTGAAGATTTGATTAGGAGCTTAATTTCAAAAAAGAACATTTTCTCAAAACTGTTCCGTTTGGATATGTTCCACTTTGAAAAGAAATAAATATAGACTGCAATTATTAAACTAAAATCTGTACATTTTTCAGTTTTCTTGGAAATGTGGTGCCTTCCTAAGTCCAGCGCTCCAAACGGTCGCTAATGTTGGGAATATTTTAAATTACTATTGAAAGTTGAAAAGTATAAAAAACAAGTGTAAGTAAAACATATTTTCCATATACATGCTTAAAATATTTTTTTTTAATTTTAAAATGCTAACTTTAGCAGTTTTAAAAATATAAGCATTTTCCGGTATTTAAACTTGCATTAAAGCTGATTAGTTATGTTATTTTGCATTGTGTTCTTATACATAATTTATTTTAAAAAGCAGTGGTTGAATAATAAAAAAAAAGCTCCCTAAAACTTGCTAGCAACATGTGCTCTCTCTCTCTCTCTCTTTATACCCAATTTTAAAATAAAATAACTCAGTACAAGTACTTCACCCCTCCACCCCCACTTAACCCCCCATCTGAACCTCACAAGAAAGGGGGAAGGTGCACACCATCCAACATCCAATCAAACCACCCATCCCCAACCGAAACACCCAATCACGCCACCGACACCCACTTGGCGACGCTCACCACCATCGCCAACAGTCTTTCCACGGCAACCTGGTCCCAAAAAAAACACCAAGAAGAAAGAAAAGGGCAGATTGGCGCGAGTGGGTGTTCTCCGCTTCTTTTTTCTTTCTTCTCCGATGCCGTGGGAAAGTGTCGGCTCCTTCTGGAATTAACTCTCGATCATCTCTTCTCTCTCTCTCTCTCTCCACTCTCCAGACGTTCGCTTGCCGCTCGCGTGTCCCCATCCTCTGCCGGGTTGTCATAGGAACGCGTGTTGTGGGTCGGTTGAGTTGTGTCTTTGCTGGCGAGAATGAGTGACATGGATTCCGACTGCGATGATGTGTTTTCGGAGGGATATGGGGCGGGCACGGAAGATACTAAAAGGTAAGAAAATATTTTTAGCGTATATTCTAAAATATATATATTGTAATTAGTATATATTCAAAGTTATATATTCTAAACTTTTATATATTCTAAACTTTTATATATTCTAAACTTTTATATATTCTAAACTTTTATATATTCTAAACTTTTATATATTCTAAACTTTTATATATTCTAAACTTTTATATATTCTAAACTTTTATATATTCTAAACTTTTATATATTCTAAACTTTTATATATTCTAAACTTTTATATATTCTAAACTTTTATATATTCTAAACTTTTATATATTCTAAACTTTTATATATTCTAAACTTTTATATATTCTAAACTTTTATATATTCTAAACTTTTATATATTCTAAACTTTTATATATTCTAAACTTTTATATATTCTAAACTTTTATATATTCTAAACTTTTATATATTCTAAACTTTTATATATTCTAAACTTTTATATATTCTAAACTTTTATATATTCTAAACTTTTATATATTCTAAACTTTTATACATTCTAATTGTAATATATTCTAATTATTATATATTCGAAGTTATATCTGCAACTTTTATACATTCGAAGTTATATCTGCAACTTTTATACATTCTAATTGTAATATATTCTAATTATTATATATTCTAATTGTTATTTATTCTAATTATCATATATTCTAATTATTATTATTTCTAATTGTTATATATTCTAATTATTATTGATTCAATTATTATATATTCTATTGTTATACATTCTAATTATCATATATTTTAATTATACATTCTATTGTTATATATTGTAATTATCCTATACTGCAATTATTATAAGGAATTTTGATACATTGTAATTATTATATATTCTAATTATTATTGTATGTATTCAGTTATTATATATTCAATTCTTATATATTCAATTCTTATATATTCAATTATTATATGTTCAATTATTACATATTCTATTGTTATATATTCTAATTACTATTATATATAAATTATCATTGTATATTCTAATTATTATATATTAAATTATAATAATATATTTTAATTTCTATAATATATTCCAATTATTATTTTATATTATATTTATTATTATTTATTGTTTATTATTATTATTGGTGCATGTTTCTTGTCAAATCACATTTACTATTCGAAGAATGCTTTTTAATAGTGTAACAATTCTTTAAGTAATGGTAAATTCAAGTAGTATCCATAACAGAATTTTTTTTTTATTCTTCAGCGTTGCGTATATTTTGTTTTATGTCAATTGACTGTGATATTTTGGTTTGTTTTGAAATGAAAACTTTATAATTCCCATGAAAGTTCACTCGAATATGATTTTTTTCTGATTACATGGTGCTTATGACGTCATTATGTTTACATTGTTGCGATAAGCCGATTCGCTATAACTTCGTTTGTTGATTTGCTAAAACCAGTATTGATTAATCGGATTATACCTTGGATTATACCACGCGATGGGTTATTCTCCTTCTTTGTATCTCGAAGGCTTATTAATTATTTTAGGTAATTTCTTTTTAAAACAAGAAAGTGCCTTAATATTATGTTTCTTGGTCTAAAATAAATAATAAAGTATTGAGGTACTTAAGTCTGAGGCACCTGAGGTCTCCTAAAAGTCTACATTATAGTATTGCGAAAAAGTTTTTAAGTCTATAAAATTCCTAAATATGAGGAACAATAGCCAAAACACTAACACCTGATAAATTTGAATTGTTTGTGCATTTTTTAAAATTATTAATGTATTTCCATTTAAAAAGCGGAATGTATTTCCATACTTTTTCCAGAGTCTGTTAAATATAACATTTTAAATTAAGTTGTACAAACACGCATTGCTTTTATTTAACGTTAAAAGGTAATGTAGTGTTATTTTATTTAAAATAAATATAATCTAAATTGTGAAAAATATTCACGTATTTTGAAAAAGTTTTACTTATACTTTTTTTTCAATTCTATAAAATTTTATATAAATAGAGTTAGTAAGTTTTCAACTTAAATTCGTCAACTAAAAAAAATCGTAAAAAAAACATATTGTTTTGGGACAAGAAGAATTGTTCATAAGACGAAAGCCCCATTAAAAAGAAGAATGAAATATTATGTGTATGAGTTGTAACTAAAATTTATCTGATTTTATTTATTTTGTTTTTATAAAAGTTAATTTACTCTCTTTTCTCTAACAGTATGTCTGGAGTTGATGAAGACGGACGACATGTGATGAACAGAAAAAGAAGACGTGGTGTAAGTAGACACCTTTATAATATAAGTAATTAAGCAATTTTGTGAGGTAAGTCAGAGGAACAAGATTGCTTTACAAATAAATAAGAAGTATACATGTGTCGTCGACATGCAATATTAATTACTTGTCAAGTGATATTAAGTGCGTAGAAGTCTATTAATATTAAATACATGTCCAGCAATATTAAGTACATGTAGAGCAATATTAATTACATGTCTAGTAATATGGAGTATATGTCTACACTTTTAAAAGATGTATTTAAAAATAAGTCAAATGTACTCATTTTTTAATACATTCAATGCTTATCATAGCTCCGAATTCATTTAAAAAAAATTTACTTACAAATGAGTAAAAATAAATAAAAAGAAGAGATGCTAGCCTAGGCTTGCTTCATAAATCACTTTCAATAAATATCGACAATTACAACCAAGATTTACCGAGGATCGAACCCAGATTTGTAGGTTCCTCTGTCCAGAGTCATATCCGTTAAGCTACCAGGGCGACGTTTACGATGCAATTGTACTAAAAAAAGTGTAAGTTAATGAACTCATTTTGAAGCACTTTTTTTTTACTGTGTAGTACTATTAAGCTCATAAATGTCTAGTAATATAAATGTCCAGAAATGTTAAGTAAGCTAATTTTCACAGTATACATCCTAATTTTTTTTTATTTTTATTTTGGGCAACTGGTTAGGTAAACGTTGAAATATAGAATGGTCACAAATTGTTGAGTGATAGTCATTGTTTGGCTGTATCACATTCTCATCTATTGGTATGATAAAATCTTATTTTTGTCCTACTACTTCGTTTATATTTTAAACAAGTCACTTAGGTTTAGTAGCAACAAACAAAGTAGTTAAACTACAGAAAAAATAATGGTTTATTATGTGTAGCTAAAAAGTCAAACAATGACCATCGTCCTACAATTTATGACCACCCAGTACAGCCAGGGTATTTTATTTGTGATAAAAGAAATCATTAAAAGAAGTATGACTTGTGGGTGAAAAGAATTATTTTCATTCTGACACAAAACTCCACTCCAGCTTATTTATTTAAAGTTTCGACTTTTATTTCATTTATATCGTGAAATGACGCCTACGACACGGTTATATTATACAATCGAAAACGCGGAACATCTAAAAGAAAAGTATTTCACGTAGAAAAAAATTAAAAACCAATTCAACCTGACTCAAAGAAATTCTATAAGATCTCACATTCTTATCTAATACAACTAAAGAATAAGGTTATATTTCAACGTAACATCCCTCACCACAGCATAACATCACAAAGCAAATCCACAGTTTGTATTCTTCACGCGTTTCACGATTTTCGCATTTCGCAGAAGAGACTAAACGTGACTTTTAAACACAGACCCTGGTGGGCAAAACGAACTCTTCCTGGCCATTGTCTCCCAAGGAATCTTCTCGAACAACTGGTATATTTCAATTGCAGAATGGCGGCTCCTTTCATTCTTAAAATATCCTCTAGAAGCATTGTAAATTTGCATTTTCGCATTTAAATATCCGTTTCCGGTTTGTGGGGGGATTAAGAGAAACAAGCATGGGAATTATTCACTGGTATAAAGAACAATGCTGGTTTGAAGAAAAAACGTGAATTTGTTCTTTCCTGCTGTCGATTGAAAATTTTGTTTTGTTTGAAAGAAGTGGTTTTAATTTCTTCAGACAATGGCATTCTTTTGAAATTTAAAATTCGAATTGTATATTCCATCTATTTTAAGTGTACAACTTTAATCTTTAAACATAATACTTTATTTTAAGTAAAATATATGTATATAGTTTTCAAAGTTATTTTAGAATTGAATAATTCTAGTTAATAATTTACATAATGTGTATTTATCTAATTCTTTTTTAAATGAATAGGGATACAGCAAAATGATAATGTTGTCCATAGTGCAGTAGAGTCGAAAACACTTAATCTATCCAAAGATACACCAGTATTTTAGTTAAAAAAGAACTAAAAACAAATTTCACTCTAAAATACACAAAAAGATATTGTTTTTCAAAATTATGAGAAATGAATCAGAAATTGAAAATCTCAAATCTGTTGCTTTATACTTTACATTTTATTTCAGATTATTGAAAAGAGAAGACGAGACAGGATAAACAACTCTTTGTCAGAACTTCGAAGACTAGTGCCTGCCGCATTCGAAAAACAAGTACGTGAACTTTTTCTCAATTACACACCGCCAGTAGCCCATTGTTCATCTTTAGTGCAACGTTAATTCGGCCTAATAATACTAATTAAATCATGGTCGTCTCAAATTTTTTAAATGACCGGGATTAAACGTACTATATAACCCTTAAATATTTTCATTGTATAAAGTACAAGTAGTAATTATTAATGATAAAAATATGCAAATCAGGCATATGTTTTACAAATATGCTTCATTTAGATGTTAATTATATTTCTAATTATAGTTAATAAGTAATCAGCTTATTTTGAATAAACTGTGTATAATTATTTTTAAATGACGCAACCTCTATTAAGCTAATTTGCACTTTTAAATTTTTAATATAATTCAAATATATATCTTTTCATACATGCAAAGTTCTTGTCTTCCTTTCAAAATATTGAATAATTACTAGCCCCTTTCTGTCTTTTAATAAACTTTAAAATACTATATAATTCATATTATTTTTTTACAATTAAAGGAATGAGTGTTAAAGTTACCAGTACAGAAATTTGCGTGAATACATGATTATTCCAGGCTTGTGAATTTTTTTTTAACCACACGTTAATAATAAACTTATATATAATTTTTTTCTTTTTAGGGTTCTGCAAAATTAGAAAAGGCCGAAATACTTCAAATGACTGTTGACCATTTAAGGATAATGCATTCTAAAGGTAATTAATTATGTTTACTCGACTATCCACAAACGACACTTTCCCATTTTTAAATACTAATGACTACTTTTAAAAACTCTATTCTGTCTATAAAACAAACGAACCAATCTTAGTTCGTAAAAGAGTAAATTCAAAGTCAATTTTACAAAATTTAATTTCAATGAAATCTACTAATAATGAGCTTTTAGTCTAGTCAAAACGTTTTCAAAATGGACATTTATATATTTTCTAGTTATATTAAGTGTAACTTCGTACTTCGTTTCTTGTAATTGACTAACCTTTTTATGACATCTATGCTAGCAAGTGTAGATAAAGAATAAATTTATTTAAAAAAAATTACATTTTTAAATGCTAATTACATTTATATTATCATTGTGATATTCACTGCTTTCAAAAATACGTTCTAAAAAATATAGACCTCCTCAACAATAAATTGCAAACACTCTGGTATTCTTAGGTTAAAAGTATTAACACCTTCGAAACATGTGAAAATTCAATACAAGCTTAGTAGGGTCATCTCCAGGACTTACGATGATTTGGTCGAGAAGCCTTAAAATTGCCAAGTCAAATATGGGTTTTTACCAACTGTTTTAGAGTAAAATTACCAACTTTTTTTAGAGTCTGATAATTTACCTATTTTTCCCCCTTTGGATGGGAAAAATTAGTTTTAAATGGAAAATTACCACCTCGACCAAAATGTATTAACATTTTGTAATTTTTGCCATGATGTCTCCAGCATTTTTCATGACTACGAGGGTTATAAGAATATTCGTTATTTCCTGTAGACTTGGCAAAATCAATCACAAACCTAGTTGGCAAACTTGTGAGACATTTGGCTCTTTTTCTTAAAGTGAAACTTTTTAGTTTCATTAAAAAAAAAATCCAAATGTTTCACAAATTTGCCAACTAACATTGTGATTTTGCGAAGTCTACGGTAATTTACAAACATTGGGAAACTCCCCCCACCCATAGCCAAGTCCCTAAGGCTTATTGAGTCAGGAACATGCACTTATGACCAATGCAACAACTGTTGTAAGCGTGAAAGTAAAAAAAAAAATAGGAAAATCAGCGTAAAAGTGTGGCACCTGCCCCCTTTAGAATTCCCGCCACACGTTGGTTACCTGACAAAAGGTGCGAGGAAACTGAAAAGTGTAAGAAATGCAAAAAATGGATACACAGTTAAGAAACGGGAAGGTAGCAGTTGCCTCAAAGGAGTTGAAGAGTATCAGGTGTCGGGGGGAGGGTTCATATTGGTAAATGCAAGAGGGTTCGACATCTGGTTGAAGAGGCGTCGTGGCAAGGTCAGAATTCGATTCCATTGATTCCCACGGTGAATTTCTGTCTTGTGACAGTTTTCGTAAGAGCATCTGCTGAATTTTAATGTCAAACTATTTATTGTTGAAGTATGGATGAATGCTTATGAGTTAGTTATGATTATCAGTTATCAGGCGCTCTTGGGTTGCTAGCCGCACACGCACTAGCAACTCATGATTATCAACTCACATTTGAAGAGGTGGGTGCAAGAACCAGGCAGCTCCATTTTTTTCTGATTTACACTTTTTCACTTGTTTTTATAAAGAAAAAAATCTTCTATCGATTGGTGCAAGAACCAGGCAGCTTTAAGAGATATAAAGGGAAATGAGTTGTACTTTTGTATTATACGATGCGAAAACCGTAAATGTTTTTCGTCTTTCCTGAAAATTTTTGAAAACTGGAGCTGCCTGGTTCTTCCACCCGCGTTGTCAATTGGAAAACTCAATTTGTACCGGCTGACTTAGCAGCTTTTTAGTTTGATAAAATATCTTCGCTACAGAGTTAACAATCATAATAATGTGATAATGGGAAATGATCGACAATTTGGCAATTTTGTATGTATTGCTGTAATACGTATTTGGCGATTTTCCCCCTTCAGTTTGGTGGTTGCGAAATTTGAGACCTGGCATGATATTTAATTTTGTCACATATTTAATTTTTTCTCCTCAAAATACTGCCAAAATTAAATTATTATAGAGATTGCCATACGTTTGGAAAATTACATTGCATTATTTTTTTTTCACGGGAACGTCTATTGTAAGGCTGGTTACAAATAGTTGGGCGATGACCATTGTTTAACTGTATCACATTTAACTGTATTGACACAATAAAACATTATTTTTAGTTAACTACTTCGCTTAGCTTTAATAACAACAAAGTAGTTGAAGTATAGCAAAATGAATTGTTTATTATCAAACAATGACCATCGTCCAGCGGTTTTTGCTATTTCGCAACCACCAAACTGAAGGTATTGTTGAACACGTGGCTATGTACCAGAAGACATTAATGCTCATTACCAAATTTAAAGTAGGATAAAAACACAATGAAAAACATCCAATAAAATATATAATAATCATAGTAGTTAACATTTTTAAAAAAAAATAGGGATCCCAAAACCGCCGGCTCTTAGGCCAAGGCATTGCTTAGGCCCAGTCTTAAAGTGGCCAATTAAAAATTAGTTCATTTACAGAACCCCCTATTTAAAAACATCCAAACTACTACACTACCTACTCTAATCATCTGTTTTTTCTTAATAGTATACACGTTGAAAATGCGTGTGTGTTAAGCTGTACAGCAATTTACTCTACACTGAAAAACTGTACAAATAAATAAACAAGCCAAGTTTCAGTTCCGCGGTGGCCAATCAATCTTCGTAGGCCCATGGCCTCGTGCACGGCGTAGGGTTGGGGTCAGACCGCTGTAATTGCGCCCGCATCGTGGGAACCCGCTCCCGGGGCAGCGTGCCAAAGGGCGCCAATTCCGGTAGCCAAGGGTTCATGGGACGAAAGACACGGGCCTCGCTTTATTAACGAACGACCGGTCGATTACTGTAATTTGAGAAGGGGGCCGTAACCGGAAATAATTAGAGGTAAACGTCGACATCGGTTTGGTTGGGAGGATTGTTCTTTAGTTTCCCCCCTCTCGGTGTCGTTGTTGTTTTCGATGCGTTGTTATTAAGTAAATGTGAGAGTTGAGATTTGGCATTTGTTGTTGTTGGAATAGTGGGGATAAAAGTTATTTTATATATGTCGCATTTTTTGATGGGTTAATTTAATATCCACTATGTGTCAGTTTTACGAACACACATAATAAAATTATAATTGATTTTTTTAATTTAGAAAATGACTTACGTAGACTTAGAAAAAAGCTTACGTCTCTCAGCTCTGGAGTAATATATGTTTTAAACCCAACTTATATCGGTTCTTATTGCTGTAATTTTCACTATTGACACCGTCTAAAAACCATGACGACTGCTCCCAAGCTATAGAACCAGTACATGTATATTTAAACTAAAAATAGTTGTTTAATTCTTAAAAGCATATTATAATTCAAGTTACTTTAAATTAACTTAATAATTTTGTGCTTTTATGTTGATTGTTATTTGTACTATTTGCATTGCTTATCTGATACAATATGCGTTTGAGACAGTGTGACCGTTTTCAGTTCTGAGGTCTAACATATAAATTATAACTATGAATTTTAAATTATTTCCACAATTCTGGGATTTTTTAAAAATATTTTCTGTAATTAAATATTAACGTTTATCTAACAACATAAGGTAAAAATAAATTACAATTAAAAGGCATGCATTTTAAAAGCCTGCCTAAAATATAAAGGGAAAATTATAAAATACTAGTATTTTCAGATCCTTATATACTAATTTATGTGTCCTTAATATTATGTTTAAAAAGATCTATTTTTGATATTCTTATTTACTTTTAAATCATAAGCTATTATTCGTCAAAGTTTAGAGTTTTTAGGGTTAATTTTTATTTAACTATTTAATGCTATTATCTCTTAATTTCATTTCAATTCATAGCTATACAGTTACGCAGCTAATCTTGATCACTTCGTGTCGAAATAAAAAATCCCAATTTACAGTTACCTATTTTTGAGACGAAAATCTCTCGTTTTCAATGCTTCAATTGCTAAGCAGCTTAACGTAAAAAGCCTCTTCAAGAAAAACGCAAGTGTAAGTCTGCATGGAAAGTGATATTCTGATTGTCACTGCATCCGTACTATTTGAAATTTTTTCCCTCTTGAAATCTTTTCCCCTTTCTCCTCGTATTATTTTCTTCCCTCTTGTTGAGTGATGACCAAAATATGACAGATCTTTTCAGATTACCTAAATTATATAATTATAAAAAAAAAATAGTAATGATGTTAACAGCAACTATATTAATAATCAATAATAGTAATAATCTCAATATTGCTTGAATAAATTTTGAGGACGACCCGTCAAAAATTTTACTACAAAATCAATACATTAAATCAATTTTATTTCTAGATGCTTTATGAAAAATGTGAGTTATTATATTACTTAAAATCATTTTCATTTTTGGCTAAATTAAAAAAAAAAAAAACACGACAAAATAAATTTCTTCATTTTGACGAAATTAAAAAAAAAAAAAAAAAAAAAAAAAAACGACCAAATGAATTTCTTTATTTTGACGAAATATTTAATCGGAGCGTATAACAGGCGTCTGTTTTGTCAAAAATGACATGACCATAGTTTTGTCAAATATGATAACTCATTTTTAACAGTGCCCCTTGCTGGGCCATGGAAGCACATAGGCCTCCCCGCATGGCGGTCTCTGCGGAACGCCCGTTACGGCACTGGGGTTTTATGCACTTTCGCAGAATCTCCCCGAAACCACTTTGAGGCTATTTGCGAATCGCATCCGATCTGAAGACCACGATTTCGGGAACCCACCACCTAAAAACAATAACAAAAAAAAAATCCGTCATCAACGTACGTAACGCGCTGTTTCTCACGGCACGACTTTCGCGATTTCTCCCATCCTCCCGGCGATTTCTCAAGAACGAGAGGGGAAAAAAAGTAGGTGAATCGCTGGGGAAGCTTCTTCCACTCACTCTCAGGATGCGAGTCATTATCGTCCCTCAATCGCCGTTGTCTCACGACGAACGGGCTCTTTTTTACGCTCTGATTTATTTTTATTCCGCCACTTATCGGCGTTTGTTCTCTGCTGAGAGAGAAAAAATTCCACGGGATGGAATAAAAAAGAAGCGTAAGGGGTTGAATATGAATTTTTTTTAACACCGTGGGAGTGGGATATAGAATAATACTTCCTATTATTGTTTTTTTCTTCTAAGATTGGAGTGGTTGTAAAAGAGTCCGATGTGAAGATGACCATGACGAGTGACACTGCACGGTTTGCTGCTTCTTTGATTTCGGTTATTTTTAGGAGTGTGTGTTCAGATGGATGGAGATTAGTTCGGCTTGCTTCTGCTGTAATCTCCCACACGTGTTTTGCCAGTAAAACAAAATTTGTTTGGCAGATAAGGGAATTTCACGATAGAATCGGCTATTCTGGGATTTTTCTAGATATTTCTGACTACTCGTTAAGTTATCTGTCGAATTAAATATTTTTTTTATCTAAGGAAATACGTTTTATATACTAATAGTAACGTCGTTCTTCAAACAACGAAAAGCTTATTTAATTTAATACTTAACTAATAAAACTATTGCCTCTGTGAGTAATAAACAAATAATAATTTTCTTGTGAGTCCTATAAACAGTATCATTCGTTTTGTAAAAGTATACTTGAATTGTTAAACACTTTTTGTTCTCTCTGGATATCTATCTTTTAAAAATTGAGTCGCGTTAAATAAATTACATCTCTAGCGTATATTCAACAAACATTTACCTGCTGTTACGTAAAGAAATAAATTGAAATAAAGCAATCAGTTCTGTATTTAAGTTACAAGTTGGTCACAAATTGGGGAGCTCTGTCCAACTATACACGAGAATAACCTAAGTAGAACCTGAAGCAGAAGCTATAAAATGTATAAATATTTCATTGTTTAGGCTTAACTTAAGTTGTCCCCGAGTGAGTATAGTCGCTAACGCCCGTCAACCCCCGGAGGATTGCTACGTTATTCTCTCGCTTTGATCGCATTAATTCTATGCCTTTCCTTTAATAAAGCCCGTTTGAAAAAAAAAAGAGTTACAATCATTTTTCTGTTATTCAAAGTTTGAGATGTAGATGGCGCCATAATGACAACTATTTTTTAAATGCGCAATTAACTACTCAATTGCTTACTATTTTATAGTTTTGGCACATCTACAATTCATTCTGTTTCAAATGACATCTTGATCATAAAAATTGGTTATATAGTTTAGGAGGAATGTCTGTCATATAACAAAGCTTGGTTATTAAATATATAAATAATAAATCACTCTTTCTGCTATACTTTAACCGCTTTTGTTGCTACTATAACTAAGCCACTTGTTTAAAATATAAGCTAAGAAGTTGGGCCAATATAACGTTTTATTTAGCTAGTAATACAGCTAAATGCTATATATCGAAACAATGACCATCGCCCAACAATTTGTGACCAGCCTTTATAACGTACTGATTAATTAAAAGAAAAACAGAGAAGTTATCGTTTTATGTCATTTCTTTTTGTTAAATTTGTCTTGTTTATTAAAAAGAATACATTTGGTGTGTGATGTGTTCTTTATGTATTTTATTCAAAAAGCAACCAATTACAAATAAATGCAAGATGTGCTTCTAAAAACACCAACTATCTTCTTCCAGGTATGGACGTATTCAATTTCGATCCTCACAATTTCATCATGGACTACCACGGCATCGGATTCAGGGAATGCGCCTCAGAAGTAGCCAGATACCTCGTCGGATTCGAAGGACTAGATCTCCAGGACCCCCTACGCCTACGCCTGATGAGCCACCTCCAGTGCTTCTCCGCCCAAAGAGACTTGGCCCTCAACTCGTCGCAGCAAAGCCCGGCCCCTAGCCCGTGGTTCTCGTCTTTACCAGCAATGCCAACACCCCAGTACCCATCCTTCGCATCTTCCAGAAGCAGCAGGGACTTCCCAATGTACAGCAGTCGAAGCAGCGCTGAAGGAAGACCCAGCAGTGCCAGCAGTGGTAAGTCCACGGAAACCTCTGGCAGCAACCGTGGTTCCCCAAGGGTCGCGCATCAGATACCAGTCAGTCCCATTGCACTCAATGCTTCGACATTGCTTGGTGGATTTGGAAGAGCGTCCATTGTCCTTCCAGAAGGACCGAAACAGCCATCTCCAGTTAGGCCGTACAGGCCATGGGGAACGGAACTTGCTTACTGATTCCTGTGGAAGGACAGTGTAACATGAAAAAAACCATACGTAATCTTGACAGAAGGTCTGAAACAATAATTCAGTAATTAGGTATTGAACGTTATGGGTATGGCTCGCTCGTGTATTGTTCTTCAGCAGTAAAATCTCATCCAACCAATCTACTGTCTAAGTGAGATCATACAAGAACCAGTATGGCTGTTGTCATAACTACTTTCAACCAAATAATGTGTTGTAAAAAAGGTTAAAAAACCTGCCCAAATGTAAAACATGCATAACATCAGGTTTTTTTTTCTGCCATATCACTTTGAAATAAGTTCCGGCGCCACTACATACAAGGGAGAATGGAACTTGCTTACTGATAACTTTGAAAGAACAGTCGAAGAATATCATAAAAAAAACATCACCTGTAAGACCATGCAAATACTATGGAATACGAAAATTGTATAAGCTTTGGTAAGACACAAAAGCTTATATACGAATTTGTTATTGTCTTTAGATACGAATTTGTTATTTGCTTTATCTAAAAACAACTATCCTTAAGAAAAATAGGTATTAACGGCCAGTGGCGTAGGAAATGGGGAGGGGACTACACCCATAGTCAAAATTTTCTACCAAAAATTTTTAATATCTAAAGATATTTATGCGATTTCCTTAGTAATTAACACATTACTGATAATAACAATTATTATTAATAACTAATGACTAATTAGCTTTATTTTTTATATTGGTAAATATTTTGGGAACGGAACTAGTTCAGAACCCCCCCCCCCCCCCTCTCCCATAATTTTTGAATTGCTACGCCATTGTTAATAGCTTTAAAACGACCAATGGTATAATTTGACCAGAAGCCCCAAAAGAGCAGCTTCGTTGGAAAAACTAGAGTTTTTTTTTATTTAAAATTGACAATCTTGTCCTTTTTTAAATTTATTCTTAACTTGATGAAATTTGCTACCATTAAAATTTTAACTTACTACCTCTTAAGCATAAAATTTTCACCATAATTGCCATTAGGTAAATTTTTGCATATACCTTATGAAATTAGCCAGTTTTTAAATCGTAATTTTTTATAGAGAATATTATACCATTTCTTAGATCCAAGTTCAGTTGTGATATTGTTACTAAGGTGATAAAAATATGATGATTGCTAATCAATATAGTTGGAAGAACAATTTCTTACTTTAATATCTAAATAACTCAAATATACACTTTAACTTAAAATATATAATAATAGTTTTTGCGCTATTCTCAGAGATTAAAGATTTAACTACATTTGAAGAAGTGTTCATTTAAATGTATGTAACAATTATATAGCTATTTGTGATTTTTTATATATATATCCATTTTTTATTAATTTATTGTTGTACATAAAACATAATGAGTTCATTCAATGTAAAATATGCACATTTTATTCTGATCTCATTGTAAGCTATAGAATTTATTCTATGGTTAACTTAAATAAAAAAAAGTTATTCATATTCTTAATATTGTGACAAGCCTATTTTTTTATTGATGTATAAAAAATAGAATATTATGAGTGTAATTAATTTTCAATACTTGTTAAAGTCATTTATATTAAAAAAAAAAATATGCCATAGAATTGACATGCTTAGATTTATAGAATATGATTAAAAAAAAACATATCGCAATTTAATATCCATCAATGAACTACTGCAGTTTTAAATGGCCATTTAATCATGCTTATAATGTATTTGTAAACAAAGTATGATATTTATACTTAAAGGGTATCATGAATTCGTGCTAAACAACCATAAAATCTAAAACAAACGTAAATCTGCCACAAATTAGATTTTTAAAAATGCCAATTTGATTTGCATAGAGGATGCTTCTTCTTCTTCAGGACAAGCTACTATGATCTGATGCCTTAGAAACTGGAATTAGTATTTTTTTAAATTAATTTTCGTAAAACTTACGTTGATTTGCTTCGATTTTAGAGTACGATATTGTATAATAAGATTTTGACTATAGTATATAGATATAACACCTTAAAATTTGCTTGTTTAATTTGTCTACCTATAATAATAAAAGCAAGAGTTTGTCTGTACGTCCGTCTGTCTGTGGTACGCAAAACCCTTACTTCCTGAGCACGGAAATATCAGAAATTTTCATCATAAGTACTATTCAACCTTGTGCTCATGACATCCAGAATTTTAATAATTATTTTTTAATTAACATTTAAAGTTTCCATCCATAAGAAATCGTAATGCCTTAGTGAGGGTATACATAGCGCCATCTATGTTTGCTTTCGGTAGTTTTTTCTGTTTTGCTAATATTTTTTGTGTAGTTAATTCAAAATTATTTCATATAAATTTTCTTTTTCAACAAATTTTGGGGTTTTTTTTGCCAGAAAAAAAAAATTGTTCTCTTTAGTGAATTTCCGTCAAAACGCATTTTATTTCACTAGTAACACCAATCATACGTGCAGCTACTTTTTTCCAATAACTTTATTTGAATTTTTTTTTTTAATTAAATAGTAAAAATACTTTGATGCGTAATTTTTTTAAAAATTTTATTTTCCTTTGCTGATTTTTTTATGACGTCTAATATGAAACAATTATATTTCCCCTAATTATATTAGGTGAACGGTCGAGAATTCAAAACCTGATAGAGGCAACCCATCTTTTACATATGTCTTAACGGGTTCCCGCAGCAACACGGGACCATATAACTAGTGCAGAATAAATAGACTCACAAAATTTAACGTATTATGTTATCCTTAGGACTTGCGCGAATTATTATACCGAACACTCCCCCAACACCCGTACCATTTCCGTTCAAACACCACCCCCCAAATCAGAGCATCTGTTCTTTCCTCAGTGAGAACATCCTGAAATCCGCCACACACACAACAGCAAACGGTAGTGTGCCGGAAAAGGGGTGCTCCTCCCCCCCGATTTCACCTGCCACCCTCCATCTGTGTATCGCCCCCCGCACCATTCTTCTCGCCAAATAACAGAACGAAAATGGTACCAAAAAATCAAGAGGGAACAGCCGAAGAAACAGGTGATCCCCATTCAGAAGCTGTACTGGCAGGGTTGGCAAGAAATCGATGATTTGGCGAAAATAAACGTATCCTTAGAATTTTAGTACTATTCAAATTTGGTTTTCTGATTCAATATTTTAATTTTTCAAGTTTTATAAATGGTATTAATTAGAAAAGTCATTATCAATTTATATTTTGTTTTTTTAATAATACAATTACAAAAATTTCGTTCCATTAATTTGTCCTAATATCAGGTCTCTCTACAGAACGAATGTTTAGTCGGATGACGAGACTCGAACTCACAATCCTCCGAATACGAGCTCGCTGCTTTGTCGACTATCAAGGAAGACATACCCAAGGCCGAAGGTTTAATTTAGAAAGTTCAGTACTATTGACGCACCGTCATTGATGGGAACCCCTCTCGTAGAAATAGTCTCTGGGAATTAAAAACATCGCATATTAAGTGTATTATTAACCTATAAAGAAATGAAATTATACAACATTTTTGAAAAAATTACAATAATAAAAGATGTGTCAGAGTATAGGAACCTTTGTGCAATTAAATAAAAGTTGGGACAAGGGCTTTAGGCCAGGGCCTAGGATTTTATTTTGGGTAATAATTTATATTTATGTAGGGCAAAATATACTTTAAAAAGACACCCGAGTTTAGAAGTATAATAAATATATCACATCTTAAATTTAATGACTGTTCAGTTCTACTAATTAGTGAAAGGTATAAATTGTATGCGGTCTCGTTCGATTAGAAACTTGGCAGAGTTTTGGCTTGCTTACCTTCTATTGACGAGTTTTTTCTTTCTTAGGGCATGCTCCAACACAGCTACAGCAGATTTCTTCAATTTTTTTTTTTTTTTTTTTTTGGGAGGGGCACAGACCCTATGGACCTTCCTTTTGGGTCCGTCTTTACGGCTTACCCCTAAAATCTGACGAGTATAAGAATCCCACCCCCCTTTTTTCCCCTTTAATTTGGCGAGTTTTATGTTTTTCAGTCGGCAACCCCGCCGCATAGTAGTGGGCTGTCGACGCAACCGTGCGCACGTGTCTGAAAACACCGGCCACGGTTCACGTGCCAAAAAAAAAAAGAAGAAAGAAAAAAAGAACAAGAAGAAGCAAAAAAAGAAAAGAAAAGCAGCACGCGGACGGTGTGACACCGCACCGCGCGGGATTCCCACGAACCCCCGACCGGTGGCCCATGACCCCCCACCTTCACTCTGCCACTTGCGGTACTGTTGGCGGCGGAGGGAAGGGCGATTCCTGCGCCAAACTGGTCGCGGTATTTGATCTTTAGGAAGTGTATTATTTTTATCAACTCACCACTTTGGGACAACATACGTTGATGCGGTTTGTTTATGGACAATGACCTTCTCTCCGTAGCTTTTGGTAGACTTATTTCTGAAAATCCGAGCCTGATTTTAGCACAGAATAAAACAAATGCTTGCATGGGCGTAAACGTTTTACCCCCCCCCCCCCCCCCTCTTCACCAATATTTTTAAAAACTGACCAAATGTTTCTAAATTTAACTCGTTTTAGTTAAAACTAAAGCCTACCCCCCCCCCCTCCAATAATCCAATAATTTTAAAAACTTTATGTATCTGCATGCTTGAAACCCTTTAATTTTGGTAGCCCCCTAAATTTGCAGAACTCCATGTTTAGTATAGGTCCCGTAAATTTGGAATACAACATGTTTAGTTTTTGAATTCAAAGACGTTATTAGTTTTTTCGTTGACAAAAAAATTAGAAAGAAACCCTTATTTTAAAATGTCGAAACATGTCATCTCTTATTTATTGTACGAAACTTAATCTTAAATAGTTAAATTCATAAGTTTTTAATTTTCTATATATAAAACTGGATTTACTCTAAATAACCAATTTATTATTTTCCTTTAGTGCATATTAGTACACATTCTATTTTCATCTCAAGTCCACTTTATGCACTTTCGACTTCAGCCATTACTTGATTGATAGATTTTTTTTCTTCTTAATTTACTTCTCAGGGAGGGCCCAGGGCCTGATTTAGAAAGAAAAGTTCCTCAGTACAGGCACAACGTCATTGATGGGAGCCCTATCGAAAAAATAGTCGCATAAAAATTAAAAACATCACATATCATATCATTCGTCTAAAAACAATAAAATAATATAACGTTTTTGAAAAAATGTTTTAAAGTAATAAAAAATTGACATAATGATAAAACAATTTGTCAATGTATTGACAACTTTTGTACAATTAAATTAAAATTGGGGGCCTTTTGACCGGACGTAGCGTGCCTAATCGAATATCAGGCCCTTGGGGGGAGGGGGGGATATTCAGTATTTCAGCCCCGAATAGTGCAAGTTGGGCCATTTTTAAACCAACTAAAGTTTAAAAACGTTATACGTTGTCAAATAGCTTTATTTCAAGTAAAATTTGCAAAAAAAAAAGAAGAAAAAAAAAACCTTGGAAACACTGTCTTATTTTTTAACTATGATCAGATTAAAATAATACAACAGATGCCTAGGTGTGGTTTGGCCTCACTGAAGCTTCACAGAGGGCAATTGATGACGATTCGAGGTTTATCTGGCAGGAAAGACTCGAGAACCCTGACCCCCCCCCCCCCTCTTATTTTTTAACCATTGTTATGATGATGATAATACAGCAGGTGCGTGGGTTTGGTTTGGTAGCACATGAGCTCCACAGTGGGATTTTGGAGACGGTACGGTGTTTATCTTGAAAGAAAGACCCGCCAGATTTGTGGGGTTTCAGCTTTGTCATCGTAATCTGAGCATGATTTAAAATAAAGAGGCATCAGCGTTCCCGGATTTTTCCGTCAGAATAAATTCCGAACCTTGCTATAGCCCATTAACCCAATAATAGTAGGCCTCCGTGGCCGAGTGGATTGGGGCGTCAGCTGGGAATCTGAGAGGTCCCCAGTTCAAGACTTTGCGCGGACTAGACTAAAGAATAGTAAAAAGTAGTGATACAGCGACCGGAGGGTTGCCAACTTCGCTACCAAAATACTAGAATGTCGTTCAGACACCCACAAAATTAACGGCGTGTATACAGGACTGGTGCACGAAAAAATCTGATCGGGGTCCAAAGTCCCGCCGTCTATTGAAGGCGTTGGGTGCCAGCTCAGGTGTTGTCCTCGTCATCTGACCATGGTTCAAAAATACGAGGCATCGTTCCCGGGTCTTTCCTTCGAGATAGGCCTCGAACCGTCGCCAATAGCCCACTGTGCAGCTCTAGTTCGACTTGTTCAATTTGAATTCTACAATATAATTATTCCAATGCCGGATTTTTTTTGTGTAGCATTTACAATTGTTTTAAATATTTTGTATTTTGATTTTGAATTAAAGAAGGTTTTCATAATATTTAAAGATAAATTAAGCTTTTAATATATTTAATTCTTTTGTCCAGAAATTTGTGTCATGTCTGTTACCATACAATTTAAAACATATTTTAAATCAAAATTTACATTTTCTGAATGGTAAAAGTTGTTTATCAATGCAGCAGGATTAGAGAGATAATTACAAGCAGGCAGCCGTCTTGAATTTCTTGTTGTTAATAGATGAAGAAGGAGACCTTTTGTAGAAAGTATTTTTATTAAATGTAATGTCTGTTACCTTAATTTTTATATAAATCATTTATATTTTTTTAATTTCTCAACTGATTTAATTAGCTAATAAGGTTATTTATCCAAAAAAAATGTGTTATTTATGTTTTGGTTTAGATATTCCACGAAAATAATTCTTCTTCTATGAAATGTCATGTCTGTTACTTGTTATGTCTGTTACCGTCTTTGGTAACAGACATGACAATTTGTTGTATTTTTTATAATAAAAATTAATAACAGATATTTTAAAATAAGAACTGTATGGAAAACGTTAAAATATAGTAAATAATATTCAGTTTAATGTTTTTTAAAAAAAATATTTAAAAAAAATTAAATTAATTTTTTTATTCTTAATTACCCGTTGTCACTGGATTTTGAAAATCACCCATATATGTCTTCTAAATATATTCTATATTTTTAGTGTACGTTAAATGTGATTGCTGCCCGATCTTCTGATTAATTGAGGTTGCGTTAGGTGCCAGATTGAGTTGGTTCAGGCGTTGACCTCGTCAACTGATCATGATTAAAAAATACCAACCTGGTTTTGTGAGTCTTTCTTTTGCGATAGACCTCAAATTGTTCACCAAATCCCTACTATGCAGCTTTAGTGCGATGTTCCTGGACGTGCCGCAACCTTCAATCCCTAAACTACGAGGCGTTACATAGCAGTGTTCAAACTATTAATAAAGTCAGAAATAGGCAGCCAGAAGTGAATCTTCACAGAAAGAACAAAACAGTCAAGTTTATTGTGTTGATTGTAATTTTTTGAAAAATGGAAAGTGATGATAAAAAAATTTTGTGTGTGGGACTGTCTTGCTTTGATATTGTAATGTTTTGTAAGTCTTACCCAATTGAAGATAGCGATCAAAGGTAAAACATATAAGTACCTTAAATGTTGCTGCAATTACTTTTAACAATGTTAATACATGACATCCACGAAAAGACTAATAATCATTTTTTGAAGTTTTAAATTCAATTTCAGTGTATCAGGAATATTTTTAAACTAATTTAACCACTAAAATATTAAATAAACCCAAACTTTCCAATAATTTATGTTGTATGTCAAAGATACCGCAGTGTACAAAGAAATCAATGTACACACTTAGTAATACACCAAATTGGGTTAATCTGTCTTACTGGGTCCCCCTTGGAGACCTTTTCGAAAATCTTATATTCGTACCGCTAACGACTTAGTTAACAAAAACCGGTGTTGTTGCTAATCGAATAACTCCATTTCCCCCCCCACCCCCCTGCAGGTGCTTTCTGGCCGGTAGGTTTGCCAAATTTGGTGAAAAATCAGGATGATCCAGCTAGACAGATTAACCTCAAATTTTATTAATAAAAGGTGATAAGCAAAATAATTAGGTAAAGGTAAAAAGAAGGCAGTTTGCCAAACCAGTTTTTATCGACAACTTTTGTCTGGAAAGTGTGAGGGTCAGTGACAGCATAGAATATTTTGTAGGTGGTGCAAGATCTCTTAATTATGCCCCCACACCTTATATTTTAGAGTGCCTTTTTCAATGCAGTCTTTAAATTGATTAATTAATCTATATGGGCTATATTTTGTGTAATAATAGAATATAGGATACGTGTCTTGGTTATAAAAAACTTTTTTTTTATAAGTACCTAGGTTTTTATTAAACAGCAGATCTCAATTACATAAAAAAAATTTAACATACTATGGGCATCTTTCTTGATTTAGCACTAGCAAATTTTTGCATTAGGTCGGAATAAATTATACTATTTCTAGCAGAGATGCCGGCAACATCTGGTGTTAAAAGGGCTTGATTCACCATTAGGAAAGTTTTTTAAATATTTCAACCTAAAGAAATTTTATGAATTTAAAAATTATCTGTATTGCGGAGAAACCTGGAGATACATACATGAATATGAATATTACTATCCTTCAGATGGTTAAAAGAAGAGAAAGTAGATTTCATTGACTGGTCCCTCCTTTTGGCCAAATGTGGTTATTCTTTTTGGCAACCCTGCAGGAGGAAAATAGAGAGTTCTTTGATTGGTAATCAAAATAAGTTTTTGTTGCCAAAAACATGCTAGCGTTGTGTATAAAGTCAACAAAGAAGGTAGTTCAATGTATTTTAACCAGAAAGTAAGGGCATGGGTACAAAAATTCCCATTGCTATTTAATATTTCAGCAGATTACATTCAGGATTGGTCAAAGGGCCTCCGCGGCTGAGTGGATTAGACGTCAGCTATGAATCCAAGTGTCCCCGGTTCAAAACCTTGCGATGGACTAGACTAAAGAATAGTAAAAAGTAGTGATATTGCGATCGGAGGGTTGCCAACTTCGCTACCAAAATACTAGAATGTCGTCCAGAACATCAACAAAAAATAATGGTGTGTATACGGGACTGGTGCACGATAAATCTAATTGGGGTCCAAAGTCCCGACGTCTATTGAATGCGTTTGGTACCAGCTCAGTTGTTGTCCTCGTCATCTGACCATGGTTCAAAAACACGAGGCGTTCCCAGGTCTTTCCTTCGAGATAGGCCCCGAACCGTCGCTAATAGCCCACTGTGCAGCTCTTGTGCGACGTTAATTAATCAAACCAAACCAGGATTGGTCAGTAATATAACATACTGACTGATACTGAGACGTGTGAAGATGTACAATGCAATTAAATAATGTATTTTATTGCAGATGTTTGACTCATAAATGGCAGAGAGGTGGAAATGCTTCTAATAATTCTACTGTTTTTGCAGAATTCAATATTCCTTGTGAAATGTTGTCAGCGTTGTCGACGTTAATTAATCAAACCAAACCAGGATTGGTCAGTAATATAACATACTGACTGATACTGAGACGTGTGAAGATGTACAATGCAATTAAATAATGTATTTTATTGCAGATGTTTGACTCATAAATGGCAGAGAGGTGGAAATGCTTCTAATAATTCTACTGTTTTTGCAGAATTCAATATTCCTTGTGAAATGTTGTCAGCGTTGTCGACGTTAATTAATCAAACCAAACCAGGATTGGTCAGTAATATAACATACTGACTGATACTGAGACGTGTGAAGATGTACAATGCAATTAAATAATGTATTTGATTGCAGATGTTTGACTCATAAATGGCAGAGAGGTGGAAATGCTTCTAATAATTCTACTGTTTTTGCAGAATTCAATATTCCTTGTGAAATGTTGTCAGCGTTGTCGACGTTAATTAATCAAACCAAACCAGGATTGGTCAGTAATATAACATACTGACTGATACTGAGACGTGTGAAGATGTACAATGCAATTAAATAATGTATTTTATTGCAGATGTTTGACTCGTAAATGGCAGAGAGGTGGAAATGCTTCTAATAATTCTACTGTTTTTGCAGAATTCAATATTCCTTGTGAAATGTTGTCAGCGTTGTCGACGTTAATTAATCAAACCAAACCAGGATTGGTCAGTAATATAACATACTGACTGATACTGAGACGTGTGAAGATGTACAATGCAATTTAATAATGTATTTTATTGCAGATGTTTGACTCGTAAATGGCAGAGAGGTGGAAATGCTTCTAATAATTCTACTGTTTTTGCAGAATTCAATATTCCTTGTGAAATGTTGTCAGCGTTGTCGACGTTAATTAATCAAACCAAACCAGGATTGGTCAGTAATATAACATACTGACTGATACTGAGACGTGTGAAGATGTACAATGCAATTAAATAATGTATTTGATTGCAGATGTTTGACTCATAAATGGCAGAGAGGTGGAAATGCTTCTAATAATTCTACTGTTTTTGCAGAATTCAATATTCCTTGTGAAATGTTGTCAGCGTTGTCGACGTTAATTAATCAAACCAAACCAGGATTGGTCAGTAATATAACATACTGACTGATACTGAGACGTGTGAAGATGTACAATGCAATTAAATAATGTATTTTATTGCAGATGTTTGACTCGTAAATGGCAGAGAGGTGGAAATGCTTCTAATAATTCTACTGTTTTTGCAGAATTCAATATTCCTTGTGAAATGTTGTCAGCGTTGTCGACGTTAATTAATCAAACCAAACCAGGATTGGTCAGTAATATAACATACTGACTGATACTGAGACGTGTGAAGATGTACAATGCAATTTAATAATGTATTTTATTGCAGATGTTTGACTCGTAAATGGCAGAGAGGTGGAAATGCTTCTAATAATTCTACTGTTTTTGCAGAATTCAATATTCCTTGTGAAATGTTGTCAGCGTTGTCGACGTTAATTAATCAAACCAAACCAGGATTGGTCAGTAATATAACATACTGACTGATACTGAGACGTGTGAAGATGTACAATGCAATTAAATAATGTATTTTATTGCAGATGTTTGACTCATAAATGGCAGAGAGGTGGAAATGCTTCTAATAATTCTACTGTTTTTGCAGAATTCAATATTCCTTGTGAAATGTTGTCAGCGTTGTCGACGTTAATTAATCAAACCAAACCAGGATTGGTCAGTAATATAACATACTGACTGATACTGAGACGTGTGAAGATGTACAATGCAATTTAATAATGTATTTTATTGCAGATGTTTGACTCGTAAATGGCAGAGAGGTGGAAATGCTTCTAATAATTCTACTGTTTTTGCAGAATTCAATATTCCTTGTGAAATGTTGTCAGCGTTGTCGACGTTAATTAATCAAACCAAACCAGGATTGGTCAGTAATATAACATACTGACCTATACTGAGACGTGTGAAGATGTACAATGCAATTAAATAATGTATTTTATTGCAGATGTTTGACTCATAAATGGCAGAGAGGTGGAAATGCTTCTAATAATTCTACTGTTTTTGCAGAATTCAATATTCCTTGTGAAATGTTGTCAGCATTAAGTTGGGATATTGGGGGAGAGTGAGTATTAATTTGTTTCACCATTGTGTAATCAAATTCACATTTTACTGGGTACTAATAATTTATGTACTGAAAAGCCTTGCGTCTTATTCGATAGTACACCTGCGCTCATTTGACATTATAGATGATTTTAAAAAATAATTTGCTTTTATTTACATGTATTCTGGTGTATTTATTTCGGATATTTCAAGGTATTATATTAATTAAGTAAGGCAAGTATTTAAAATTTTTAAAGTGTGAAAATTAAGTTACAAAGTTAAGTTACCATGCGATTGAAATTGTATAATAAATTAATATAAATATCTATGTTTCCAAATAGACAATAGTGTATTCATTTTGTAACCAATTTATAGATTTCTACTGAGCAGTTTCTACTTGTACTAAATACCTAATATCGATTTTTAATTAATGCAGAATGCTTTTACTACTATCATGCTCGTGCAATAATTATTAAATGGACCACCTCCGCACCCACCCACCCCCGTCCGCCGCCCACATCCATTGTAAAGGTGAAATATATTAGTTAATTTTTTATAGCCAAATATTCATAAAAGTTTAATGCTTCTGCTCATTCATAGATGGCAGCATGATCAACAATTTGTTTAAAAAACACATGTTTAAAGGAATTATTTTAAACACATTAAAAAAATAAACGTTTATATTTATGAGATGAACGTGCGATTCGTCCTGGTCCCTAAAAATTATTTATCCTTTGGTCATCTCATGTGTTAAGGTTCTTTGAATACAAGGGCCACAAAAGGGATCTTTACTAATGCCATAGACTATTACTTAATTGTGTTGCAGTTTAAATTAATAGTAATATCCAAATGTATTTTCATCTAAATTTTTACTATAGATTTATGAAGCAAGATTTTAAGAAACACAATATATCAACAGAAAATTGTCATTTTTATGAAGAGTATGAAAGCGTAACTGCCACAGTTTGGGTCAATTTGCAGAATGGATCAAGAACTATCGTAAGTTCACATAAGTAAGTTACTACTCAAATAAGTTTAAAATATATTAAACTTCAGAATATCATTTTGTTAATAACTGAATAATATAATATTTTTTTTATAGAAACATTCCAGAAGTTTCCTTTGCAGATTTTAAAAAATTGAATCTGAATAACTATCGATGGATACACTTTGAGGTAGGTTGGTAGGTACTTACGACTTATGGATAACTATAAGCCACCCTTATTTAACCTTTTTTCACCTATTTATACACATTGTTATTTACAGGAAGAGAAGTATACTAGATGTTATTTGACTTCCAAAATTAAACAATGCATTCATTTGGTTTGTTCGGAACTTACCTGGCTGCCTATTTCTGTTCTCATTTAAGAGATTTAACATAGCCAAATAATGCCTCGTAATTTTATTACCATGGTCAGATGACTAACAGTCCATATCTGATCTGGAACATGACGCATCCTAAATAGGCCTCAGAACATTTACTTGCAGCAGTCCCTTATTTATGGCAGATAAAATTGTGAATATTTTCAGACGACTTTTCAGAACAATTCTGGCAACCCTCTAATTACAAGATCACTACTACTTGTCAAGTCCAATTAGATATTCTAATTCACAATCTTCCGATTATGAGCCGAATAATTTACCACTGGAAAATCCGTGCCCCATCACATTATTTTAATGGCAGTTTCTCAAATTCTGTTTTTACAAACTTTAATATGCTTTATATAACATGTTTTCACCCAGTATTAAGATAAAAAAAAATTCTGACATTTCTAGCTACTTTTCAAAAACTTCTAGACTGAAATTTATGTGGAAAAAGAACTAATTTTTGCAGACATTATAATATTAAAATTGATAAAACTGTAATGCTTGTAAATAATAACCATAGTGAAACCAAACATTATAATTTTTACAAATTTAACATTCATGTACAATTTTTAGAAACATTTTTTTAATTTTTTATATTTTTAATTTTTGACATTTTCAGGTTTTTAAAATTGATTAGCAACTATGCATAAAGTTTTCCTGTTATATAGACCTGTTTTGTTGTTTTGTATGAATTTTATAGAATTCCAAATTAAAAATGGGTTTAAAGTAATCATTAAAAAAGTTGTCTAAAACTTCGTTTAGTTGGGAATTTGTTTCTATATCCGATGATAAATGTATTATTAATTATTGTTAGAGAAGAATTTAAATTACTTTATTGGTGCATAACTGTCAACTAAAATAGATTGTCTCTACAATGTAAAGATTTTAACTCTTTTCTATAGTTGTGTGATTTGCTTATAAAATTATGCAAATTTCAAGATATTTTTTTTTCTCCTTCAAATTTATGTTCTTTTAAACACTAAAAAGGTATTAAAAAAACTTTAAAATTTTTTATTTAGTTCTTAATTTGTCTTTTTTTTTTTTTTCTTTAAAATTTCATTTTTCTTAAAAAGCATTACATCCATCTGCATTGATTAGGCATTATGGCAATAATAATATATTTAGTAATTAAAAAAAATATTGAACAATTTTCTTAAGTTAAAAAAGAGGATGATGGATTGACAGGACCAACCTAGCTGGGCCTAGAGCCTGTAGTTGGTCGACATTATTTGTATTTGTATATATTTGTTATAGAAAAATTATTGGAAGAATTTAGATTTTGAAATATTGGCAGATATGTTAATGTAAAAGATTATATAAATTTGTAATGATTGCAAAATTAATTATAAATATTGTATTTTTAAGTGAGTTATATTTTCATGACTAGATATCTCATCTACCAAGTTTTATAAATAATCATATATCATTGTTGGAAGTTATTTCCGTTAAAATTTAAGTGTGAAATCACCATAGTGATGTTATATTGAAACTATACTTTACACAGTGTCGACCAGGATGTGAAGAACTAATGACGATGATACAACATGTAAGGGAGTGGAATGAAAGCGAAGAAGACAATCCCATTAAAATTTCTATAGAAATAGAAAAGCCAATACGGGAACTCAAAGAATTTATTGCTCTAGGAGACTTTGTGTTTATCTCCAAAGATTTTGCTAAGTCCTTTGAACATACAGACATGATAACTGCAGTTCAATCTCTGTGTCATAGTTTAAGGCCTAGGTATGTTTTATTTTATTTTATAGATATGATTGTATTAAAGTAATATTGGTACTATACATGCATTTTAAAATTTCAATATCACATAATTTATTATATATGGAACAATTGAAATAATTTTTCTGATTTATTTTAAGACATTATCCCCACATTTTCCTCTAGACTACTAATAAAGTTATAAATCATTGTAAATACCTATTTATATCCTTCAATTAATATTAATTAAATGAAGAAAATTATGCTTATTTTTTTAGCATGAATTTTGTGCTATATTTACATCTTATCCTTTGGTCACATTAAATCATTTTAAAGTGCAAATTAAAGTTCGGAAAAACACTTAACTATATCCGGGCTTGAAGTAAGTGAGGGCAGCTGCTGCGACGTCACAAGTTACCTTAAAGTTGCTGCTCACTGTAAACATTACTGTGAGTATTTGCAAGCTGATATTTTTTTCAGAATAATAATTAGAGGATTTTTAAAATTTAAGCTTCCCAAATTTTGAGGTTTCCATATTATTGAGGGGGGGGGGGGGGGGGGGGTCGTGCTCCTCTGGTGTGACGAACCAGCGGGCACCCAAACAAATTAGGTGTATTTGAAAAAAAATTAGCCGCACTGTGCTAATTTCGAACTCCGCTTTAACTGTACATTTTTATATTTACAAAGAGTTATATAATATATACTTTTAAAATATAGCACTTAATTAAAATACTTGTTTCAGCGGTGTTATAATCTGTGCCTGGGGTGAGGAAGGAGCAAGTGCCAAAGACCGAGATGGTCCAGTGCATGTGGCAGCTGCGTTTCCACCCAAGGAATTGGTCAGTACACTTAGCGCTGGAGACACGTTTATCGCAGCAACAATCATAGCTCTGTTGAAAGGTATGGCAATTGGGGAAGCAATTGAAATGGGTTGTAAGGTTGCTGGAAAAAAATGTGGAATGTATGACACAGAAGGACTTTCAAAATCATTTCCCAATCTTTTATAATCTCTTTTTCAGGTTTTATTTGAACTATTATTGTTATTTCTTTAGTCATAAGTCGTAATTAAACAATACTAGTAGAGGTTTTAAAATATATTTACTTAATGCTTGTAGTCCATGATGTCTATTTTTGCATCATTATGCTGAAACTGCTGCTGGTTTTATTTGAACTATTATTGTTATTTCTTTAGTCATAAGTCGTAACTAAACAATACTAGTAGAGGTTTTAAAATATATTTACTTAATGCTTGTAGTCCATGATGTCTATTTTTGCATCATTATGCTGAAACGATAAGAGTATATTTTCTTGAAATTACAGTATTTGAGATTATGTGTAAATTTCAATTGTGATAAAAACCTGGTATAATATAATTCACACTAGAAATATATATTTTTCTATTTTAGAATGTATTATAAATGTATGCAGTGATATCCATTCTGACCTTAAATTTATGAGACTGAGAGATCTTAATTGTTTATCCAATTCCAAAATTGTTTGTGTAATTAATACTTTTACAAGTTGAATGGATTTGCATTATTGATTTAATTTCGGAATTGTACTCGTGTATAAAGCTTCCCTTATACTTTTTTAATATATTCATTTCTATTAGTTATTAATAAAGCTATAACTTTTCCTTGTGCTAAGTTTAAATAATGATGAGAAAGGAAGTTTTACCGCTATTCAAATATAAAATGTGAAACAAATCTTTTCATTCTTACACAAAAAGCTCTTCATTAGAATGTCATTTTTGTAGTTAATTCGAATAATAATTGAACACTTTTTGAAATATATTTTATGTATGTATTTAATAGATTAAATGAAATATTTTGTAATGTTATGCAATATTGCTTTCAAAGTATACATTTTTTTCTGTTAAAATATTTTTTATATGTAATATTATTTATCAATATTTGTTGAGCATATATACTTTTCTCTTTCATTTAATTTTCAATGAATAAAAAAATATGTTAATTTCTTGTATTGGGCAATTTTTTCTTGTAATATGTAACAAATGTTTCTGTTTATAATTTATTTGAGTATTTTGTTTCCACACAATGATAAAAACAAACAAACTTGCCATATATTAAACTTTGTAAAATATGGACAACCATTTTCATACTATTTTTAAAATTCTCAGTCTTATGTTACAAAGTTACTACATAATAAAAACATTTACAACAAGTGACAGATACATTTAACATTAAGAAACATATTTACATATACTGTATAGTTAATAAATGCATATTTTCTTTATGATTTAAAATAATATAAAAATTATTTGTCCTAGTGAGATTTGAATATAAAATTCAATAGTTTCATTTATGATGCAGACCAACATACTTTTCGGTTTGTGCATTCTATCAATACAATTTTTAAAGTAAATGATAACACAAAAAAAATATTTATCATACATACAGAAACATTAAATATTACTTAAAATATAAAAGACAGTATTATAAAATAGTGTTATAGTGAATTTACACAAATCACTGAATTAGCTTTAAAAAAAATTACAATCTGACTAATCTTTGTTATATAGAACAATATTGTAGTTGCTGAAATACATAACATTGTGTAACTAAGTATAAATACAAAATACTACCATCACATTTTTAAATAAAAACAAATGGCACACAATATGCATAGAATAATTGAATAATATTAAACATACTGCAAAAGTTCCAATCATGCTATTCTGTAGTTTAGTTTGACACATGTATGCTCTTCTAACCTGCAATATTACATACATATTATTTCTTAATTGTTGTGTAAACATAATAACTTTCATTCATGAAAGTTACTTAACTCCATTGAATTAATAATAATATTATTTATAGAATTTTCAAATTAAATATCATGGAAACTCAAACTTTAATTTTTCCATTTAAAAATGTCACTTTTCGTAGAACTAATTAATAAAAACCTATTTTTTATTTTAAAGTTACTAATATAACCGAAAATATTCAAGTATTTTTATTTTTAATATAAATTTAGTTTGGATATTTTCATAATGACTTTTTATAACAGTTAACTTATTCTTTGTATTTAACTATATATGTAATTAAAAGAAATATATAATCTGAAATTTAATTTAATAAATTTAATATTATATTGTAAACAGAATAATTAACCTTGTAATATTTGAAAATTAACTACTCTAAATACAAATATGTGTTGAATTTAGTCATTTTAAATAAATAATGGTTGAAATTTATAGTTTGTGATGCTGATGTTTGTTGACAAATTTCCAGATGATTCAATTCAAAATATGGCTATTAAAGCAACTATTTGATTAACAAAAAATGATTAAATGTTGTCTGTAAGACGGATTGTTTGGCTCTTTCTTAAAAAATTTGATAAACTTTCACAAACTGCAAAAATCTTTACTAAAGAAGTATAGATATAATGTCATGTTTTATTGATATTTTCCCATTAATCAAAACTGTTGTTAAATTCCCAAGTTGTAAATTAAATATTTAAAAAAAAAAGTTTTTTGTTATAAGTGATGAAACTATACATTTACAACATATTTTGTTAAAGTGTAATTATTTTTATTAATGTTTAATTATGGATATTTAATTTATTGATGATTTTATTGATTTTGCATTTGTACCAGTTAAGGAAATAAAATACATATTTATATTTGTTATAACGCTCTTAATAATTTTTCGAAGATTCAAACAATTGTCTTACTTTCAGTGCATGACGTTTCATCCCAAACATTCTTCAGAATGTGTACAAATTCATAAACTTCAGAGAATGTATTGTAAAGGGGTATTGGTGTAACTCTTATTACTGATGGCTTGCGAACATCACACTACAAAGAAAATGGTAAATATGGATAAAAAATACAAATAGTAATTTTTAATGTTATTGTAGTGTTTCTACACATCTGGAAAATTGAGAAAAAATTCATGGCAGAGAATTGTAAAATAAATAAATAAATTATTTCACATTTTGCTGAAAAATTGGGGAATTTTTCTAAATTGCTTAGCTGATTATCCCATTATATTTCTTTTATTTATCTTGGTTAAATTTCTTTTAATTGTAAAAATATAAATTTGAAAAAATGCCAATGTTTTCGATTTTCTAGGTTATTGAGAAGCACTTCATTTTTACAAACTTTAATGTTAATGTTGTGGAAAAGAATCAGTTATTTCTGCACATAAGACTGAATTAAAAAATATATATTCTTCAAACTCAGAGAATTTGTATACGAAGTGGCAACCGTGTAATCGAAACAATTGTATCAGTAACCTATTATCAAAAATCTAATAATTGAATTATTTATGCTTAAATGTAAGTCGAGTGATTTAAATCAATATAAAAATCTCATTTCTTATTTAAATAATGTAATGCAGTTTGTAGGACTTTATTGCTATAATGGTATGCATCACATTTCCAGATTTGTGTTTGCTCCATAAAACTCAAACCAACCAGATTTTTGTATATATAAGTTTGATGCATTTTTTTCTGACTAGTGAATTTTAAATTATTTAAAATATTAAAATTATGAAATTTTTTAGAAGGGCAGATGTGTGAAATTATATGACTGAAATTCATGGGGGTAGCTTTTGCTCATGCTCTCATACTTATAACAACCAAACCTCTGTGATGTTGTAGTCGCTCTTTATATTTATAATCAAAAGTTTCTGGAAACCTTAATTGATCTGTTTATCATTACACAGCAATAATCGCAAGTAAATTTTAAAGAAGGAAATATGTTCATCGCGTTTCTTAGATATAAATTATAGAAAATACTATTAGGAATCCTCTAAATTGAAACTAATTTTTTTTTTAAATATAAAAGTTTAATAAAAATGTATACTTTTCTCTTTCATTACTCCAACAGTGACCTGTGCTTTACTCTTTTTTCAACTAAATAATTATTTTAAACAATTCATGCTTTTAGTGCCATAGAAAATTGAAATCATAATATATATCATAATAGTTATTTATCTGTCTTTTCTTTTAAAAAAACTTTTCAGCCCGTTAATGGATAAGGTACCCCTGACTCGCTCATAGACTTAATATAAATATTTTTTATGCTTGGAGACAGGCTACCGTGGTCTTAAGCATTTATGATATAGAGATGGTTCTTCCACCAAAATGTATAGTTGTTAAAAAATCGAAAAAAACACATCCAATACGATGGACAATAAACACAAAATTTAATGGAATTTGCACATTCTTAACACTCTATTGTGAAATTAAACTATTTTTATTTTTAAATATTTTGTGTAATTTGTAATATGATATCAGATGACGTAATACCATCTTTAACGAATAAAAAATTCCAAATCGTTATCTTGAATTTGGCGAGGAAATTGTTCAATCTCAAACAGATGGACAATAAAAAAGTGTATTATGATGGGCGTGTTTTGAAAATTTTGCGGAAAAGGCAGCTATAAAGACGCCAAATATGACGACTTTGATACATACAAATATCTCGTTTGTTTTTTAAAAGTTGCAAATGAATTATTTTCAGATGATCAGAGCCATAGATTTGTGCAGTCAAGCATTTTTACATATAGTTAGCCTTCGCTTTAGGGTCTAGGTACATTGTTACCCATGTACAGTCTAAATTCTCTTTTCTAAAACAAGCCAATAATACTGAGTAAATGAAAATATGAAAGGGATTTTCTGTAACCACCCTTTTTAAAATTCTTCAAGAACCATCCCTTTAAATAACTAATTGCTATTTGAACATTCCCCCCATCCCCAAAGCTTTATCTACCCATACAAATTCTTTTACATTTTGTCATTCAGGGACCTTTCCAAGAACAAATATACTTTTAATCCCTTCAAAAAGCCCCTCATTCAATCAACGACTGTGTTTCCGACACCGACACGATATCTGGATATTATCCCTCTTTACTCTCTGTTTTTAACCTTCCAAATCCCTATATGATGTCATTCATATTTTAGTTCTTATTACGTAAAAACGTATGGCTGACTCTGAGGAATAAATAGTTTTGTGATTTTACTACTTAACTCTACTATGATTTAATTCCCCGACTGCACCCTTCCCAAATGAATGACCCTCTGTCGTTCATTTCAAATATATAAAAAATTATGAATTCTTATGTAACTATCAGTAAATAGACAAGTACAAAAAGTCCTATGCATTAATCAGATATTTGGCCTGTTACAAACAACTAACAGAAACATTCATTACATACCAATACTCCTTTTGATTTGAGGAGGTCTTCGAACATGGATATCGGTACAGATGACACCAAACTGAGTTGTGACCCACGCCGGCTCGGATTGCTCGGAGTGATTATTCTTAGCTGGGGTTTCTCGGAGACTATCTCATCGCATGGGAAAAGTTTTTGTATTAAGTATTCCAAGTACCCGGTGATGAGCCTCTGTTTTCTGCGAAGTCTGTCGAGACCGGCTTCTTTGAATACCTGTTGAAAAGGAATAGGGGTAAGAAAATATTGGTACCAAAATAGGGAAGATTCGAAGGTGTTAGGGACCGTCCACAAATGTTATGACGGGGTTTAAGAAGCTGTGACATTTTCATTTTGTGGCAAGGAAGTGGGGGGGGGGGGGATGTGGGTACAAGACGTGTGACATCACACACATCACCTAAAATACATTGCAAATCAGCAGACACAACAAACAAATTTTTTTTCTAGGAATACCTTTTAGCTTCCTGTTTGAATCAATATTACAGCTGTAGTTGAACAATAAAGTTTAACATTCAATTTTAAATATGATCTATAACTTAGTGTTTCGTTTCTGAACTACCAGGTATATATAATTTATTACGTGCTAGATTGACAGAATGGTAAAGTGTGACAGTTTGTGACATGGGGGGGGGGGTGTCAAAAAAGTGTGACATCATTTGTGGACTGCCCCTTAGCTGACTCCTTTTATCAAAGTGCAGATGTTTGTAGCAGCACTTTATCGAAAAGTTTAGAAAGTGATGAACGAGTGGGATCTTATTTAAGTGGAAGAAGGGCCAGAGGGGTCCAAGCCTCCTCACTTTTATACAGTGGCGGACTGGCCATAGAGTTGATCTGGAATTTTCCCGCGTGGCCGGTTAATATTTTTAAAATGTGGCCGGTGATTTCTTGAAAAGTAAAGAATAATTTATTAAAAGCCAACACAGGTTTTTCAATAATGTTTCTAATTTGAAAACAGGAAGCCATGGTATCTCGAAGAAGTCAAAATTATTTCCTTATTTGAAACTACGTTCCAGGTGTGGCCTATGGAACTGCGGCCAACGTGAAGTCAGTTTCAAAGGCGTCGAAACGTGAGAGTGTAAAGGAGAGGCCACATGGCCCAGCCCCCACTTCCTTTTTTTGATCAGTGCTTCTAGTGTGAAAGAAGGAAGAATTTTGGTTGAACAGGACCATTGGTGGCTTCCTCTTAAAAATCTTCCAAACGTATTAAAAATTCCAATATGATAATTAAAAATATTAATTATCAACTAAAATATTAATAAATTTTAAAATCGTTTAATAAATTCTAAAATCTTTTAATACATATTGAAATTTTTTAATCTTTTAATGATTTTCAAAATATTTTAATAAATTTTAAAAGATATTAATAAACTTTATATACAGTTAAATGTTGATATTTATTGTTTTCTTTAAAATTATGGACTCATTATTTTAATAACAAATATTAGTTTCAAAATGTTTTTTGGTGGCCGAAATTTAAAATTTTCCCGGGCCGTTTTTGAGTGCCAGTCCGCCCCTGCTTTTATACATTTTGGCACCTAAATGTGGATGAATCCTATACTTGTGAAACAAAATACAACATTTAATCGTTTTATTGTAATTACTAAGCAAATGCATTAGCAAACCGCAGCTGCTTAATATATTCTTCTAAAATAGATAATTCTAAGCGGTAAAACGAAAAAAAATGGATTACGTCTCTCCTGTTTAAAGGATCTCTTTTCAAAATTTGTATACTTATAGTATTTAAGTATTCTTAAAAATATTATTCAAAATAATAGCATTTGGGGTAATCAAATATAAAAAGTTTAAAGCGAGTTTACTAAGAACTTTGCAGAAACTGTTATGAGTCAGGGCTCCTCCCTTTTCCTGATCATAAACCACCTCCCACGGCCTGAAAATAATACTGTACTTTAAATTTTTTTTTATACTTAGTACTAGGGTAAATTAATGAATAAATTTAAATGTACTCAACCACAATCATATTCTTGCAACCACATCTGAAATATGTTTATTTTCTTTTGTAATTGGGTTAATGTCTTTGAATGAATTACATAGCATTAATAAATAGTTTTTCTTGAAACCCACTTATTAAATTATTTACTTACGAGTATAAAATCAAGCACTTTAATAAACGGCTAGAAATGCCTAATTGTAGGATGTTTATATTAATATAGATCAATTAAATGCAATATAAAATGTTAATTTAAATCTTGGTTGTCCAACTACTTATTTGCATATTTGAAGTAGGTATATGTACGTTTCCAGGATCTCTTCTTACCTCTAGGTTAGCCATGATCATAGTACTGAGAACAGGGGAGGGATTGCTGAGCCTAAATCTGTCCGCGCCTTCAGATGGTGAAAATTCTGCAAAAGAAGTGAAATACATGTACAAGGGTCGATATGAATTTGATCAATGCATATTTGTTTGTTCATATGCCATTAAGGTATCTGATTCAAAACGTAAAGAGACGTCAAGAGAGGTGAACATGAATATGTAACTGTGAAAATGAGTTTATATATCACCATGACCTTTCATATTTTAAATAAATCGTAGTTATAAATAAATTAATAGATACTCATATGGTCAGAGGTGCGGTAATTACGACAACGTTCCCCAAACAACGCATAGTTTAAGAGAGAATACGCGTAATTAAGCCGACATTTTATTATTTGTATAAGAATATTTATTGAATTTAAAATGTTAATTATTAGAGTAAAATGAATTTATTAATCACAGATAGTATCATAAAAACTTTTATTTATTAATACTGACAAGTATGCCTCACAATCATTTATATTTGAATTAACGTCTCATTAGATGGCTGTCTTCGAATGTTTGTGTATCCCAATGAAGCTGTTCATTGTTCCTTTGGAATACAAGCTCTCTGCTCTTCCCAAAACGAGGAACGAACCCAAAATCCTTCGATTTTGAGCTTGGCACTGTTCTCACCTGGCCATCGGAGGCCTTCATTAATTTGAATTGTGTCTTTATTACTATTGAAAACCGAGCCCCAGTTGCTCAGTTGGTAAAGCGTTCAGCTACTAATCAGAGGATTGGTGGTTCGAATCCGTGAAATGGACTTGGCATAGAAAAGTAAAAAAGTAGTGATCTTGCGATCGGAGGGTTGCCAGCTTCGCTACAAAAATACTAGAAAGTCGTCCAGAATATCCAACAAATTATACTGGCGTGTATACGGGAGTGGTGCACGATAAATCTGATCGGGGTCCAAAGTCCCGACGTCTATTGAAGGCGTTGGATGCCAGTTCAGGTGTTTCCTCGTCATCTGACCATGGTTCTAAAATAACGAGGTGCATGTATGAATGTGTGTATGAATGTGTGTGTGCATGTGTATGTGTATGTGTTCCCGTGTCTTTCCTTCGAGATTGACCCCGAACCGTCGCCAATAGCCCACTGTGCAGCTCTAGTGCGACGTTAATTAACAAACCAATCTACTATTGAAAACCGGGCCAATTTTTAAGCGAACTTCTTTTTACCTCTCTCAAACAAGAACTTTTTCTTGTCGGGCAGTCCCCACCATCCTGCCATGGACGGAAGCACACCATTCACTCCCTGTGTGTGGCGACTATGCGAAAACACGGCGCCCATACATCCTGGACCACTGTTTAGGTACTAAGAGATAGATTATATAAAGTTAATCATCTTCAAAAGCGGCATATAAATCTTTACATTGATTTTTTAGAATGGTGTTAGTTTATTTTTGGATTATGTGACATGCAACTTGGCAGCCAATCAGCCCTTAGTATGCAGAAGAATAAAATGTATACCTTATATGTGCACCAAACCGCAAAATCCACTTTCCAGTCGTGCAGCTTCAGTTTAACGTTTCCAACAGCATGTGCCAGATCAAATCCTACAACACAACCCTATTCAAATAGAAAAAGCAAATATTATTTTTTGATTATTTAATTGTCAACGCATTTATTTATACATTATTCAGAGCATATTTTAAGGATGTTTCACTACGCGACAAAAATTTTTCGATAAAATTTAACTTGTATCTTGTCACGTTAAATAAAAAAAAAATGTATACCCGTATTTTTAAAATGCAAAGAGTTATAACTAATTGAAGGCAGTTATTACCATGGTGAATCGATTATCATGATTATTATAATGGGGGTGAAAAATATTTTTAATTCATAATCGGTTATACTACACTCTTTACTTATTAGTGCACCTATAGCTTCCTACTATAAACGTGCTTATATTTATTTTTTCTGAGCAACAAAAATTGTTTCTCTGGTTGACAAGACTTATAAGTGAGCAACAAAGTGTCGCCCATTGAGATGCACCATTTTCAGTTTTAAAATATAGTCTGACATTATTATTTAATATGAACATCCTTTTAGGTAGCTCATCAATATGAGTAAAATCCTCGTAAAAGTTGTCCAAATAATTCAAAGTTAGTTCATTTCAGTTAGTAATTTTAGAAAAAAGGCATACATTCGGAATTAATTATTGTTCCTGTTGAAACGAAACTCTTACGAATCGAATAAACTCTTCGTAATTGGCCCTGAAATTCGATGAATGGCAATAGAGAGTGATGCGATGTTGTCCTTCCAGGTGTTGTTTTATAATTAGGAAAAAGGGTTGTACCTGCGCGTGACCTGCCATGGTGACGTCTTTCATGTCGAACAGTTGACCTGTGTAGTAATGAACTCCCTCCAGAAATATGAGAGCAATTCCGCGGCCTTCCTCCTCAATGACTTTCTTTATGTCTTTGGGATTGATGGTGTATTCTCCCTAAAATAAAAATGCAATGCCCTTATTTTTTTGATTTACTGAAACATCTATTTTTTTTTTTTAATTCAAGATGAAGTTTTTTTTCCCCTTTCTATAAAAATGAAACCATTTCAAAGCCTAACAGTCATTTATCGTGTTATCGCCATATTATAATTTATGCGAAACACCTTTGCTGTGTCTTTGACTTTGAGTTTTAAAATATTAAAGTCAAATTCGAATAGTTTTCCTATTTTTCTATTCTTTAAGTGAAGAGTTATTGGAAAAATTATAGTAAATCAAACTATAAGAGTTTATTTTTATTTACTGAAACATCCATGCTTTTTTAATTCTAGATGAAGGTTACGGTGTTTTTTTTTTATAAAAATGAAACCATTTCAAAGCCTAACTGTCATTTATCGTGTTATTGCCATATCATGATTTATGCAATACCTTTGCTGGGTTTTGGACTTTGAGCTTTAAAATGTGAAAGTCAAATTCGAATAATTCCGCAATTTTTCTACTAGTGTATTTTGCTCTAAGTGAAGGGCTATTTGACAAATTATTAAATCAAACTGTGAAAGTTTTTCTAACCAAATGAAACATTACTTTTAATTGCAGAATTCTTATATTGTACTGTGATAATGTTGTCAGGGTTCAAAATTAGTATATAAAAGTTCGACTTTATTCGCACATAGCACATTTTTTAAGTTATCAAAGTGTTATGATTAGGAGTAATTTTAAAGTTATTTAAATTGCTTTACCAAAGCTGCCAACTGTTACGATATTTTTGTAATTGTTAAAGCTTTTCTTTGCATGAAATTAGAAGCATGTTTCCATTTGTACTCTAAAAATATTAACGTCTTATTGTCGAAATTAATGAAAATTGTACAGCAATTTTGAAAATCAATTTTTATTTTAACATCCTTAGCTTTCGAAGCAACAACCTCTAAATAATATTTTCAACACACTTCTTTATTGATCAGTTACTATAGCATTAGGGGAAAACAAAACTCAATTAATATAGGAGTATTCAATACTTTTAAACGTGTGTTCAATTGATTTGTTATATGTAGTTTATTTTAATGACAATAAGGGATGAGCTTTAAATGCAGAGTTGATTTAATATTTCCGGGACGATTCCATTGCTTTTGCTTCCATATGAAAATATGTTTCCATTCATTTGAATTCTTAATCGAGTCTTGAGTTAAAAGAAGTTATTATTTTTCTTGATCTTACTTTTCTAGGATTCAAGAAGATAATGCTGTCTTCTGGATCATACCCTCTCATGGCGATATGACTCTGTACTGCATACTAGAAAAGAAGTAATAAATTAACCTATTACACAAAATCAAATGAGCAATAACGGGGTACGAATCATTGGCATATAAAAAAGTATTATTACGAAAATATAAGGAAACATATATACTGTAAGAAATCTCATTGAATTGGTTAACTTCGTTTTCTTAAAGAATGTAATTTGTACGCATAGAAAATAGTTATTACCAAATCTGAGTGGAATCCACCTGCAACCATCAGTACCTTGTGTCTTTCTTCAGTTGGTCGATAAAAGGATCCCTACAATTATACGAAAATACACAATGAGATATTTTTAATATTAAATGGTTTGATATTGCATTTAATTAGGTATTATCAATTTGATTTGAGATTACATTAAATTAGGTACTATCAATTTATTCGTCTTGTAAGTGGGAAATATTTTGACGAAAGAGAAAAAAAATATTCACATGGAAATAAAATCTTTTCAAACTAATTCATTTAATTATTTTTCCAGGTGCAACATTTATAAAAAAAATAGTTTTATACTCAAAAGAACTCCCATTTGAAATATTTTTATTAGTTATAAAACAAAGTCTGAACTCACCAGTAGCATGTGAATGTTGACTGTAAGACTATTCATAATAGCAACTTCGTCCCGCTGAGCACCTGTAAGTATTAAAAATAGTCCATCATAGAGTAGTTAAATATCTGATAAACGTAAAAGCTATCTAAAACAAATATTCCAAGAACTTGAATTTGCTTTTCCTAAGGTTTGTAAAATTTAATGGGGTTTTTGCAAGGACGCGTGCGTTAACTTTTGCAGAAGCGTTTGTGATTGGTGCGTGTAAACCACGTGGTTCGTATGCATCAATTTTAGAGGCTTCTGCAAAATCTAACACGCATTAATAGCGTCCGTGTAGAAAAGTTCTTAGGGTATTTGATCCCTTTGTACAACTTATAGATATGAACAAGCCTCCCCCCCCTAGTATTACATGAAAAACAAATATCGTAACAGATTAAATATTCACGCCGATTTAGGTGTCAAACTTGGACGAGATTCTGAGCCAAGAGGAAATATTTCACTCACCCTATACAGTCCGAAAATGAGTACGGTAACTGTCTTAAATGACTATTACAATGCTTTCATGAGTTTAAATTAGTGTTAGTTGTAAAATTAGGATACTAAAAGTTATTAAACTTCTGATTGGGGTGTTATATTTTCTGTGTATTTGTTGGGTGAATTTGAGTCTATATTCTTAGTAAAATTGAGGAAATTTGAATACATATTCTTATTAAAAGTTGTGTAAGATTAAAAGAAATTATAAAATATCAGAATTTTTTATTCCCTTTATTTTCCTGTTCAAAGAAAATTGAAACTTATACGTGCTCAGAAAGCGGAGGGATTTCCATAAGCATATATTCAAAAAGGAGCCCCCGGTCTTATTTTAGTTTTAGCTAGGATTCCATGGCTTAATACTAATTGGAAACAGCTGCTTTAGTGCACAGATGTGGTAAGTGGCAATTTACTAACTTTTCAGTAAAACCATTTAAACATTTTCAGCACAATGGTAAGAAATAGATAACAGCAATCTTCTACGGTTTCTGCCAATTAAAATAGTTAGTTTTCGCCTATAAAAATTAAGTTGATTACAATTTGATAGTTCAAATAGGCTCAAGCATATATTTACGCGCTAAAGCATTGATATGTGTTTTGCCCAACAGCGTTTGGTTTTGCTCGTTATTTTTAAACAGATCAGTATAAAAAGAATTAATTTATACTTATATTTGCAGTCATTGTTGACGATATATTCTTAAGAAACTGACTTTTATATGACTCTTTCATCCACTTGTCCCTTTATTTTGGTTGGTCAAACATCTTTAATTTATTGCAGTGCAATGTAAATTAGATCAAATAATTAACCAACTATTCTAGTTTTTCCTTAGTTTTCCTTTAATTTTGAATGAGAGTTAAAAAGATTAGAACTGGGAGCGAGATTTAATTAGTATATTGTCAATATTTTAATATAAAATATAATTTATATTTAATCTCATGGTCAGTAAGTCAGCAAAACCGGGACCTATTGTTTTATACAAATTCCAAAGATCCAAGTCTAACTTGGAGTAGGATACATAAACTTTGAAAGATCTATAACTGATCATTCTGAAATGTAATTCAAATGATGTCAATGTTGTGAATTGTGTCCAACTGTATTGTTTTATTTTAAATTCTCTAATCCGATTCTTGGATTTTCTATTTTTGCAGCCCAACACGTTTTGATTAATTTGAAATCTCTTCTATGGTTAGTTACTATATTAGTTTTGTTTTCATTTGCAACGCTGGATAATCTATTAACCATGACCCTCAACTATAAAATGTAAGAGAAGTTATTACATTACTCACATAAGTATTTTTATTTTATTACGTTGGTATTGATATAAGATTTGACAAGTTCATCCTAGAATCTTCACATTTTCATCGGAGATGAGCCACATGACAGATTCGAATATACTATTAAATATCCCTACACACGCACCGACTCATAGCTCGGTACGACCAAATGCCCTGGCCGTTTTTGTCGTGGCCTTTCTTACACATGGTCCGACTAAACTGTGATTCTCGACCAGTATAGTAGTAAGTAGAAGTGCTTGTGGTGAGTAATAGCTTTAATAATAGTAGAGAGAACAGGTGTAGCTTTATGTGCAGTGACATTTACAAATGAAAAATGTTGAAATAAGAGTTTAGATGATGCAGAAAGAAAGAAAGTTAGAATTTGGACGACTCGCTAGATCGACCGTCTTCTCCGACACACAACTGCCCTATACACGATCCGACGGTGGTTGATCAGACAGTTGGGCTGTCGTGTCAGTGCGTGCGTAGGGGCCTTAAGTTAAAAATATATATTAGATAAAATCAAGGCATACAGGATATGTCAGTAACATGACTAAAATACAGGAATAAATATGATGAAACTATATGGATTAATACATTTATCAATGTCACCTAAATATTTTTTTTTTATCGATTTATATAGATTTGCTTTGATAAACGAGTGATGGACACTCTAAATGCACTTGATATTTTTACTGATTGATGAAAATTTCGATAGTTTATATCAATATTTCCTAATCTTATCCTCCTGATAATCAAATTGCCTAAGCAAGTGTTATTGAAGAAAACTACGTCTTTTGAACCTTTGAAAATCAATGTTCAGCATCTTTATAAAATCATCCAATATAACAAAGTACCATACAACCGACGACTGTAAGTCTATTCTGCACTTTGCTGTTTGTTTGCAAGTTTGATCCCTTAGAAACAATTTTTTTATTGAAAATGAATCGTTCTTACCCACTAAGTAAGCCATGTTTTCTTTGATTGGTGCATCACAAAAAGCCGCTGGCAGATGTCCACTAAAATGGCATTCAACGCCTCTGAAAAATATTTAAAAGTTAAAGCTTTTTGGTGCAAAACATAAAGTTAAAAAAATATAAGATTTTTTTAAAAGACAATGTACATTAATAATTAGTGAACAAGACATTAACAAAATTATTTTAATAATAAACTTAGAATGTAAATTTCTGTCATATAAAATGAGCATTGGTAACTTATGTACTCAAGGGTGAGAAAATAAAAAGACTCTTAATACCAAACAAAATCACGAAATTATGATTTTGTCCTCATTTGTAGTAATAAAATACTAATTAATCACTTTAATAATTTGTTTACCAATTAATCAGTTTAATAACATTAAAAAATTAATGTATTTATTAGTTTGGAGCACGAGCACTGTTGACTACAAACGAGGCGATTAATTTCATTTACATTAGGCTCAATCCACATTTTTTCACAAAATCTTTTATTTTTAATAACTTCTCAATGCACTATATCACCTAGCAAAGCAGTATCTTGGTTTAGCATACCATAATATGTGTTTGTAAAACGTTTCTGGTGTCTTCTGTATAATTTATGAAAATGGGTGCAGCCGGTTTTGAAACTAAACGTCTCGTATACTGTTCTCCCACCAGGAGAAAGGCTCTCGCCAGAGTTCTGTTGGCTGCTATGGAAACGGGCTATTTTATTCAATTCTGCGGATTGAATATAAATGGAATAATTCCATTTGGCGGTTTGTAGAAAATCTTTCTTCGCATATTCCTCCTTTTCTGGCTATGTTAAACTGTGCTATCTTTAACTCTCATTATATAATTGTAATTTCAATACGTTTTTTTGTTTCGCTATTTCATTTTCGTTTGTGTGATTCAGCTAATTAAATTTTTTTTTTAAGATCTTTCTAATATGGTATTTACTTTTAACAAAAAAAAAACTCTGCATTCTCAAGCTAGAAAAATTATTTACGATGTCGGAATAATCATCATGATATAAAAATAAATATAACCCTACTTTCCACTTAAATATGAGAAAACTTTTGTTACAGGAAAGGAAAGCTTACCTATTAGCCCAGTCGCATAAAATATTTTGGACATTATTTTCGACTGATTTCAATTGTAGACCAAGAGACTGACCACACAAATATATGCATTCTTCATTGTCGTCTATCAATGTATCCGAATCCACTAGGAAAAAATAACAACAAAATATAACTTGTAATAAGTTAAATATCTTAGAAACCTAATACAAGTCATTACATCATTCACCGTACATATTCTACTTCAACATTCGCGTTAGGAAATTTGGCACGATTACGTTATTTTAACTTTTGCTCTACTGATTAATTATATAATATGTTGGTTGTAACACAATTCATAGCAATTCTGTATGATACACAATTCATAGCATTTGGCATTGGAAACTTTAAAATAAAACGTTCAATCAAATCTTTGGAAATTTACCAAATATGTTAGTTGGTAAAATTAACTTCGAAATTAAGCTACACAGTAGGTTATTGGGGGATATTTTGGGATCTATCAAGAAGAAAACATCCGGGAATACTGCCTCATGTCAGATGCGATGAGAACAACATGAGCTCTTCAAACTTCTTCACCACGATCAACGCCAGTTTGAACCATTGCAAATTTAATTCTACCCAGTTCGCTTTACACGGCGAGCCTTCGGTTGGACGAACCAGGACCTGAATTTGACTTCCTATGCCTCATGCGATAATATTTCAACACACTTTTTTTTATCATATATTCAATTGGAGTAAGGACTCACCACCTGAAAGACATTTTTTCTTAGGATAATGGAATCGCTTTCTGAAATCTTTCAATGGGTCCTCTTCATCCAGTCTCTTTGCAAAGTCCCTTGAGCCGATGTCCAGGGACCATGCGTTGGAGAGATTAAAAAGGTCGTGACAAGGGGAAATGCTGGTCTTGTCCTCTTCGAGGTGAGGCATGCCTTTAAGAGATATATGGAAAGATTTAAAAGATACTCTAAAATACTAACGTTATTTGTGAACATAGGTAAGTCCACAGGAATGTCAACAAAATTTGCCCATTATCTTTATTAGAGAAGTTTTTTAGGTAAATTTCATTTTGCCCTGCAGCTTAAAAATGAAATTAATATAAGTCAAGTAAAGTTGAGGAGCGCTCAAGCAAAACCAAACATGTCATTATGATCTCAATCGCAGAAATCCTGAAAAACGTTTGGTAGATTAATACATTTCTATGGACTTTCGGTTTTTTTTATGTTTTAAAATGAAAGTGATATTTTTGGAAATATTAAGATATTTTTGAAAAAACTGATAGAGACTATCTTTTTTTATAATTCTCAATGCTTATCTATTTTTTTTTTTAATTTGGCTACCAGGATCTTATTTAAAAAGTGAGTATTATAGATACTGTTTTTTTTATAGTTCTATCAAACTAAGATAAAAATAGATATTTAGTGTAAAATTAAAACAAACTGTCCTTTTTTTTTATCGAATATAGATGAATAATTTTTACCAGATGTGTTACCGTTCTCACAAAAGCTATTTTCAATTATAAGTATACGGACATTTGATCCCCCCTCGAAAATAAGAGTTACAGTTATTTCGACTTAGATTTGTGCAGTTAATACCTTTTTGTCTAGTTACAATAATAAACAATTGGTTTGTGACTTACAGATTGAAATAGACAATGCAACGAACATCCATAAATGCCACCTTAGAATTGGAATTCGGTATGCTAACATTTATACGATAATGATATCGTAGCTTTGAAACTCCTGTTGAAGTTATATAGATAAAAAAGCCAAAAAGTAGTCTTTGGCATTAAGAAATTATACGAATTAAAAATAAAAAGTATACGAATTCAAAATAACTAGTACACGAATTCAAAATAACAAGTATATGAATTCAAAATAACAAGTATACGAATTCAAAATACAGTAGAACTCCAATTATCCGGATCAATTGGGACCAGATCCCCATCCAAATAATCAAATATCCGGATAATTCACGAAAAAAAAGGTTTTTCTTAGTAAAAATAACGAATTTTGTTTGATATGTAATGTAAAGTATGCAATTTGGTATAGTATTTTTTTTATCATTCACCGATAAGAAAATTAAAATGTGGATTTTGCTAAGATTATTTTTTCTCAAAGCGATTTGGATAAGTGAAGTCATACTGTAACAAGAGCAATGGGTGCTGACTCATATACGGGAAACTAGAGCGTCTCATTTAATAAAGAGCAATAAAAACATTATAAAATGAATGTCAAGTACATAACAAGAACGATTAAACGCCCACACGAGTTTTGTTCATGTAAATGGACGAACAGTCTTCGTTTAACAGAACTGTCGTATATTTCGCCAATTCTTTTGCCTAAAACGTGCGGTAAACATGTACCTTTTCTTGATTACCAATTATTATGGAGTGATTTAACATAAATCGGCAACATTTTTGGTACAATAATACATGGATTAGTATTCGTTCAAAGCACGTCAAAATTATGGAAGTAAGTTTTTGAAATTCACTTCAATTTAAGATCTTATATATGTAATGTACCCATGTTTCTTTTAACTCTTATTTCCTGATCTATTCCATTTATTCCAAATCACTTCTATTTTACCACAATGATCTTCTAAACTACTATTCAGTTTTAACTGCGCATTGATCCCACGCAAATCTCATTCCATTCTTCTGAGCTATGTCTTCAACAATCCAGTTCCTATCCGTATATGGTCATTGGTATTCCGTGTGAATCTAAACTTTATCATTGATGGCAACACCTCTTACGCAGTGCTTCCCAACTCAATCATCATAGATGTAAACTTGCGTCTCTAAGTGTAGGCTTTTAGCCGCGTTCTTCAATAAAAGCACAATAAACCAACTTTAAAACTCTAATACCGATCTTGAACTTTATCTCCGAAGTCCATAGCATAATTTCTTATACTTAAAACGAAATATTATTAATACGAAATATAGCTTGCAAAATATCCCCACAGATAAATAATTTAATCAATTTTTTTATAAAAAATTAAACCAATTTTTGGCATGACAATTTGGGGAAATCATTTGCATTCCTGTACTACCTTCTTTCTTTCTGCATAGTAACACGTACTACCATTGCTACGGAATTTTGACGTAATACGTCTTTATTGTCGGCTACACAGGATATTAGGAGAGAAACACCATGTTTCACTTTTACAAAGCTTTTAGGACGATCTGTTCCTACATTACAACTTCGTGACGCATACTGCGAACATATATATTTAGTCTAGTTCGATAGGAAATTTTTCGCCAATGCGGGTAAAAGAAATCAAATTAAGTATGGGTAATGGTTGAGGGTCTGAGTCAGACGCAATTAAGACAGGCCAACCACACACTGCAGAGACGTATATGTAGCAAAAATTATTATAAAAAATAAGTAATATAAATATTTTAATTCTTCGGTTTTATCTTCATAAACAATACAATTTTGTTGAATTTGGCAGAAAAGTAAATGTTCAAAAAAATACATAACGGTCGAATCTATAACCTCTCGACTTGGCGCGCGATTTGGCGGTTTTAATTTAAAGTTTCTGACGGTTTTACTTTGGAGTTTTGGTTGGCGCGCTGTTCAGTCGGTTAAAAAGAGTAAGTACTCAATAATTTTAGAAAGGTAATCACATCACATCCCCATCTATCTCATAATTTAAGAATTGCAATAGATTAATAACGTTTTATTAATAAGAAAATTAAGGACAACTAAATTAGCTGAATACATGCCTCCAAGGTGTGTCGTTGAATATTCAGAGTTAAGATTACAGCACTAAAATAAGTTACATTTCTTACATTTAAATATGATATATTAAATGATTTCAACTCACTAATAAAAGAGTTATTCATGCAACTAGAAAAATCGGAAAACCTTAGATTCAACACCATGTTAAAATGCTACTTACTGTATTATTCCCAGTGTATTTTCTAATCACATATACGCATAACTTGGAAACCACTATTTTTTTTTAAAGTATTAAATGTGCATCGGTGTTTATCATTTATATCTTAGTTATGGTTGATTACCTTGTTGCATATTGCAAGGTTTTCCCCAAACTTTTGGAAACCAGGCAAAGTCATTTGTATGGAAGAAGCAGCAAATGTTCATTGAGCCATGAATTGTATCCAAGGCGTCGGTAGTTTGTTGAAGAGTTTTAGATTATGTTTGCGTCAAGGACATTCAAGTGAGTTTGTTTTAAATAGAATATTTCTTAACATTTCCAACTACTTTTAGTCTAAAGTTTATTGAACCAAGCAAAGTCTAATTATTTTTCGGTAAGATTGCTCAAAATGAGTTCCGAATTAGAAGAAGCTTTTGTTGGAAGCACATAAAACGTAGAGTTAGTGGGAATTTTAGCTTTAGAATAAACCATTTATTAGTTGCAAGAAATATTTTGAATGTTTCACTAATGCATTGAAACATTCTGAAATAAACAATATTTTTTTGTGATTAATTTTTTTAAAAAATATTTTGAAAATGCACTAATAATACTACTACTATAACTTTTCGCGAAAACGGGAATTATTTGATTGGATTTTAGATTCAACAAAATGATCCATAGGTAGAGAGACATTGTGATGATTCCTAAAAATAAATAAAATATTTTAAAAATATTATTTTTAAAATATTATTTTTAAAATATTATTTTTAAAATATTATTTTTAAAATATTATTTTTAAAATATTATTTTTAAAATATTATTTTTAAAATATTATTTTTAAAATATTATTTTTAAAATATTATTTTTAAAATATTATTTTTAAAATATTGTTTTTAAAATATTATTTTTAAAATATTGTTTTTAAAATATTATTTTTAAAATATTATTTTTAAAATATTATTTTTAAAATATTGTTTTTAAAATATTATTTTTAAAATATTATTTTTAAAATATTATTTTTAAAATATTATTTTTAAAATATTGTTTTTTAAATATTATTTTTAAAATATTGTTTTTTAAATATTATTTTTAAAATATTATTTTTAAAATATTATTTTTAAAATATTGTTTTTTAAATATTATTTTTAAAATATTATTTTTAAAATATTATTTTTAAAATATTATTTTTAAAATATTGTTTTTTAAATATTATTTTTAAAATATTATTTTTAAAATATTATTTTTAAAATATTATTTTTAAAATATTATTTTTAAAATTTTGTTTTTTAAATATTATTTTTAAAATATTATTTTTAAAATATTATTTTTAAAATATTATTTTTAAAATATTATTTTTAAAATTTTGTTTTTAAAATATTGTTTTTTAAATATTATTTTTAAAATATTATTTTTAAAATATTATTTTTAAAATATTGTTTTTAAAATATTATTTTTAAAATATTGTTTTTAAAATATTATTTTTAAAATATTATTTTTAAAATATTGTTTTTAAAATATTATTTTTTAAATATTATTTTTAAAATATTATTTTTAAAAATAGTAAATTTTATGTATTAATCAATTGAGTTTTTTTTTATGAACTTCAAAAATAAAATTAAAGTAGACTTTAAAAACTGTCTTCATCTCTTTAATATGCTTTAAAATAAATATTTTTACACCGCATCGTCTGAAACGGACATTATCTGCATTTCTGGATTCTTCGATACGATGCTTAGCATATATTTTTCATCTTATCTTCAATTGAGTAAGTTAAATGCATTTCATCACACCGTGATGAAAACTTTCTACTTTAAAAATATATGAAATGGATCTGAGAAATGTCGAAATTCAATTTTGTCAGATCTTTTATCTCAGTTGATCCCCAAGATCTCGATCGAAAGATATTCCAATACTATCTGATCATGAAAAAGATAAGCTATTTACCATATTTGATGACAGATTCAAAAAAACTTTGTTTCTGATGTTTATCGATATTAACTTTCTTCAGGAAGTTGATACTCGAGATAATTATAAACAAAAATTTTTGTGAAGAATATAATGAGATATATTGCGAAAAATTTAAGGTGTAAATTGTAAAAAAAAAATATCATAATTAAGTTGAAATTTTTACGTTTCTACAACAATAGACAAATTAGTCAAATTCAAATGATATTTATTAATTTTTTCTGAAATTATATTAGAGGTATTGTTAAAATACAAATGCAACGTTAAAAATACGCTATAAAAAGTATACATGAGCTCTAGACATGTTTCGGGAGATTCATTACAACTCAATTATCTTACTTCCTAATCGTTTGGCACGCATTTTTAGCATTTATTTTGGTTATAAATTATTCATGTCGCTCTAACGGATAAGGCACTGGACTGCGGTGCCTCAGGGTCTGGGTTCGATTCCCGGTACGTCTGGGTTATAATTGCTGATATTTATTGAAATAGTTTATAGTTTAAGAAATAAATAATACACATTAAAATAGAATGTAAATGTTTGAAAATTTGTAAAGTACTATTAAAATAAATTTGTCAAATGGTAATTTATGATAACGTTAAATTCTTACGGTTATAGTAATTTACTAAACAATTAATTTGCATTTAAATGTTAAACAATCTAAATATATATTTCAAATTTGAATAAAATTTCGAATAATACTACTGAAATAAATAATTTTGTAAAATGGTTTAATTTCCAAGTACTACTTTATAGTTTCAGTTAGAGTTTCGTTAAATTTGTGTAGTAAAATTTAATTTATGTTTGTCACATCATTCGGACTTTCAAATTTTAAAATAAATACTAAAAACTAAAAAAATTAAAACAATTTACTCACTGGATTTATGGAATCCATTTCTCTGGCTTTCAATTGAGAGCATTTTCAGGTAGAACCTACTTCTTCTTAGTCTAGAAGAGAACAATAATCTTAATTACTTCACAGTTTCAGTGTATAACAGAACTCAAGAAAACTTTCTGATATAACTCCGATAATAGAGTTGACCCCTTGATAGGGGGATTGCAAAATTCCCCAAGATTTGCAAACGAGATACAATCTCTGTTTTTTCCCCCCACCCTACAATTTCCAGTCGCATCATTCGTTCTAATTCGAAAAATATTTTTGAAAACTTTGTGTAATAATAATCTGATGATTTGTTCTTGTCAAGATTAGAATTAACAGGTGGTGAATGAATATAGTAAGCAGTAAAATTTTGACGTTACATACTTTTTTTGGTATATTTGTGTCTTAAAGAATAACGACTCAGTTTTGTTTGTTTTTAATACTAATTATATCGCAATTTTTATTTACTTTGTAAATGATAAAAAAAAGTCTGATGCTCTATTATATTTCATTTAAAAGATTTTAGATTTAAAGATTGCCATTTTCGAGAAAGTGCTTTGCAATTTTGTAAAAATGTTTTTTTATAGATGCTCAGAAGATAAAATGCAGAAAATTCTAGTAAAAAAAATATAGCTGAATCATTTTGCGTAAATACATTTCTGAAGCGAAAAAATACATTTGCTATTTAATCGGTATTAATGGATTGATTTCGAGCTTTCATATCGCAGTGTGGTAGAACTTCGTGGTATAATAGTTTATGGATCATGGGTTGGGTTATCAAGATTGTCACAAATTGTTGGACAATAGTAATTATTTGGCTGATTGACCAAATAATATTGTTTCATACTTTAACTACTTATTTGTTGCTACTAAAGCTAAGAGACTTGTTTAAAATACAAGCGAATTGGTTGGGGGAAATATTTTTTTATTATGCCAAAACTGCTAAAAGTGATACAGCCAAACAATGACCATCTCCCAACGATTTGCAGAGCCCCAGTTGGTAAGGCGTTCAGCTACTAATCAGAGGATTGGTGGTTCGAATCCGTGCGATGGACTTGACATAGAAAAGTAAAAAAGTCGTGATCTTGCGATCGGAGGGTTGCCAGCTTCGCTACAAAAATACTATAAAGTCGTCCAGAATATCCAACGAATTATACTGGCATGTATACGGGACTGGTGCACTATAAATCTGATCGGGGTCCAAAGTCCTGACGTCTATTGAAGGCGTTGGGTGCCAGTTCAGATGTTTCCTCGTCATCTGACCATGGTTCTAAAATAACGAGGTGCATGTATGAATGTGTATGTGTTCCCGGGTCTTTCCTTCGAGATTGACCCCGAACCGTCGCCAATAGCCCACTGTGCAGCTATAGTTTGACGTTAATTAACAAAACCAAACCCAACGATTTGCGACCACTTTGTATATCCAGTTAAAGGATGCTAGCCGTGTACAAGATGCATGTATATCTAGTTATCCGTGTACAGAATGCTGGTGTCCATTAAATACGCTGTGCTTGTTTACTCACATTGGTTGTGAGACATCAGATGAGGTGCCGTCTTCGTGTATATATATATATATATATATATATATATATATATATATATATATATATATATAGTAAAAGAGCAAAATAATGAATAGAAATTTCGAAACACGTGAACCCCTCTTCATCAGGGGGGAGCGAGGTCCACGCGTCCCAAAGATCCATGGTGTTTCTGATATGACGTGCATTAAAAATGCTAAAACGTCACAGATCCCCCGAAACCATGGACAGAATAGGTTTTTCCGAAAACACATACATGAACACTAATCCATAAAATTACAAAATATTAAAGTGAAAAATTAAGCATTTAAAATACAAGAAAATTAACAAAACATAAACTTAACTATGAGCGAACCTCCACCAAACCATAATCAACATCCAACAATAAAATCCAATATCCATGCCATAGTGCCTAAAACAGGAATCTAAATCTTCAAAAAACACCTGAGCCCCAGTTGCTCAGTTGGTAAGGCGCTCAGCTACTAATCAGAGGATTGGTGGTTCGAATCCAGGAAATGGACTTGACATAGAAAAGTAAAAAGTAGTGATCTTGCGATCGGAGGGTTGTCAGCTTCACTACAAAAATACTAGAAAGTCGTCCAGAATATTCAACAAATTATACTGGCGTGTATACGGGACTGGTGCACGATAAATCTGATCGGGGTCCAAAGTCCCGACGTCTATTGAAGGCGTTGGGTGCCAGTTCAGGTGTTTCCTCGTCATCTGACCATGGTTCTAAAATAACGAGGAGCATGTATATAAATGTGTGTTTGAATGTGTGTGTGAATGTGTATGTGTTCCCGGGTCTTTCCTTCGAGATTGACCCCGAACCGTCGCCAATAGCCCACTGTGCAGCTCTAGTGCGACGTTAATTAACAAAACCAAATAACCAAAAAACACCTTATGTGCGCTTGCCGATAGCTCAATCTTACATGTCCTCCCTTTTTTTACAAAGGTGAACCTAGTAATGTTGACCGTAACAAAGTTTCCGCAAGCACAGCGAAGTCCTCTTCCTTGTCGCAATGGAAAAATACGAATCATTTTGGAATGGAATTATCGGAAAGGGTCTTAAAATATATTACTAGGTTTTCCATAAAACCTTCTTTGTGATCCTGTATAATTGTGAAAGAATGATATTCCTATGTACTTTATTGCTAATATTTGAATCCCAATGTGTTAGTTTCAAGACCTTGAAGTTAAAATCCAATCTTTTATCATAAATTTTAATGTTTATTATATCATCTATTTTTATATCTAGATCTAAAAATTCTGCTTTGTTATTATTTGCGTTAGTTTTCTGGAGTTTTAATTCTGAGGGATAAATATTTTGGTATATTTGATCAAAATCTTTAATGTCTATAATAATTAAGTCATCAATATATCTAAATATCTTATTATCATATAAATTTTTTGCGTTTTTTTCGTAGTAATAAAGAAAAAGGTTAGCAAATGCACTGCAATAATTACTTCCCATTGGGATCCCTTTGATTTGAATGTAATAGTTTTGCCCATTGTATAAAACATTTTTGAAAACACAATATTTAATTAATGTTGACCACTTATCAAAATCGCAATTAATAAAAGATTCAAATTAATCCTACGAAAAATATCCAAAAGTTTGTTAAGCGGAATACTGGTGAAAAGATTCTCAAAATCATATGTTTCAGTATGATTTATTTCTCTATGTTCGTTCAAAAACTCAATTATCTTGGTATTATCCCTAATCATAAAACTTTCTCCATTTCTGTGTATTTGATCAATAACAATCTTAAGCATTTTTTGTAATTCCAAAGAAGCATTAGTTATATATGTATTGGTGCCACATGTTACAAATCTAAATCCAACAGGATTTTTGTGAAACATACAATTTAAAAATAAATAAAGGAAACTGAATTTATTTTTCTTGATTTTTAGTTTTTTGTTATATGCAATAACCTTCTTTTTGAAAATGTTAATAGGTGTATTCAAAATTTTAAAAGTATCATTTATACTATATTCCTTGATCAATATTTCATAATAGAGTCTTTTACAAATAAAGCTAAAATTATTACAACATTTATCTATACCAGTTATAGCAAAAAGGTTTTTAATTTTTTCAATTTTGTTTTTTAATTCTTGAGTTAAGTGAGTAATGTGGCCAAACTTTTTACTATTTATATTCAAAAATAGATTATATTTTATGTTCTTAAATCAAAGGGATCCCAATGGGAAGTAATTATTGCAGTGCATTTGCTAACCTTTTTCTTTATTATTACGAAAAAAACGCAAAAAAAATTATATGATAATAAGGTATTTAGATATATTGATGACTTAATTATTATAGACATTAAAGATTTTGATCAAATATACCAAAATATTTATCCCTCAGAATTAAAACTCAAGAAAACTAACGCAAATAATAACAAATCAGAATTTTTAGATCTAGATATAAAAATAGATGATATAATAACAATTAAAATTTATGATAAAAGATTAGATTTTAACTTCGAGGTCTTGAAACTAACACATTGGGATTCAAATATTAGCAATAAAGTACATAGGAATATCATTCTTTCACAATTATACAGGATTAAGAGCATATTCAATCACAGAGAAGGTTTTATGGAAAACCTAGTAATATTTTTTAAGACCCTTTCCGATAATTCCATTCCAAAAGGATTCGTGTTTTCCCTTTGCGACAAGGAAGAGGACTTCGCTAAGCTTTCGGAAACTTTGTTACGGTCAACATTACTAAGTTCACCTTTGTGAAAAAAATGGAGGACATGTAAGATTGAGCTATCGTGCACATAAGGTGTTTTTTGAAGATTTAGATTCCAGTTTTAGGCACTATGGCACGGATATTGGATTTTATCGTTGGATGTTGATTTGTTGGTTATGGTTTGATGGAGGTTCGGTCATAGTTACGTTTATGTTTTGTTAATTTTCTTGTATTTTAAATGCTTAATTTTTCACTTTAATATTTTGTAATTTTATGGATTAGTGTTCATATTACTGATCTCTAACTGTAACTTCTGGATAGGGCAAGACATTTTGTTGACTTGAAGCCGATATGGAGGCCGCCATGATGGGGCACACTTTTCTTGATACCGCAATATTTCGTATATTTTTCATGTTAAATACGCCGACATATATTATTTTTGGGTAAGTTTTTTTATTTTCTTTTTAAACCCATTTTAAATGTAATCTGCTATTAAAATAGGAAGTCATTTGCAAGTCAAAGTAGAAGTAGTTAAAAAGCAAGAGCAAAAACTATCTGTTTGGCAATATAAAAATTAATTCTATAAGAAGAAAATATAATATTTATATACATTTAATACTTCTACAATGCTTTGGTAATAAAAAACACCACTAAATTATTTTTAAAAAAATGTTGGGGCACCGTATGGCAGCTTTCAATTGGTTTCAACGCGCCCGTAGAGGAAACAAAGTTTGAGCCTTCCAGCAGTTACAGTTAGAGTTAAGTAGTTCATATATGTGTTTTCGGAAAAACCTATTCTGTCCATGGTGTCGGGGGATCTGTAACGTTTTAGCATTTTTAATGCGTCATATCAGAAACACCATGGATCTTTGAGACGCGTGGACCTCGCTCCCCCCTGATGAAGAGGGGTTCACGTGTTTTGAAGTTCCTATTCATTATTTTACTCTTTTACTATACTGTTAGAAAAATCTACATTGTTATTGCTGCTTTGCGCATACCTTGTGGTTTTTAAATATGTTTAAATGTGTTTATTTAACATGATTTTCAATTAATATTTGGATTTATGACTTGTTATCCAATTTATTTTGTATTGCTGTTCAATTAAATTTTGCATTTCAGGATTTTTGGGAAGTTTTCCATGGAATTTACATATTACTGTAATAGTATATATGTATATGTATATATATATATATACATATATATATATACATATATATATACATATACAGGCTATTATATAATGTATTGCCTAAATTAAGATTTGACTAAAACCGTTTATTTACCCCTCTAATAGGGATAAAGTTCATTCACTGGCAAAGTACGAGTTCTCCACATGTAAAGCATTCATTTTAAATGTGATATATTTTTTGGTATAATTTAGGGTCTTTACCGATTCCGCTTTAGTATATATGTATATATTTTGTTACTATACATTCATTTATGATACAATTCAATTTTTAAAAAGGGATTGAAGTTTTAATTTTTTAGTGGATTGTGTTTAACACTACATATGCGTGTGTGTGGTATTTTAAAAACATTTTTATTAACTACATCATTTACAAACAAACACAAAATTGATTACCAAAAGTCATTCTTTGCGATTTTCCATGGTAAGGATAAACTAATTCAGAAACAGATACATTTAATCTGATGTGACCCCCAAACGTTATCGATAATGTTTCGAAGTGTATTTTTGCTGCTACACATTGATAACGTGTTACGCGATAGTTTTTCCGACACTCCTTCTCGGGATTTTGCATTCAGTACTCACCACTAAATGAGTGCCACTCATACAGTAACAGAGCCCCAGTTTCTCAGTTGGTAAGGCGTTCAGCTACTAATCAGAGGATTGGTGGTTCGAATCCGTGCGATGGACTTGACATAGAAAAGTAAAAAAGTAGTGATCTTGCGATCGGAGGGTTGCCAGCTTCGCTACAAAAATACTATAAAGTCGTCCAGAATATACAACAATATACTGGCGTGTATACGGGACTGGTGCACGATAAATCTGATCGGGGTCCAAAGTCCCGACGTCTCTTGAAGGCGTTGGGTGCCAGTTCAGGTGCTTCCTCGTCATCTGACCATGGTTCTAAAATAACGAGGTGCATGTATGAATGTGTATGTGTTTCCGGGTCTTTCCTTCGAGATTGACCCCGAACCATCGCCAATAGCCCACTGTGCAGCTCTAGTGCGACGTTAATTAACAAAACCAAACCATACAGTAACACGTTCTGTAATCATGGAAGCACAAAACTAGTATTTCCAATCAGTGCCGCCACACGAATTTTATTTAACCGAAACAAGAAATTTCCCAACTTAACGATTCGAAATTCCCAACTTAATGAAGCTCAGGTGTTGTCCTCGTCATCTGATCAGTGTTCGCAAATACGATACATCGTTCCCGGGTCTTTCCTTCGAGATAAGCCCCAAACAGTCGCCAATAGCCCTCTGTACAGCTCTAGTGCGGCGTTTTTTAACTAAACCAACCCAAATTAATACTGTCGGATGCCAGTTTAGGTGTTTGTTTTCGTTACGTGACTATAGTTGAGAAATACAGGGGCATATTGTTCCCGGGTCTTTCCTTTGAGCTAGGCCCCGAACCGTCACCAATATGCAGCTGTAGTACGAATTTAATTAACCAAACCAAACTTAACATGTTGAAATTCTCAATTCAACAGTGCTAAATATTCCCTTTTTCAACTTATCGACATTTCTCAACCTTTTCATTGATTAAGTAATATTAAACAGTTATCTCAAAGTATTTATTTGTTTCACGCATGTCCCAATGTCGCACGAGCATGCTAGTATATATCAGTGTTCACTCTAGAAATAAAAAAGGGGCAGGGCGCTGTTGGCGATAAAAGGGCACTCTGTTTCTGACAAGGCACTTCTTGTTTTTAAAAGGGCACTTTAAAAAAAAAAGTTTATGGTAGGAGTGTCCACCCATTGACACATCGTACACGTGACCAAACAAAAAAAAGTTCCAGTGTTGGTTGACATTGCGCTACAGCTGCATATTAGGATATTGTTGACGATTCGGGGTCTATCATGAAGGGAGGAGCCATACAAAATTCATGTCTCTTTATGAATATACTACTTAAAATAAAAAAATTAACATTTGTAAATTAATTTTTTTCTTAAAAACCAAATATGTAAGTTGCCCTAATCAGACTCCTTACAAAACTATTGAAAAGGCTACTTAAATCCAAAATTTGGTAATAAAATGCCTAATCTTGTAACATCGCCCCAAACCATCTTCTCTTTTAAAAAACAGAAAAAAACTTAAACATTTCATATTTGAGCACAGGCAATCAAAAGGATTGGTGGAATGCCCGGTGCTCGAAATCAAAGCGGAATCATCGCGATTGCACAACACGCACAGTTAAAAAGGAGGTTATTTTTCTACTGTCGTAATTCACTTAATTCCAGTTCACACACAAAAAAATTGAATCGATGTCTTTTTTAAAGACAGCTAGGGAAGCAAGGACGATTGTGCTTGACTGAAAAGGGCAAGAGGGGCGGAATTGTTTCAAACGAGGGCGCTATCAAGATGAAAAAGGGCGGGCAGGGCGGACCGCCCTTCAAAAAACGCCTAGAGTGAACACTGATATATTATAACATATATATGCTCAAATATTTTTTAAAGGACATAAGGATTTTTGAAACATTTAATAGAAACTTTTTGAAGTTTTGTATACTTCTATAAATATATCAGCACTTATTTATAAAATTAACGTTCAAAATAAGTCCCGTAAATAACTTTATTACTCTTAAAGGGAAGCGAGAGGTAATTATTATATATTTAGGTGTCAATACACGAACATATTATTAAACAAACTATAACCATTTGTGACAATCTAAAAAAATATATAGTATTTTTTATATTAAAAAAAACTTTTTTGTACTAGTATATAAATAATTAAATTGTATTAGTTTTTAGTTAATTATCTAAAGTATTGAATAAACTGTTTAGCTTCAACGATTGCTGTCAATTATATTAAACCAAAACTTGCCATTCAAAATATATACTTTTTTCACTTCATCGTGCTACCATATAATAATTGCGGAAAAGAACAACACAAGTAAAATTAACATAAATAAATAACTTAAATGTAAAATAACTTTTGGGAAAATTCACACCTTACCTTTAAGTTGGTCCTCAATATTTAAAAATATTTCCGGAACTATTGAGACAACCTCTTACAAAGTAAACCCCTAGAATTGTGACGTTTCTCAGTGCTTGTGTGGGAATTTAACGGTTCAGCTGAAAACACAAAAATTCCCCAAATCATTTTAACGTCTAAATAACAGATTGCTCATTTCTCGGCCATTCATAAAAAAAATTTGGGCGTTTTCATATTAAATTCCAAGATCAAGTACTTGAGTATTTTTCCAGAAAAGTTGTCAGTTTTTCGCCAAAGTTTTTTCGTTAAATATACACCTATTTATCGTGAATCGAATATCAAATGTGCATAAAATACCCCATACTATGGCTAAATTTATGGATATATTTAGGGTTTGAATCGTGGCCTCATTAATATTGAAATAAGGTATTTAACTTAAAAAGAAGGAAGTTTAATTTCTACCATTTTAATTTGATTTTAATCGAATCATTAATTTATGTTCTACTGTCCCAGGCATTTGAAGGATATTATGACTTCCTTCTCAAGGTGAGTACCTGTGAACGTATTACAATAAACCTTGAACGTATTTATATATTTAGACAATTTGCGAATAGTTTCTAATTTTAGTGCTATTTATTCATTAAATATATATATATTTTTTAAAGATGAATGACTTTTTGTTTTTATCTCTGTGGCATGGTCAATGCTATATCTTCTTTAAAAACAAACACAACCTAGTAATTAGTTGTTTTAATGAGGAACTATTTATTTGCTCTTGGAGATTGGAACTTCACTTCGAAAAAGAAAAAAAAATGGAAGAGTTGATATAACAAACAAATAACCTTCAAAAGCGAATAAAAAAACATACAGTAAAAACAACAGGTAAATTCTTGTCCTGTGTGGAAGGTTGAATGATTTATTATTATTATTTGAGCATTATTACAGATCAAAGGTTAATTTTTACATAGTTTATTGGTACAGCAAGTCGACAATAGCACAATTGCGGCCGAGCCAGGTTTACCATATTCTCAAAGAAGAAAACAACTGTTTATCGCCCAGACAAAAGGTTGCCATGGGCCGCAAGTGGAACTTTCCGAGTAAGGCAACCCTTGTCAAGGGAACAGAATTTACAAAATGTAACTGTCAAATTACAGCATTTAAAACCTTTATTCTCAATAACGGATTTTTGCAATAGTAATCTTTTATCAACTTAGATATAACGACTCCACTCTTGCAGGGACCGACTTACAAATTTAGGGACAGCAAAAAATTTATATATTTAAAATTACAAAAATTATTATTATTACATATATGTTTTGTAAGAATTCGAATTAACGTTAATGGCGCAATACTTGAACAATGCTTCTTCATACGCTTCTCATTCTGTACTGTCTTCCCTTGTAGCTTTCTTTTAGTTGGGTCACATGGATATGTTCTATTTATTTAAGAGCAAATCCGTAATGGTTACCAATATAAATTTTTTTTTTAAAAAGGAAAGGAAAAATGTATCCGTAAATGACAAATCCACATGCAATTAGTAAATACTATTAAAAAAAAGTTTGCTTATGGTCTGTCATGAATTGAATTTGGCAAGTGATCCCAAGGGCACTCCTTTGATGAACGCGATTCGAAAGATAACATGCGTCATGATTTATGAACATGCAGGAAACACGATAGTTATTTGATTGGATGAAATAGTAGAATTTTAACCAAAAAACTTTTTTTTTTTTAAAAACTCTTTAGTAAATTTATGTTAAACTTTTTCACTTATTTTTTTGCTTTATAAACATTTTTTAAGGGGCCTTACTTAAAATGGCAAATGCCCCAAATGCCTTGCCATAAATCAGTTTCTGCACTCTTTGGACCACTACGAGTAATCTTTATAACGAAAAGGTCGTTGTAATTTATTGCATTAGATTGTAGTTAAACAAGTAATCAACGATAAAAACTCGTCTTATAGAACATTGCGTTAAGAATATTAAAATACAAATACAACGTTAAAATACGCAATAAAAGTCCGTAATAATCCGGACATGTTTCGGGAGATACATCACCCTTCATCAGCGGAAAATGCAAAGTCTGTGTGTAATGAAATATAAATAAACCCAAGCAATCTAAAATGTTGCCAAAGACCAAAAAACTAACTAAAAACTATTACAAACGGCAGTGGCGTAGGAACTTCTTTTTTTCAGGGGGGGCTGAATTTTTTTTCAATATATATATTGTTATACAATTAAACAATATTGTTATACAATATAAAATAGTACAGAGTTGCGAGCTATTAAACAATTAAAAAACAATCAATGCTTTAAATTTTTACAAACAAGTGTTTAACTTGTTAAATGTTTTAACTTGTATCCGTTTTTGTTTGGACAGCTTTAGAACATAAAGTAACCAGGAAAAGGTTAATAGTAATTTCAAATGTCCGTATTGTACGCTAAAATATGAATTTTTTCAGATTTGAGGAATTCGTCTCTATTTAACTTTCTTTAACAAAATCTAATTTTCTAAAAGAAGAAATTTCAACTATATAAGCTGTTTAGAAAATAGTGCATGAATCTGATGGTTTATAATTTCAAAGGGAATAAATTACGGGAAATACGATTATAATTTATGAAATGTCCACAAATAATATTTTTTTATTTAAAAGCGTATTTTTTAGATTATTCTTAAAATTACACTTTAAAGCTTTAGCGTTGTAGCTTTCAAAGCAAATTCCCTCACTTTAAAACACGTTAAGAATAAATAAGGGACGCTTCCTTTCAAATGCCTCTTTGTAGGAATTCTCTATTTCTAAAATTTGTTTTTTAAGTATTTTTTTTTAAAAAGTAGTATAATATTAGGGGGGGCTGAGCCCCTTCAAAATAATTCCTGGGGGGGCTCGAGCACCCCCAGCCCCCCTACTTCCTACGCCTATGACAAACGGTTGGAGTTAACTATTGTGTGCCAACAAGCGGGAAACATTGGAACCGCAAACGTTTCATTGACAACCGAATCAATATTACTAAAAATATGAAACGCCTCCAGGAAGTCAAGTTCAAATGGAGATTTAGGTTTGCAAATTAAATGTGAGTTAGAAAAATTAAATATATGACCATGTTCCCAAGAGTGCTTGGCAATGGAGGACTTCTTTATTTCTTGTTTAACAGTATGTGCTTGGTGCTCCTTGATACGAAATCTTAATGCTCTCCTTGTTTGACCAATATATGACATGCCACATTGACATGAAATACTGTATATGCCCCAGTTATTAAGATCGTCAATAGGGTCTTTAAGTTGTGTGAACGTGATCTTATTGATAGGTGAAAATATGGAACGTATGTCGAACCTACCGAGAATTTTAGATATTTGATGGCTGATCTGGGGATAATATGGTAAAACAACTAAAGACTTAGATCGCTCAGATAGACTAGAATTTTTAAATGGATTTTTAAGTTTATGTAGGGCCTTATCAACGACGTTGGGTGAGAAACCTCGATCCACGGCGACGGCTCTCAAATAATTAAGTTCAGTCTGGAGTGAATCGGGTGTAGAACAGATGTTAAGAGCACGATTAACAAAAGTGTAAAATGCAGCCATTTTTTGTTGTATGGGGTGGCAGGACTTAAAATGAGGGGGCAAAGAAACTGCGAAGGGTTTTCTATATACGGTGGTGGATAAATGGTCATCTTTACGAGTCTAAATCTAATGTTAAACGTTCATTGAATTCATGGAATTTTGTTAGCACAAAAACAAGCTATTTTACGGAATATTTTTAAAAAAACTGTCTGAACATATACATCAAAATTAAAAAAAAAAAAAAAAATTTGAAATTGAAAACTGTAGTCGAATGTTTGTATTAAGTAAATAAAATGAAAATATACATTCTCTGTAAGATATTCAAATATTGAGAAAAAATAACGAAATAATAAAATGTAAAGTCCAAAATTTCATATAATAATTTGTAGTTAAACAATTTTTGGCGCCATCGTTGATGCTAGGCAGGATTCGAAATTAGCGGTCGTATTTTGCACCTAAAAATTTCAGTTGGACGACCGAATTTTTACACGAAGTCGTCATTTTTATGCCAATTTTATATACTTTTTTTTTTAAGTAAGACACAAATTTGCTTTTTCAGATTGATCATCTGACCGTTTATCTTTTTTGAACTTCGAACAATCACCACACGCCGATCCACGGAGCTACTAGCGCAAGCGGTGGAATTCTGGATTGCTTGTTCTTCTCTTAACTCCGGACTATTCTTCCCTGAGACTTTCAATTTTCAACTTCGTATTCCCTTCCCTATCGTTATGTAATTGGCGAATCTCGCAACCGCCATTGCTCGCTCCGTTTTCGTAAAAGCACGTGTCCAATTGTAATCGTAGTACTTTCGATTTTTACTTTTAGATGGAAAATGTTTTAATATTAATAATAAATTTCCCATAGTTGCTCTCAGCCATTTTAGTAAGTTTTCAAATATTTTGCCAGTAAGACGGGAATTTTTTAAAGTACAAATGGAAACACGTTTCATTTTTATGCAAAAGAATCTTTAACGATTACAAAAATATCGTAACAAGTAACAGCTCTGCATAAGCAATTTGAATTATTTTAAAATTACCCCTAAGCAGAACATTTTGACAACTAAAAATAAATTGCTAGGGGACAATGACGCCCAAGTTTTATCTCCTGATTTCGAACCCTGGTCCTACACCACTAAGTACAAGAATGCTCCTTAATTTTACTTATGTATGTAGAAAGCTGCCCTAATTTAATCTTTCCCATTAGAAAACCATTAAAACTATGAATAATTTTCATCCTACTTACTCATACTACCTACATAGAAAAGCCACTTCCCTTTAAATTAATTTATTTTATTCACGATTTGTAACGTTTATTTGCTATTTTACGACACTTTTTTAGTGTTTCTTATGAAAACATCGCATGTTTGAAGAAGAAAAAATTATTAAGTAAAATTATTATTATTATTATATTTATTAAAAATTAAAGTTATTAATATTATATTTATTAAAAATTAAAATTATTAATATTATATTTATTAAAAATTAAAATTATTATTACTATATTTATTAAAATTATTATTATTGTATTTATTAAAAATTAAAATTATTATTATTATATTTATTAAAAATTAAAATTATTATTATTATATTTATTAAAAATTAAAATTAATATTATTATATTTATTAAAAATTAAAATTATTATTATTATATTTATTAAAAATTAAAATTATTATTATTATATTTATTAAAAATTAAAATTATTATTATTTTTATATTTATTAAAAATTAAAATTATTATTATTATTATATTTATTAAAATTTAAAATTATTATTGTTATATTTATTAAGAAAATTGTTATTAGCTGGCAGGAGCGCTCATATACTAATTTTTTGACGTGAAACGTGATTTTAAAATCGGTTTAATAATATATGAAATATCAGGATATAAACAACATGTTGCGCTTTAAGATTAATCCATTCCGACATTATAAATCTGTGACAAACAGCAGGATTGACATACATTTGGGCTCGTTCAATTGCAAATTAGGCGACGATGCGTTTAAAGGCGTTGGTAAAGGCTTGAAATCAAGATACGGCTTTCGGGGCGTATTTGGAACCCGCGACGACAGGCATACACATTGTTTATCTTCCTTTTGATGGCGAGGTTTTTGTTGGAGATCAATCCCCATTTTTATAATCTGCAGAAATGACATTTCATATAAAACCTTACTTGTCCAAGTCTGACATAGTCACACCCTATTTTTTGTATTTATTTAATAACCTATTCCTAATTGTCAGGGGGCGTTCCCCGAATGTCTGACTACTTTGAAGAAAATGTACCTCTATGAAAATAACGTACCATGAACATTAAATTAAGAACTTATATATATGAAAATAAAAACCATATTTATAAAATGCGAAATTATCATATATATGAAAATAAAAACCATATTTATAAAATGCGAAATTATCATATATATGAAAATAAAAACCATATTTATAAAATGCGAAATTATCATATATATGAAAATAAAAACCATATTTATAAAATGCGAAATTATCATATATATGAAAATAAAAACCATATTTATAAAATGCTAAATTATCATATATATAAAAATAAAACCCATATTTGTAAAATGCGAAATTATCATATATATGAAAAAAAAAAACATATTTATAAAATGCTAAATTATCATATATATGAAAATAAAAACCATATTTATAAAATGCGAAATTATCATATATATAAAAATAAAAACCATATTTATAAAATGAGAAATTATCATATATATGAAAATAAAAACCATATTTGTAAAATGCGAAATTATCATATATATGAAAATAAAAACGTTATTTATAAAATGCGAAATTATCATATATATGAAAATAAAAACCATATTTATAAAATGCTAAATTATCATATATATGAAAATAAAAACCATATTTATAAAATGCGAAATTATCATATATATGAAAATAAAAACCATATTTATAAAATGCGAAATTATCATATATATAAAAATAAAACCCATATTTGTAAAATGCGAAATTATCATATATATGAAAAAAAAAACGTTATTTATAAAATGCGAAATTATAATATATATGAAAATAAAACCCATATTTATAAAATGCGAAATTATCATATATATGAAAATAAAACCCATATTTATAAAATGCGAAATTATCATATATATGAAAATAAAACCCATATTTATAAAATGCGAAATTATCTTTACAATATTTTGCATTACAAACTAGGGTTCTCTTTCAAATATACGATGGATTAAAGCGATGGCTAAGAGATATGATAAGTAGTACGGGCACATAGTAGTTAGTTTTAATACAAATTGCAAATTCGTGATTTAAAAAGCAATGTAAATGTCAAATAAACTTTTGGCTTTCATTTTAATAGAATTATATGGTTAGAAAAATCATGCTACAATACTAAAAAAATACCAATAACTGATAAAATTAATGATATTTTGCTTTTAACAAGTTGTTTAAACTGAAATTTGATGGACAAAATATTTAATTAAATAATACAGCGGTATAAAAGCATTGTAATATATTTTGTTTTATATAAAATAAGAGAATTTCTAACCATATTAACTTACCTATATGGTATGTTCTATTTATGAATTTAAAAAATTACAATTTGAAATAAATACAGGTTAAATTAACGTTCTTCAATGTTTAGATGTAAATTCGATGCAATTCGGTTTAGATGTTCACTCGGATCATGACTTCTGTTTTAGTTAGAATTAATTAAACACTAAACTTTTTGAAATATATCTTATTCGATTCTTGGTATTACTGATGGATGGAGAATAAAAATACTATTTTATGACATTGTTTCAACATTCACTTTAAACTAGAAAAATATTTCGTAAAATGACTTTTCACAATTCAGAAATTGCTGAGTGTTGAATACTTCCCGTAGAAACATTGGTACAGCTTCTGTGTAGCAAATTAATTGGGATATGAAACCAAGGTTACATGCGGTGTTTTTGTTAAAAGTATTTACTCAGTTGAAACTTATTTGATTTGATGTGTAGAATTTAAAATGATAAAATTGTTGCTTAAAATGTTGAACGTAATCGAAAATATTTCTCCTGCGAATTGGAGCATTATAGTCCATATATTTTATATTTCATGCAGATTTTTATAAAACATTTTAAATATGACTCCACTTCCATTTCCATTCGCGTAATTAAACCTCTGACTTGTTTTTCTTACTAAAGATGAGATTTCACTCAAATAAAAAATCGGCCTTCGGTTACTTCTTTGAATATCCCAATAAATTAAAAATAGTTTTTTCATTATTAAATGCAATTACACAAAAAATATTTGGGTAATAATTACAACTTAACGATTCGAAATTCTCAACTCAACTATTCGAAATTCCCAAAACAGTGCTGAAAATTCTCAGTTATAACTTATCGACATTTTTTTAATCTTTTTTAATATATATTTTAGGTATTATTAAACAGTTCAATCACAAGCATTAATTTTTTGCACCCATATTCCAATGCAGTGTCCGTTTTGAGGTCTAATTTAAATGTGGCCACTCAAGGGTCATTTCCTGCTACAACACGTTGATGTCAAATCATAGGCAATCAGATAATCTCGAAACAATTAATAAGAGACTCATCATAGTCTTAAACGGAAAAGGAACATCATTTTTCACAATCACCGCTCTTCAGTGCTAAAATTTCTGCAGTTGAAGGAACGGTGACAAAAGTTGTCAGAAGCCGCAATTTACAGTGGCGGCCCGTGATCGAAAATGTTAGTGCAGCTGAAATCACGTGAATCCCCCCCCCCCCTCTTTTAAACATGCGAATCGGTCAAATTTAATATTAACTTAAATAACGAAACAACAGCACACAGTAAATTTATCAGGAAAACTATTTCCGTTTGGAGAGATTCACGGAAATTCTCGGTTCTCCCACCCAGTCCCGCTATTCACACACGAGCCAATCAGTTTATCGAATTAAGAGTGCAGCTCAAATCAGAAAATTCCTTTCGGCTGTACCTCGCCACTAATGCAGTACATTAGTAGGGGGGAAATTTGCATGCAACGTAGAGGTTGCCATTGCAACAATGCAGCCGATTTCGAACTTCGCTTTTTGGCTGCAGTTTTGCTTGAATTAATTTTTTCCCCTTCTTAATTGTGCATTACGGCAACAGGCTTGCTATTTATGGAAGATTTTGTTTACTTACCGTAGAAATTTCATTTTCAATTCTAATCTTCATTTAAGAAAATTAGTAAAATATCTGATTTTAGTTTTACACTAATAAATTTATCTGCAGCTTGGCTGTACTTGCTGTGGTCCACGAGCCGCCACTGGCAATTTACAAGGGCAGATGTTATAAAAAACATTTTTCAGAAATGATAACAAGTTTTAAGAAAATATTATGTCTTAACTTTAGCTAACGCATATTACAATACACTGATATGACAACGGTTTTTAAAAACTTAAAACTACTTATTTTTCAACATTTTTGTGCTGTAAAATAAAATATTTTCCGAATACAAATAAATATAATATTATTGTTTATCTTATAAAGTAAATGCTACTTATTAATGTAATGTTATTAATGCGCATTTTGTTTGTAATATGATTGGGTACTTCTAAAATATACTTAAGTATACGGATTTAGATGTATATATACTATATATTTAAAACTTTACATTTGTGTGAAGTAAAATGGCGGAAATGTAGGAAATATATATTTTAATATACAAAACATTAGGTGTTTAAATTTTTTTTAAAAATAAAATTTTGCATTATGAAAACAAATAAAAAATACTTTTATGAATCGTTAGAAAATTTCATGAATTCGATAATTTCTGTTATATAAACTTTTTAATAAACTTTCTATAAAACATATAATTTTAAACTAAGTTTATTAAATGAGTTTAAAATTTGCTGTTTTAAGTACAAAGTTTTTATTAACTTCTGGAGGTCTGCTTTCTGCAGAATTTAATTTGCCCCACCAGTTTAAAATTCTTTAAAATATGCTGTGGATCGATTTGCGTCGGTCTTGAATATTTGAATTATTAATTAATATGTATTTTTTTTGTAATTAAGAAAGCATCAAGTAAGATAAAACAATAAATGTATTTTTAAATTGTTTGCACTTTATCCTATATGTCAAACACCATATGAAAGGATTATATTTTTCTACCTTGGTTCAAAAGGGTTTTAAGCGGTCGCACACGCTTTGTTCCCTCCAGCGACTTTAATTAACCAACGACGTTAATTAACCAAACCAAACCAGCGACTATTTTTAGCTCAGTTAACCTACCTGAAGACACTGAGCTCAATAACCATTGGAGTGATTGCTAAGCGTGAGTGCCGCTAAATTATATAAGAACTGGAGAGTAGAGGCTAAGCGTGACACCACATGACAGAGCTAGAACTGAATTCATCTACTCGCCACGGTAGGGTATATTTCTCTCCAATGAAAATTCTCACTCCAGTGTTGATATTACTTTAGCTCAGTGCTTAAAAAGACAGGTTTTTTTTGTAACTGCAACTGTGAATATAATTTACTTAGAACAGGAACTAAAGTTAGTTGGCAATGGGAAATATAAATAAACTGTTGAATAACTTGATAAATATTAATAAAAGCTATTAGATTTTTGTTACAAATTTCACATAAAGTAAATAAAAGTATTACTTATCACAATAAGAATAAAAATTCTAATTCTAATCACTCATAATTGTTGGAAATGTCGGCAACGTATCCATATTATAGTTTTAAACTGGATTGTTTTGAATTAGGAAATAATGTTTTATACACGATTGCGAAAATAGTCGGTGTTTCGTCTGTCAGATCCTCAGGTAATATTCCTATTGATATTTCAGTATTGGTGTTCTATACCTTTTATTATTATTCCTATATTAATTATTACCAAAAAGAGGGCTGTCATTTGCATTGACGATTTTCTGCAATGAATTCCGTTAGTAAGATGTCTGTTTTAAAGAATAAAGTTTAAATTATTTTTTTGACTAGACATCAGTAGTTAATTTGAGTATCATTGATTATTTGTCTCAAATTAATATTTTTCTACTTCTGTTAACTGCTGTGACTCAACCCTCTGACAGCTGTAAATTGGTTAAACTAATATTTTAGTTAAAAGTCAACTTTATTGTCTTTTTTGAATACTACTTAATTAATTTAAAAGAAAGTTTTCTATGCGTGATAAATCAGCAATATAAAATTTTGGTTATTTTTTTTAATGGTACAGTTTTTCCCCCAAGCCTTTTGTTTTGGCTTTTTTTCTTCTATTTATTGCAGTATTGGCTATTTCTTTTGTACCTAAAACCACAAGAGATGCAATAAAAACCATATCCTTTGTATAGTAGGTTGATTTACTTTTATCATAATATAGTTAAAAGGTTATTACAATGTTTGTACTTTCAAGGCATGTCAGCAATTTTGTATAAATATTGTTGTTTGTATAATATTTGTTAAACTTTGTTCATTCTTAGGAAAAGTGCAAAATATTATATAATTGCATTTGCGTTAATATGTATTGATCGGTCACTCTTAGATAACATTTATGAAAAAGCGGTATTCGCAACATTAACACATTCTTAGCGACAAAACAGGCTTTGTTGTCAATCTAAAATTTCCAAGCCCCTTCAGGATTGTTGAAAATCATAACCAGATTTGGCGAAAAATCAAGATCTCTTTTTAATTATATTTGAACCTTTGTAATTTCATCTAGTCCATATTAACTCTTTATTTTTGTTTTTCATAATTATAAAAACACTTTTAAACGTTATTAGTTTTGACTATTAAGAAATCCTTATTTTTTATTAAACCGACTTGATAAATGTTTTTATAATTGTAAACTATTAGTATCTAACTTGCCAAAATGTGGAAGGGACAACATTAATAAAAGCTATAAATTAATTTATTGTGGTTGCCAATGGTCCTATCCAATTGGCTGTGGCAAGTCATCCACGTTAAAGTAAGTAGTCCATTGTCAGCCACCATTTTGAATCCAATTTTATTATCGTGAATATACTTTAGAAAAGGCATATTTAGGTTACATTTTTTTCTTGAACGTTTAACTTCTTCTATTTATGTAGTTGGCCAATCGTTGTCATATTTATGTAAATGTTGGATTTTATTTCTTTTGCTGTTTCCAATAAAAAAGATTTTTTCTTACTTTTTTTAATGTTAAAATATCGCTTTTAGTTGACAGAAAACAAATGAATAACATTTGTTTTTGTTGCAATATTAGTTTTTTAATGTAAACAATGCAATTTGAAAGCATTTTTGATTGTCAGTTAAAATGTTGAATTAGAAGATACGAAAATTGCTCCTCGATTTTAAGAATAAAGCCCATTTGAAGAAATACACTTAAAAAAAAATATTGTTTAAGGTATTTAAATATCCATCATTTCTTTAGAAAGTCATGTCCTGGAACCTTTTGAGATATTATGTTATAATACTTTTGTTTGAAAGTAATTTTTTATAAATTTGCCATAAAATGTGTTTATATTAATGCTTTTTTTTTCAAAATCTAGACTTATTGGTAATGAAATTTGAAACATAAGTTAGGTGAAATGGCTCCAGTGAATATCATCCCGGAACTTTCATGGCTTTGTGCATTGCTCTTTTTGGTCGTTCTTGTAATGGTTGTAGCGGCATGTACATGCTTCAAAGATCATGATAAGTAAGTCTCTTTTAGTGATGTTAATAACTATTTGTTATAACTTGACTCGTTAAAATATTTTTGGTGTTAAGTTAAATTTATATGAAACATTATAGTTTGGAAAAAAATAGCTTTTAAGAATATACGAAACGACAATTCAAATACCCAGTGTTCATTTTTATTTACAAAAAAGATTTTTTTAACGGATTTAAAAATAAAAAATCATTGTTTAATTGTTTAAAAACTATGAGTGTTAAACATTTAATAAAACATTGTTTATATCAATGGGGGAAAAATTAAATATTTGGATTACCCTTTATATTTGTTCCCCCAAAAATAATAATCTTTAATATTGTTTATTATATCCAAAGTGTTTGTAAATAGAAATTAAAATATTATTTCATACCTGTTTGTTTACCTGTATTTTACAAAATCCTATAACCCATGCTCTTTTTGTATTTTTTTACCGTTTTTGTTCATGACATTATTTTGTGTAGCTGTGTGTAAAATTGTTGGCAAACAAATGTAAAAGGAGTTAAAGGCATGAAATTTCACTATAATAACATTTTAGTTCGTTATTTATAAATAAGCATCTTTTTATAAAATTCTGTGCTTTAAGTTACATATCATACACATTCGAGAGTGGAGGGAATAATTTCTTTACGTTACTTGAGTCAAAGTTATGTATTAAAACTTAAGTTAGAAGTCAACATTTAACTTTTTATATGAAGTATATTATTGTAAATATTTGCATTGTTTCTAAATATTTTATGCATGTTTTTTATTATAGGACCCCAGAATATGGTACAGCTGGTAGATTGTCAATAGCAAGAGATTCTCCAGTTCTACAATATCAAGTAAGATCTTTCTACAATATTAAGTAAGATCTAAGGCAATGTTAACAATGCACATTTGTTGCTTAAACTATTATGTTAAAGTGTTTGCTACTAACAGTATTATTTCTCTATCTAAATGATAGTATTTATATTAGATGATTAGTATAAGCAATTATTAATAGTTTGATACTTATTCTAAAATATTAGAGAAAAAAAATCCTCTTTAACCTAAATAAATTAAACCTTTTACTTGTATATTTTTCTAAATATTATTTTATGATTTTATCTCAGTAAAATAATGTTTATATTTTTTAAAAGAAAAATGAAAACTAAAATTATTTCTACAGTTTTAGGCAATAGCTTCGCATTGAAAATTAAATATGAATACATTAATGCAAAATGTAAAAATACTCTAGACACCTTCTGGAGAGTCCAGATTATTTGAATAACATAAAGTTGCTAATACAGAGTTAAGTAACTTTTACATCTGTGGAAATACTTTAAAATAGACATTTGGTTTTTGCACCCAGCTCTTAATGTATGGTTTATGTATCAGAAGATTGATAATTTTTAATAGTTAATCTAGAATATGCAACTCATTCTTTCACTGTGTAATGTATTTTTACTTACAGCCTAGAAATGGCACTATATCAAGTTCTAAACAGAGCAATCTAAATTCTGAAGATGGGAACCCAAAAAGGTATGACCTTTTCATTAAGTGTGCAGGAATTATATATAGTTTTGTTATTACTTTATTTGTGTATGTACAGGACTGTTAAATTAAAAATATGATTTGGGTTAAGATGCAATAAGGTTTAAAAATATTTTCTACTTATGAAATTCTTTATATTGAAGACTTCCTTTTTAAAATGGATACCTTTTGCAATTATTAATTTTCTTTATGGCACACACTAATGTCTAAAATATATTTATAATAATATTATCTGAATTTCAAAATAACATGGCGTAAAATGCATTTGAAAGAAAGTTGCTGTTTAAATACTTGAGACCAATATTAAAATAACATTTAAAAAACAATACTTATAAAATAATTTTTTTTTGGCAAAGTTGAAAAGATTTTTTTTTAGTTGCAATAGGTGGTTAGATATGTGGAAAATCTAATTTTGTATTCTTTATAATTTTTATTTGTTCTTCAAATGTCTTGCTGTATATTGCACAAAATTTACTGAAATCTGATCTTTTAAATATTATTGTTTATACTGTATTAAAGCAATTTATTACCTTTTATAATTCAATGTGAATTAAAGGATAAATAGCAATAGCTTCTCTAAATATTACTTGGTTACAGAAATTGAGAATTCCTTAAAGAATTAAAGTTTTATATTTTCTGTGTATATATTTACCATAAGTAGTCTCTAAATTAATGTGATTGGTAAAATTGCTGATTGATTAATAAACATCTCCAAAAACAATTTTATATCTTCATGATAAATTGTCCCAATATGTTATCATAAGGCTATATTTCGAAATTGTGATGAAAGTTATTAATTTTATAAATATGTACTATTTTTTCTGCAGTTCTTGTAAATTTAAATGAAAGCTAGATTGCAAAATTCAGGATACCCTAGATTTAGGTCTCATTTATCTGCAGAAAATCAAACTTTGTCCATTGTATAGCAAACTAATAAACAATTTATATTTTAATGTATCTAGTCATGGAATTTTACTGTAATAATTGTTTTTTTACACAGAAACTCTTGGACCGTCAAAGATCGGGCTCTTCCCGAGATACCCGGCTCAAATTTTACTCCTGTCCTTGCCCATTCGTCCATAGTAGATGGCTGCTCTGGTGTTATGGTGGAGCCCACCAAGGCAAAGAGTCACAACAAAGCCCAGGCTCCAAAACCCCCAGGAAATGACCCTTCCAAAGTGGTACGAAAGTATAGTTTTTATTGAAAGTTATTTGCTATTTTTAATACATTTTCTTGAGTCACCTTGTGATACAGGTATTTAATAAGGTAATTCAGAACAGACATTGTAGTAGCAATAAATAAATTTATTCTTAATTCTTGTGTGTTTATCCAGACCATAATTTCGTTTATTTTTTTTATCATTGTTGATTAATTTTCTGAAATCAGTTGGATGTCCTAGATCGGCACATTATTAAGTAGTGTACATAAAGAAGGTTTTGCAACAAACCTTCAAATGATTTGTGCCAATATCATGATTTAAATACCTTTGTATTTATGTTTTTCACATGTTTTTAGGCTTATTTCATGTCTATCGCTTCCTCCACATTTATCTATTCGTTTTGGCAATTGTAACAAAAAAAACGTTCGTTAAACGCTGTTCACACTTTTGACCTGTTTGTTGGGATACATCAGCAGTATCTAAATCATTTTCCAGATCCTGGATATGTCTCATTTAGCTAATTTTAGGACTTTACAAACATTTGTCTGTGTATGTTCTGTTTCCATCCTTTCAATCTATGTCTTTAATCCGATTCACTGAAATCCTTTCTCAAAGAAATTTTTCACCGTCCACAAACAAATTTTATTTTCCAACTACTCGGATAATACTCACAATATGAATTTCAAGCATCTACATAAATTTTTCAATGAGTGAGAAAGGTGCATGTGTAAAAATTTGCATATTCCTATAAAGTGAAGTTAAATCCTATTGTACTAAGCGGTGAGTTTGACATTAACATTACCAAATGTCATTGAATTTCATCCAATATTACTAACATTAAAGTTGTTTTTATGGTTATTCCTTTAATTTTTTTCCATCAGTGTATAATAATGTAATTATAATAAGCTATAATAATTTAATGCAAATAGTTTTACTCCAGAATATGACATTAAAAAGGGTTACAAGTTACACCCAAAAAGAGTTCTTTAAAAGCTTTTTTATTTTAAAGTAAACGTCTGAAAATTGTAAATCGGACCATTTGGCCTGTTTGATCTTTTTTCTCAATGGTTCTAAACTGTAAATTTCAAAGTAACAATAATGTTTGGTTTATGATGATGAGAATTACAAAAAAATATTGTTGCCTTTTCAGTTCCCCATGAATGGCACAGCTCTGTTACCAGTTGTCGACAGTGGTTCTGGTGTGACAGTCACCATTACTGTAAATGATAAGACTCAGATCATAGGAAACAACTCATCATTATCAGAGAGGACTTCTAAGAATACTATTCCCAGTGTGGATATGATTCCTGGAACGTCCAACAGCATGGTCGTTCTTAAGAAGGTCGAGAAGAAGGAAAGTTCCGAGAGTCCATCAAAGCCAGGAACTAGTTTCGATGCTAATTTGTATGATACTGTGTCTGATTGCCACAGTGACAAAGGATCACAATCCACTTCAATGTCTTCTAGCCCAGGTTAGTTTTGTTCATTGGTATTGCATTTTGCGATTGATAATCTTGCATGTTATTTGTTTGGACTTTTAACTGTGAGGTCTGAAAATTATTTGAAAATCAAATAAAAACTGTTTGTGATTCAAGTAAATAAAACTTGTAATATTTATGAAGCTGATAAAGTACGATATTAAGCTAATTATTCCTTCATTGTTGGACTAGTTAAGTAATCAGAACTCCCCCTCCCCCTCCCCCCTAAAGAAACCCAGCAAACTATCGCAAATGTTGATAATAGATTCTTTGTGATATGGGCTTAAAAATTCCTAGAACAAATCTTTTATAAAATATATACAACTGTTTCTAGGTAGAAGGGACCTAATAAAATTTGTACTTCCAAAAATATTTAATATTTTTTTCATAAAGGTTTTACTTCCATACTGCAGCTTATAACTTTTACTTTATAAGTTTTAACTGAAATTTTTTGTATTGAGTCTGTATGTTTTAAGAAGATTATACTCTTGATTTTAATAACATTTTAAATTAAAAAAAATATGTACCAGAAACTTGTAATTTTTACTAAATTTATTTGATTGAATTCAGCTCTAATTATTCTATTTAGTTAAAACCTGTTAAGTTTCGAGATATTTAATTTTTGGAATAATTTAGTAATTTGTGTGCCATTTTTCAGTTTGCATCAAAGTCGGTAACTCTTCCTCAGCCTCTGATGATGGTAATTCCAGTAATTTATCAGCAAGCTTGGCTGTGGCAGGGGCTGTACCATCTTCAGACATACCATACATGACACCCCCTTTGCTTCACAATTTGCCTCCGCCTTTAGTAAATGAAATTAGCCTCCGCCTTAGTACTGAAATTAGGATAACCAGTAAGTATCCTTAAAGATGGTATATAAAACTATTATAACGAGATAGCTTTGAGGTTTTTTATATTGAAGATATGATCTCTGTATTGTATGATAATGCAATCCTTATCTTGAGTATGCAGTACAATTATGATCACTTTATCTAAATATACATGCATTTTTTGTAGGTAAAAGTTTGAGCCTAGGGATACTAACATTTTTCAGGGTGAATTATGAAGATTTAGTAAGAAACTAAATATGTGTTATTAAAAGAGAAGGATTATATATAAAGATTTAGTTCAATTATTCAAATTTGTTAAACTTGAGAGTTTGGATTAAAAAAAATCAAACTTGGTAAGGAATGGAGAAAGCACTTTTTTTTATAATAGGGATTGGCAAATGTAATAATCCGCAGTCTGTAATTTTGCAGAAGTGCGTGATTTTAAAAATCAATGCAGGAGTTTCACTTGACGTATCAACACAGTAACTCACTAGTGTTTCGATTTCTTCCCTAGAGCAGAAACTTTGCTTTTGTTTGTTTAGTTGCTACACTTGCAATTATGGGAAAGTTTGTTAATAATATTTTTTTTTTCAAATAAGTATTATTTTTATTCAGTATGTGAACAAATTTAAATGCAGAAATACTTATATTATATATGTAATATAATTAGAATTACAACGAAATACTGAAAAATACTTTTATTTCAACTCACAAAATGCCTCATAAACGATGAGTACTATCTATCTCAGTGTAATGAGTAAATATTTTTATATTGAGATATTATTTAATGACAAAAACTTAAAATTATAGTACAGGAACTGAAGTTCCAGGCTAATCCTACGGAACTTTTTCGGCGGCGCAGATTTTTCTCCATGTTCCGATAGAACAGCAGTCTTCTTCTTCTTGGCGTGAAACTTATTAGGTTTACGCCAAGAAGAAGATTATTATCTGTGTTGGGAACTTGTTGAGATATATTAACTGGACCAATTTTGCTGAGTTGGTTGTCAAAAATTTGTGGTTATAATTTGTATTATGAATAAGTTATTGGGAGGAATTCTTAGCTTTGTCATTTTTTTACTTCAATTAATTATGAATTTTTCTTCTAGATGGTCACACTGAGGTTCCTTACACTGTTATCTCTGTCCGGGAACCATTAGCCAGGGTCAGAGAAATAACAATGCGAAGACAAAGAGCTGCAGCTCAACAGGTACAAGTAATATGAGTATTTAAAAACCTGCTGTTTTAGTAAGAAATTAATAAAAATTTAAATACAATAATGTTACCTAAGTGTTTTTTATGAGCTTACAAGAAGGGTTTCATGTAACTTGACATGTTTTCAAGCCAAATCAAGGGGGGAAATGAATATTTCGTTTTAATGTCATTACTATTACACAAAACTGTATTCTTTTTTAGAGAACAGAGAATCGTACAATAGTTTAATATGCCCATATATTTTTTTTTTTACTAATTTATTTTACCAAATATGTTATTTATACATCTTCTATTCTATTCTAAGTAAAACAGTCTTTCAAGCTACAACGTTAATTGATCTTACCTTACCAATTAATTTTATATGAAACTATTTAAACCAGTTTGGTAGGACAGTTAATCAAAACTTTTTAAAACAGAATTCATCAGTATGTATTCATATTAGTCCAATCATCCTTATTTATGCACAGTTTTGGTAAGAACTTAAGGCGCTAGAACTATTGAAATAAAATTTAATATTTATCACCTGAAGCATTGCATGGTTATTAACTGTGATCTTTACAACTTTTTTTAATGTGTGCGTGAATTTTTTGAGCTTTCTATTCCATATACATACTTATTTTCAGGTTTTACATTATAGCTTTATATCTTCTAATGTTGTTTATCTTTAATAAAGAGTTAATTTTTTTAATATGCCTTATTATTTCTTTAAGCGAGAGCAGTGCTCTGTAGAAACCGAAGATCACTATGCAATGGTACCAGAAGAGGAGCAGATGTATGCAGAAATCGGTTCAGGACAAGATTCAGCTTCTTCGTCCATAACATACGCACATATAGAACCCAGAGAGTTGCCTCCAGTTCCGCCTACTGTAGAAAGCCTGAAGTCAGTTGCTCATGCCCATAGCAGACAAGGTATGTGTTTTTATTAAAACCTAATTCTTCTAGTGCATTATAATTTTATATAATTGAATTTTGTACATTTAAGCCATTTAGTTTCATTTTATGCTTATGACTTTATTATACATTATCTTATATAGTAAGATTATTAAATCGTTCTAAAATGTTTTTTTTTAAAATTGGTTTAGCATGTGCGAAAAAACAATTGATAACGTATTTACCATGACATTTGCTTAAGTTATTTAAATCTTCATTTTAATGTCTCACTTGATATTCATTAAAGCTGCTTATGTGGTGACTGAAGGAACTTTTGTTTCAATTGCAAAAGTTTTTGCTACAGTTGTTTTTTAAATGTATTGTTGCTGCAATCTAGTAACACAAAAGCATATTTTTCCTTGAAAAAAAAATTCACTTAGAATTCCTTTTTTATTTTAGTAAAGTTTTGGGTTTGTCTGGTAAAAGAGTAAAATTATGTAAATTATCAATTGAGATTGATTAGCTTTTTTTTAACTACATTTTTACTTCTATTTATACACATTAAAATTTATGCATTACAACAACAGTGTCAAAAGTGTATTTATATTTCATTTTCTTGTGGAAATTTCTTTGTGAATTTACTAAAAGTGTTTTTTATTATATTTAAATGTTTTAAATTAAAGTTAAAAATGTTTTCCAATGTAACTTTACGAATTTATAAGATTCCATAGACATTAATAATATTTGAATGAATTCCTGTTACTTCATACATAAGAATGTTATTTTTAATGCAAATTACTGAAAAGGTTATTAATGCTTTCCAAACTTCTAGTTTTAATTTAATTTTAGGTTGCTTGGTTTAGTTCGTTTAATTACCTTGTCAGCATTTTACAAGTAGTAATTGTAATGGTTTGCATGAATTCAATTTTTTTTTTTTTAATGTTTTGCCTAAAACTTTATGAATAAAAAACTGTGCATGTAACATCAACCTTGGTATAAAAAACCCCACCTATATATTGTCTATTTTTTCCCTTTGTTTTTGTTTGGGACTAAATATGTTTTTTTATTCGAATGGTTACAGAAAATGTCCAATTAAAAACCAATTTATAGTAATTGGCTTCGTTATTTAAATAAGAATTGAATATTGTACAGAAAAAAACCCAAATCCATCATACTTTGAGCATATATATATTTTCAGCATCTACTGTATCGACATCTTCTGTGGGAAGTTGTCTGTCTAGTTCAGGTGATGCTTCTCCACCAGTGTTGCGCAATCCCTCCAACTCCCTTTACTCCACTGTGGAGAAGAACAACAAGCAACGGAAAACAATCCACATAGCAGAAGGGGTTAGCGTAGTGACCAACGCTGAGAAAAGGAAAAAAGTTGAGGATTTGTATGCTAAAGTTAGAAAGAAGAGGGTCGAACTAACAATTAAAACTTCTGGCCCTGACGATTACTCTGGGTACCAGGGAATACATGGGAACAACACTGAGTGCATGACTCCACCCCCTTCCCCTTGGGCCTCAACAACACCCCCTGCCCCACCTCCCATCACTGGGCGCTTGCAAGCAGCCTCCCTTAATGTGCTCGTTCCCGGAAATTCCCAACACGTGAGACGCCATTCGGCCGACCCAAACCTACCCGAAATAATAAACGAGAACCGTGTTTTCACGGGTAGCACGCGCAGTTCGTTGACTCTGTCTTCCAAAGACACAGAGGAGCCGGATTACGAGAAGATTTACAATGAGGAGAACTCTGGGGACTCGTGTTACGAGAAGATCAAAGAGGACGTGAGTGAGGATAAGGCAGAAGGCGGGTACAGTGTGGGTAAGGGGTGGTCGGACACCCCTGGCCGCAAGTGTGGCGCCACTCTGCCTGGATCGTCTTTCTTGGGATACGAGAGCGTCAAAGATCCCAATGAAGACGAGGATTCACTGGATCCTAATTACGAGTGTGTGGCCCAAGGCAGCTTGGATCCTGGTTACGAACCGGTGAGGGTATCACGGAACTTTGACGACAGTGACTCTAATTCTGATTATACTATTGTAAAGTTAGATGATGGTAAGGAACCTGGATATGAAGAGGTGAAGAATCTGGGCCGGTCCGAAAGCGATGCGGCCGATCCAGGTTACGAGAAAATAAAGAACGTTCCTCGGGCCAGAAGCGATGCCACGGATCCAGGTTACGAGCGAGTGCGGAACAAAGTGGAGGACATTTCCGAACCCGGATACGAAACGGTTCAGAGATCCGACAGTGATACCGATCCAGGGTATGAGGTCGTGCATCAAAGCAGGTCTTTTAATAGTAGATATGCGGGTGACAGAGCGGGAACCCCAAGGTCCTTGGGGCGTAATCCAAACAGCACCATTTTGTTTGTGCCAGGGAACTCTGATGTGCATGTGTCCAATGCCTCTAGTGACCAGGATGAGTCTTTGGGCTCTAACGAGCCCAGTGCAACATTCCTATAGCTAAAGATTTTGTAGAAAGAGCAAGGTAGCCTACCCTATGCTTAAAGTGTGCCACAAAGTTCAAAATGTTACTCCTCGCCATATCTTGCGTGTTGCAATAATGCATATCACCATATTTGAGTGTAAGTAGAGGTGGCTTCCTGTCCAATGTACATGCACTACTTAGTGTTATCTCAACTTTTTACTGTGCTACTTTATTATATGAAATATATTGATTTTAGTATTGTGTACAAAATATATTTGTATTGTTGACAGTTGTAAAGACGTATTTCTTGTTGATGTATCAAACCCATTGTTTGTATGCCATGGATTGGATTAGCATTCCGTAAACAAAATTTAAATCTAAGGAGCTTATATGAATTATTGAATACATATTTGAAAATTTTGATTGTGTCCTGTTATATCATTAAAATTAAAATACTTTTATTTTATTTTTAATACATTTTTGTTTTTTATAATACTTATTACCCATAATTATTTAATTTTGTTATTTCTACTTATAATTCTTACATTCAAGTGTAAGTATGTATTTGTTTATTTTAAGTGTAAGTAACATAAAAATACATATTTTATAAAGTGTAAAATTTAATATTAATATTCTTTATAGATGTATTGTATGCTAAAGGATTACTATTCTTCCAATTAAGCAAACTCTATGCGTGTCCAAATCTTAAGTAAATTTTATAAAAGCTTAACAGTATATAGCACTTGTTAATTGATTAGGTATAAACTTAGTATCAAATTAATATATTAATGCAAGTTTTATTTAGGTTACAGGCTGTATTATATATAGGTATTTATAGGACAAATATTTAATTAAAGAAATCATTATCATTCTCAATAATTTAAAAATAATTTGCATAATTGTAATTAAATGCTATAATTAACAAAATAGTTGTACCTTTCGAATATTTATGACCCAAGGAAAAATGCTATCATAAATTGTACAGTAAAATTCCTAATTGAAATGCATTATATGAAGCATTATTGTTCAAAGTATAAATGTCCCACACTCGTTCAGGGTTGAAGTTGTTTAAATAATCGGTTTTGTATTGTTCATCTGATTTCTATTAGTTTAAGCTATTATAAAAGATTACACTGTATATCTAATTTTGAGACATCAGCAAATGGTTAAGCATCCTCTAATATCTGACGAGCTAAAATCTTACCCGTTTTGAACCTTTCATATCAGTTCTTGAATTTCTGATAAAACTTTCTTTGTAGTTAAATTTTTTGATCATTTTTTATGTTTGGAGCATTAAAAATCTAATATTAATGCCATATTTCTTATTTTGTATGCGTTTTATTGTTTGAAGTGTTGTGTAAATAACATTAGGAATATTGGGTGTGTTGTAAAGGAACTTTTATGAAATTCATTAAACAATGAAAATGAGTTTTAATTTATGCTAAAGCTTAAAATCCTAGGTTTGTAATTATTTATTATATTAATTTGCGTTTGTGCTGCTTCTCTAGTCTTTTCATCATACATTTAAAATCATTGTTGATAATTTAGAATACTTGTTTTTTACTCATCTTTGTATGTCTAGGCCTATTAACAGGAAGAGCAAGGGGGAAAATGTTCCGGGTACTATACCATCTAATTTTGTGTAGAAAGGAAGAATATATAGTATATATACTAACAATTACAAAACATATTTATTATTTAGGCTTGTAATAACATCTTTCAATTTAAATGAATTTTGAAAGACTAAACCTGGTGACATAGATGCCAATGTTTTGATATTGCCAAATAATGACTTTCCTAAACGATATTAGCCTACGGATTGTAAACTAAAATTAAACTGGTGAATTAGGTGGATATGAATTAATTATTTTTCATGCATCAGTTAATGTTTGAGATTTATGTGCTTAGATCACTGATCTCTAACTGTAACTTCTGGATAGTGCAAGACATTTTGTTGACTTGAAGCTGATTTAGAGGCAACCATGATGGGCCCCACTTTCTTTGCTCCCGCAATATTTCATATATTTTTCATGTTAAAATAAGCCGGCTTTTGGTAAGGCTTTTGGCTTAATTTTTTCTAGTTTCTTTTTAAACCCATTTTAAATGCAATCTGAAGTCATTTGCAAGTCGAAGTAGATAAAAAGCAAGAGCAAAAACTATTTGTTTGGCAATATAAAAATTAATTCTATAAGAAGAAAATATAATATTTTTATACATTTAATATTTCTACAATGCTATGGTAATAAAAAACACCACTAAATCATTTAAAAAATATATTGGGTCACAGCATGGCTGCTTTCAATTGGTTTCAACGCGCCCGTAGTGGAAACAAGGTTTGAGCCTTCCAGCAGTTACAATTAGAGTTCAGTGGCTTAGGTGTGCAGTTAGAAATAAATCATCTTGGTGTCTGCAGTCTATGCAAGATTGGAGGAAGAAATTCGTAATTTTGATTTCAGTCTCTACTTGTAGTAATCTTGATTTTTGTTTTCGAAACAAACTTATATTCATAATTAAATATAAATAATGAGGAAATAAGTGAAGATAAGATTTGTAAATTTTTTTCCACTACCCAATTATAATATTTAGTTGTTGACCCGGTTCGTGTGGTGCCTGTGGAATGGGCCTGGATTTTTGACTTTCTCAGGAAGTTACGTAATGCTGAAATGGATTTCTTGCTGCTGGAACAGCGCTTTCCCAATGAATACTTTTTTATTTCATATTGTAGAAAACAATGTTCTGATTTTATTATGTTGACATATTTTGTTGTTCCATTGGCTATTGTTCTATGTGTATATTCATGGTTATTCGTGCATTCCTAAGTTTGTTGTTTTATTACTGACATATCTACTTGTTCAGTATAAAGAAATGCGAATTTGATTCTTAAACGACACATTTTTTATTTATATACAACTATTAACTGAATAACATGAGATTTCTATTTGTTTTATAATGATGCAATGATATTTCAATTGAAAAGGCTGTTATTTGGTATTGTACCTTAGTTGGTTATATTATGTACTTGGGAGAAAAAGCTCTCTAAGTCATTTGCAGCTGCTTTGAGATGTAAGGGTTTTGTCTTGAAACAGGTGGTAATCAGGGTTCGAAATTAGGAGACAAAAGTTAGGTTTCAGTGACACCTAGCATTTTTTTTTATAGTTGCCTAAACGTTTTGCTTAGGTGTAATTTTAAAATCAAGTTGCTTAAGCAGAGCTGCTGAATGTTGGGATTTTTTTGTAATCTTTAAAACTTCTTTTACGTAATATTAGAACCATGTTTTTATTTGTACTCTAAAAATATTAACATCTTACTTAAAAGTACGAGACAAATTATTGAAAATCAACTTTTATTATGACAAACTTTTTCTCCCGTTTTATTACCTATTTAATTTTTATTCTCTGTATCAATCTTTAATGTTTATGTGCATTTGCGCTTGATGAAATAAAGTACGAGTTAATCGGAAGATACGGGTTAATTTGAAGTTCAAGAGACGATTGCAATACAAATGCGGATACGATCGGGCATGTGCTTTTACGTGCTTGCGCTAGTAACCCTGTGTATTGGCTTGTGTCGATTGTTTGTAGCTCAAAATTATAAACTGCAACTTAATCTGAAAAAGTAAATTTACGTCTTACGAGCCAAAAATAATAAATGTAAAAAATGACAACTGGGAGTCAAAATAAGATTGTCAAACTTGAAATTTTTATAAAAAGTTGGTCATTAACAATGATGACTGTGTGTAAAATTACGGTTGTCAAACTGAAAGTTTTATTTGCATAATACAATTAACAACCATTAATTTCGAATCCTGGTAGTAATTAAAAACACTTATAATATCTAACAATATTTTATTTTAATACCACAACTAACTTGATCAGTTTTTTTAACAACTGGGTCTTTTAGCATAACTCGGGGGCATTAACAACAAATAAATACAAATAATGTTGACCAACTACAGGCTCTAGGCCCAGCAGGGTTGGAAATTAGAAAAAAAATTAACTTAGTAAGTTTTTTCCTCAAGCACATGATATGTAGCTTTCAATTGTACTAGCATATATTTCAATATAGGCTTATAAAAGTTATACATACTTGTTGCTTGGTATATTGACAAGTTTACCTGTTAATTATTCAGTTTTGTAATACTTTTTTTTACAAGTGCTCAAGTTAAAGTAAATAAATGAACTTTCTAGAACCAAAAATACATATTTTTTTATGTAAACTAATTAAAAATATAATTACAAACTAGGACTATGATTTTAATCATAGTTCTGCAGTTATTTAGAATTTTCTGTTTCGTTTCTGCACAAAGTTTGTAAAGTTTTCTCAAATTTTGATAATATTCACGCTGTTAATTTTATAAATATTACTAGTATTACATAGTAACTAGCTTTTATACAGTAACTTTTATTTTATTTGAACAAGTTTATGCGAATATGTTGGTGCAATATGCATAAATTAAAAGTGTTGCAGGTTTGGCTATTGTATAGTTAATATTTGTCATGTCCATAGTCAGTGTTTTAAAATTTCTTGAAATTATTAAAATTGAACTCGCCTGAACTTGTAACACATGCTCAGTTTAGTGCCTTTGAATCAGCTTGCAAGAGAATGCAAAGTAGTACTATAATTTGTTGCATTTTTTAAAAAATATATATACCTTTCTGATTTCCATACAAAATTAATTTAAAACAAATATATTAAAGTTATTTTATTACTGTATGAATTGCTGCAATGTGGATACACTTTTGGAATATTTTCTAATTGTAAAAGTTGATCCAATAGCTTGATTTCAATATGAAACTTATTTTAGTACATACCATTTATATTTTTACCACTTTTATTCTTAGACATTCATGATAAACACTTAAGTGCAAAATTAATTTGTAAATCGTAATCTGTAAAATTAAAAAGATGAATTAATTTACATATTTTAAATATTCTCAATATCAAATGTTTTGATATGTTGTTCATATGTATTTTATTTAATATTTTATTTAAGAAGGACTTGTAATTTGCATGTTTGAAAATTTATGTACTTTTTAATTATTATGTTATGTATAAAATTTAAAAAATACACAATACAAAGAATATCTTATCACAATTAATATTGAGTCATTTATTTTATAATTTATATGATCTTCAAATTTTAGTTTATACCAATTTTAGCATTTGGTATAGATAATTTTAATACTTTTTAACTAATATCCATTTTATTGTAAAATAATTTGTGTGTTTAATTCATCTATCCTATGGTTACTACTTATCTGTAAATGTATGTCTTGCTAAGGAATCCTCTTTAAACTACTTATAAGTTGTAATGATGTATTTAGAATTGTTGATGTATTTTTTCATTAAGTGTAAATTTTGGCGCTTTATTCATTGTAATTCAAATGAAGTAGAATCTAAAAAAAAGTATATACAAAAATTTCATTATTGTTAATATACAAGTTACAAGTAAATAAAGGCTATTTTTAAATTTGCATTGTGCTCTAAAATTAAGAAAATTAGTTATCCTGTTGTAGAATCTTTTAAAAAAATTGAAAGTTACTTTTCTTCTACTGAAAGTATGTGTACCATCATGGAAATCAGTTGCTGTCATTAAATGTGTACCCCATTTATTATGCTTAAAGTAATTTCCGAAAAGTTTTCCATTGTTATGTGTTTGTCGTTGTTTTTATTTAGTTGAATATTCCAATTTATTACAATAAATTCTGTTGAGGTTTATAACTTCATCTACTATGTGAACAACTTTGTAGGATTGTAATGATTAATTATTTTGTTTTCCGTTTTGTAGATTTCGTTTGTTTCGTTCGATATATATTTTGCTAATGTGGCAATATTAAATTGATACTTTGCAATATGTAGTGTCGTATTGCTACTTTTACTCTTTGTGAATTGTACCCATTTCGTATTAAGTGAATGATTTATGTTATTCCATCAATAAACCTATATTTATAGTTAAATTAATATGAATATTTGAGATACATTTAGAAATTCCTAAGTGGCTTGTACACATTCGGGACAGTAGCCAGCATATCCCGTCCAATATATCTAATAGTGGGTGGGGTACTAATAATAGTCATTAATAACCCAACAAAACTAATAATTTCTGAGGTTTTCGTTAGCAATTGCTTTATTGAAATGAATTTTCTTCTAAACTACTGCATTTTAATCACTGATTTTTTTTTGTGTTTGGAAAAGGCAGTTTTTTAAAACTTTTTTTTATTCCCATTTTCACTTGATTTTGTTGTATTTCTTTTCTTTATTTTATTTTATGTAACGAGACGCACATTAATTATTAAACAATCTTAAATCCTTTTCAAATTTGGTGTAGATTATTAGATATTAACAATAACTCACTAAAAGCTGTTTTGCGTGAAACACTGGAATTAAAAAAAATATTACAAAATCTTAATTTTTATTAGTTTGATTAGAAGTACAGTAAAACTCCGATTATCCAAATTCTAGTTATCCGGATCAAACAAAGCGATTATCTGGATCGCATTGAGTAAAAATATAGAAATCAGCAGCCTACAGATTTTAAAAGTTTCTTATCAGTGATCGATATTGTTTTTAATAGTCATTAAATTACATACATACTCAAGAAACCTGTTAGAAATAACCGGTTTCTTATTAATTATCCAATTATCCGGATGGGATCTGGTCCCAATAGATCCGCTTAATGTTTTCTACAGTAACTTGATGAGCATTTTATAATGTGGGTGTGCAATTTTAAACATTCCTGACAAAATATGTTTTGGATTGTGGAATTGATGATCTTGATTTTTGTTACATCCTATACTAAGGTGTCTCTTTCTTTGTCTTAAGGTTTATATTCTATTAACTATTTTACTGCGCATACACAAAGTGTATTTATAACCACTATTTTTAAACATATTTTTATTTAACTGTAATTTTAATTAATTTAGTGATTGATTTTAACCCTTAACGTTCGGTATCAGCGCTGACACGTATTAATGCTATAGAAATCTGAAGGCTCCCCTGTGTAAACTTTTCTGTTATCTCTTACATATATAGATAAATGAATAATTTTTATAATGTAAAATTAGTACATATGTAAGTGTACGACCCCTGCGATAAAACGCCAATGATTGTCGCCAAACGACCGGCAGTAAAAAGTATCGACAAAAAAATATGCTTGGGACTTAAAAGAGTTAGCCACACACCCTCGATCTGTTGGTTTGTATTATAATAATGTCACCAGTGTTAAAGGTTAAATAATAAACTATTAAATCAACACTAAACAACAACAATTTATTAATTTGGTAACATTTCCGGTTCCTCTATTAAGACATTCACAATATTGCACTTCATTTAATTGGATAAATATTAATAATCTGGAATAATTTTATATTACGCATCTGGAAATTTTAAGTCAATGACACACTCTAAGTAATTGACACTTTTTGTTAATATTCATTTTCTAATGTATGTTTTTAATATATTATTTGTAATAAGATATTACTGGGAGACCATTGCATTTAATTTTTAAACTTTTGAGCACTGCAAAAAAAATATATAATAATAATATTTTTAGCCTTTGTTAAGTGAAAATCTTGTTGAATAGATATTGAAAATCTTTTGCTTTAATATTGCTAGACGCTGCCCTTAAAATTACTAAAATAGTAATGTTATTAATAGTAATATTATTTTGAATATATGAAAGGAAAATCCCGCTTTTATTGTAGCAGTATAGCTTTCAATCACAAATTGTTGGGCATTTACTGTATCCCATTTAGTTATATTGGCAAATAAAACATTTATTTTGCCCAACTATTTCGCTTACATTGGAAACAAGTCGCTTAACTTTAGTAACAACAAACAAAGTAGCTAAAGCATAGCAAGCAGTATGGTTTACTCTCTGTATACAGCCCAACAATGACGATTTTTCACTTCTTGACTACCCTGTATATTGTTTTTTCTACTAAAATTCATGTTTTCTTTCATCTTATTTATATGAATGTAATAACTCTTGTGTATTTTGAGTTTGTAATGGTGCAATGAATGTAGATATTTATATTTTGAAGGCTTAAGGTATATTTCATGTTACTGCGGTCAAGTATTAGATGAACTTGAGTCCTACTAGGCTTTGTTGTAAACCTAATTAAAAGTGCCAATCTTTGTATTTCACATAAATAAGAAATAAAGTAATATCTAATATGTTTATGAGTGTTGTGTACTTTCCATTGAATTATTTTCACATAATGTTTTTCAGTCTCCACAAGTATCATAGTGATGGGGAAAAAATTTATATAGATTTTAAGACTGAATTATCTTTTATTTATGTACGTTTATTTATTATGTATTTTTATAGAACATTTACCACCATTTATATATTATTTTCCTAAAATATTTGGTTCTCTTAATAATTTGTGTTGGAATTCGATTTTTTTTTTAAACTTAAGAATATGCTATTCTGGTTTGAAGATCAGGTAACCAATAAACAAGTTGTTAGTATTTTGTTTTCTGAGAACTGATAGTGGAGTGCTAAAGATTAAAGTTGTTAAACCGATTAAATTTATGTTATATGATAATTTTAACATTGTTACTGCACGTGGTCTCAAGAAACCCAAACCAGAAAATGTCATCTTAAGATGGGTCAAACAAAATCACCCTAACTGGACATCGTTTCATGTGATCTCCAGACAACCTTTAGGGTGATTTATTCCCATCACATGCCAAGAAAGAGATAAATTCCGCCTCTTGAGACTCAAACTTCTTTTGGGGTGGTAGGGTTCAATTTGGTTGTCAAATATTTCGTGTCTTTGGAAGTTGCCAGCACACTATTTTTTTTAGGAAGAATAAAATGTGTGCAATGAAGGACGTATTCAGACTTTAATGAAATTATTTCAAATGTATACTATTACTTTTGGTATTTGCATTTTAGAACTATTTTTCTTGTTAAGTTTAGAAACTAATTAAATTAAACTTACTCAAATTATATTGCTTTGATGTACATCTGTAATTACTCATTTAATATTATAAAATAATCGTAGATAATTTTTGTTAGTATGTAAACCTAAGACCAATTTTAATGTATATGCAAATAATATAATAACCACTTAAAAACACATATTTTGGCTTTGTTAAATATCTGACATGTAAATTTTGCAATTTGGTTATAAATAAGGCATTCAAACACATTTGTAAGTATGGCAAACTGTTTATTGTGCAGTTTTAATATCCATTCAATCATATCAATATCGTATATTTTCATTATTCTTATATTTAAATTAAAAAATAGTTTTCTGCACAAGTTTTTTTTAAACAGTTCCAAGTTTTAAAGAAACAATTTGCAAAAAGCCTTTGCTTATTTTTGACTTTTTTTTAAAATAACATTTTGAAAACTAGTACAGATAACTATTTTCAGATTTAAATAAATATACATACAACCTCAAGATACTTGGAATTGATAGTTGAAAAGTCCATAGAAAAAGCGATGAGGGTCCACTTTTTGTTGAAATCAAGATCTCAACATCTTATGTTAGCTACAAGGATGGGATTTCACTGTTCAAAGTTAAGAAAAAAGAAGAACGATGATGTTTCTTTAAAAATATTAAAATATCAGAATTCAGTGTATATCTATGGGACAGCAAACTTAATTTTTTTTTTGTTGCGCAATCTCTGCGGATGAATTATAATCATTTTTAACCTGGACCTTTCGCTTGTTTAATATATACATTTATAAACAAAGCTTCATGCGAAATTCGTAATAATTAAAAAAATTTTTTGTTAATTGATACATTTTATTATGATTACAGAGCTTGTATCATCAAATTCGAGTGCTAATCGCTGGACTTTCGATGTTTTAACCACTAAACTAAAATAAACAATGGAGTGATGACTCCCATTGACGGAAAAAGTACTTTACCGTGGCGCGCGGTTTGGTTAAACAACGTCGCATTAGAGCTGCACATTCTGCTACTGGCGACGGTTCGGGGCCTATCCCAAAGGAAAGACCCGGGCAACACCTGAGCGGGTACCCAATGCAACCTCAATAAGCGTCAGGCATTGTATCCCGATCAGATTTATCGAGCACCTGTCCCGTATACATACCGCGGGTCTTTCCTTCGAGATAGACCCCGAACCGTCGCCAATAGCCCGCTGTGTAGCACTAGTGCGACGTTAATTAGCCAAACCGTATACACACCAGTATAATTTGTTGGATGTTTTGGACGACTTTCTAGTATTTTTGTAACGAAGCTGGCAACTCTCGGATAGCAAGATCACTACTTTTCTTTGTCGAGTCCACCGCACGGGTCCAAACTAGTAATCCTCTGATTACTAGCTGAACGCCTTTGTTCACTGAGCAACTGGAAGCCCTTGTGGAGCACGTATAAATACTGTTTAGAAGACAAAGACATTGACTTTTGCACCGTTGTTTGTGTTGCGTCGGTCTTGAGTATTTGATTAATTAGTTTTTCTTCTTATTCTTGTAAGTAAGAAAGCAAGTATGGCAAAACATTAAATGTGTAATATTTAATGTATTTTTTAAAACCAGAAATGTGGTTTTAAAACTGGAATGTGTGCACTTCATCTTATATCAAGCAGCATACGAAAAGGACTATATTTTTCCACCTTGGTTCAAAAGGGTGTAAAGCTGTCGTGCCCTCTTAGTTTTCTCTCCAGTGACTATTTTAGCTTAGTGGTTTTGACAAATAAATGATAAAAAAAGAATTACTTAATTATACTATTTTAAAATAAATAATATATTTAAACATAAAAAAAAACATTGAAAATAAAAATTAAACTCTCTCGTACTGGCAGCAATTTAAATAATATTTGCCTTTTCTTGGTTACTCAGGTGGATAACATATTTAAAACTGTTTATAAGAATAAGAGGGGGTTGCATTTTCTAATTTGTCTTGAGGTTTTAACTACGCACATCCTTGATTGCAATCCACAACTCCCCCCCGCTTTCCTCTGTTGCAAACTTGAGCCGCTTATACCATTGCGTACGACACTGATAACATATTCTTTGTTATTGGCTGCTTTAACCCTACCTGCCAACTTGTACTGATTGACCGTACAATGAGCGGAATAAGGAGCAGTTTTCCTCTTACAAAAAGACTGTTGTGCGCGCTTCAACTGCAATAAAAACAGAAAAAACTTCGAAAATGTGTCGATTAGTTGTCAATCGTTCAGTTTCATGACATTTAAATTTGCTGGAAGTGCTCTTTTTCCGTGTTAAAACATGCGTGTTTGTACAATGCACTCGTTTGCATTTATAAGAGGAGTTGGGAGTAAAAAAATCAATTAAATTATAAAAAAAAGTATTAAATTAAAAATACTCTTATTTATATGATAACTATTAAACTTCAAACTTTTTTTTGTAATTTTACACGGAACAATTTTGAAATATTTATGGTGAAAAATAAATGCACTGAATCGATTTTTGAAATATTGGCAGGTATGGCTTTAGTCGGGCCCTCACTTTAAAAATACGCATATAGTTCCAAAAAACCCTTTTTTTCGTTCTTCAACAAAGCCAATCCGAATCAACGCTTCTCATCTCCAGTCATCCCAGTCAGTCGCATCGTCCCAATTGCGGCCGTCCCCACCCCAGTCAACCTCATCGTCCCAATCGGTCCCTTCGTCCCCATGTCTGCTCTTCTGCCACGCATACCCCACGTTCTTGCTGGACCACTCTGAAAAGTCCGGTCCTCCACCTCCGTTCGAAGACCAGCCCGGTTTGCTGCCCCCTTTGAAGCTGTTGGGACGTGTCCTCCATGGTCTGTGGGAGGAAGCCCAGCCTCCTCCACCACCACCTCCATTTCCGCCTCCTGACGGCCAGTCTTCTGCACCTCCGCCGCTGGGTGGCCAGTCACCTTTTCCGCCGCCTCCTCCTTTGGTACTGGAATACAGATGATGGTTTGATATAAGTTTCTGATTTGAAAGATTTTATTTTAAGCAGTTGCAAAGCAAAGGGACCAAGTGTTGATATAGATACAAGGCCATTCTACGATATTTCTCCCCTCCGCAAATTTTTGTTAAGTTGTTACGTTAAATACATATAATAAAATAACAAACAATTGCGAATGGAACAAATACCATGCAATGGCTGTTCAACAACGTGGAAAGGATGTGAAGAAAAAAACACACATCGAGAAAACACAATTTCTATAATAGGGTAATAGACAAATGAACAACTTGCCAGTGAATATTGTTAATTGTACACTTGTACAGGAATAAGGGATTTTAAGAATTAGATATTTATTAAGGAATAGTTAGGAGATACTATTTGGACCAACCTTGTTGGGCCTTGAGCTTGTTATTGGTTGTCAATATTTGTATTTGTAATTTGAACAAATTCTTATGTTATATTTTTCTTTTCTAAATTGATCTTTCATAAATTCAAATACAAATTTACTTTTTGCTGCGAAAGAACAAAACGTTTATTGAACCACGACTATTAATGTAAATATCCGGGTATTATAAATGAAGGTAAATATAGCCATGAACTTATTAAAACTATCAGGAATAAACTAACTAAAATACAATTTTTAAATATAAAAAAATGTAATTACAGTAAAACTTTAATTATCCGGACTCATGCACCTTTGGAAGGGTGAATGGGAGTTCTTCCATGCGTGATTGTGGCGTGAGATGGGGCTAACCACTAAGATCCCAATTTTAGTGGTTACGTAATGTAAAGAAACTTTGTAGAAAATTCTGAAATTTCTTTCGCAAACTGCAATGTAAGTACTATCTTTCTAATGAGAAGTTTGGTAAAATACACAGAATGGATGTTTCAATTAAATGGGTGTTTTCTAACTGCAAACATTTATTGTGACGTGGCATAGGGGATGTACAAAAGGATGAAAAATAGAGTGACAATAATCCTAACTGTACGGACGATTAAAAGTTTAAAAATAGATTAAAAGTACAGAAACAAACTCACGGTACAGGAACTGGTATGTACTTGACCTTCTCCTCCCCGCCCCCTGAATCCCCCTTGCTGTCTCCCCCCTTCATGAAACTGATGCTGGGCAGCGAGAAGCTGGGCAGGGAGACCTGCATGGGGATGGGGATGGGCACCAGCAGACCCTTCACCCCGAGGAAGTACTTCTTGGCACCGGACATCATCATGTGGTGGAGCATCTTCTTCATCTTGTCCTTGTGGCCATCTGTCTGACCGATGAACATGGCCGACAATAAGCCCGGGACGATGATCCACATCACGTTGCCCTGGAGTTTGGTCAGTTCATGGTTCGATCTGGCCTGAAATGGTGTCGGTGGTAAGTTAATAATCACGAATTAAATTTACATATTAAATAGTTAAGTAGAGTGCCTCGACAGAGTACTTTCACTAAGAACACTGTTTGTCTATCTTAGAATCCGTAGTTTCATAAAAAGTTTCATATTTCCAAAAATGATATTGTTGATTTGGTAAAACTGAATGATATTATTTATTTGGCACATTTTATTAAAAAAATTACTATGAATATTTGGGAGAACTATATCAACCTTTTATAATATCGTGTCTAATGAAAAATCAGGCTTAGTTTGTTGCACATTATTTTATGAAGACATAACTGGCTTTTATATTTTACATAAAAAGGAACCAAGTTATTTGAATATACAATTTCATACCGTATGTAAAATTCTATAAAAGCCTTTTTATTACACACTTTTATTTAACTGACTCTGCCTGGTGCGATGTGACCTCAAATCTTGCAACTCCATTTAAACCCACTTCCAAATGTTATATCGACTTTAAACTAGGCATAAATACGTAATCCTGATGACAATACAATAATTAACCATACAATTGTTAATTACTAAATAATTCTAATTATTGAATTTTCTTTAATATCGAAAACTCTGGTCGCGGCAAGGTTTAAACCCATGATCGAAAAAAAAAAAAAAATTACGTGAACTGAATGCAACAAAAAAATATGCTCAGTGATACAGTTTTGCTTCAACAGGTAGAAACTTTTCGACGTGATTTGTATTGTATAAACAAAATAATGGTCGATTGGTTGGTTGAATTTATGTCGCACTAGAGTTACACGATGGGCTATTGGCGACGGTTCGGGGTTTATTTCGAAGAAAAGACCCGGGAACACATACACATTCATACATGCACCTCGTTATTTTAGAACCATGGTCAGATGACGAGGAAACACCTGAACTGGCACCCAACGCCTTCAATAGACGTCGGGACTTTGGGACCTCGATCAGATTTATCGTGTACCAGTCCCGTATACACGCCGTTAATTTTTGCGGATGTACTGGACGACTTTTCTAGTATTTTTGTAGCTAAGCTGGCAACCCTCCGATCACAAGATCACTACTTTTTTACTTTTCTTTGTCAAGTCCATCGCACGGGTTCGAACCACCAATTCTCGGATTAGTAGCTGAACGCCTTAATCGCTCGGCCACGGAGGCCCTTGCAATCTAATAAATACATAATACTCGACTCATTATCGGAGAGAGCCCCAGTTGCTCAGTTGGTAAGGCGTTCAGCTACTAATCAGAGGATTGCTGGTTCGAATCCGTGAAATGGACTTGACATAGAAAAGTAAAAAAGTAGTGATCTTGCGATCGGAGGGTTGCCAGCTTCGCTACAAAAATACTAGAAAGTCGTCCAGAATATCCAACAAATTATACTGGCGTGTATACGGGACTGGTGCACGATAAATCTGATCGGGGTCCAAAGTCCTGACGTCTATTGAAGGCGTTGGGTGCCAGTTCAGGTGTTTCCTCGTCATCTGACCATGGTACTAAAATAACGAGGTGCATGTATGAATGTGTATGTGTTCCCGGGTCTTTCCTTCGAGATAGAACCCGAACCGTCGTCAATAACCCACTGTGCAGCTCTAGTGCGACGTTGATTATCCAAACCAAATCATCGGCGTTAATAATGTGAGGGTTGACCACGTAGGAACCCTGCGTGTTGTTGGCCTAAAAAACGAGGCTAGAAGGCCCGAGGAACAAACAGTGTTCGGCTAGTTTGGTTTGGTTTTGTTAAATAACGTCGCACTAGAGCTGCACAGTGGGCTATTGGCGATGGATCGGGGTCAATCTCGAAGGAAAGACCCAGTGTTCGGCTAGCAATCAGAGGATAGTGAGTTCGAATCGCGGCGGACTCGACAAAAGTGAAGCTGTAGCAATCTGGCGATTGGATGGTTGCCAGTTCGACCGTAAATTACAAAAGTCATCGAAAATAATTTTCAATTACAACCAGCGTGTGTACGAGACTGTTGCACATTAAATCTGGGCGGGGTCCAATGACCTAACACCTATTGAGGTTGCGTTAGGTGCCAGCTCAGGTGTTATCCTCGCATTTAATCAGGGTTCAAAAATCGTGTCTGTGGGCACATTGCTTGTCAATTCTTGCTCAAACAAACCAAGCGAACCTGTTCTAAATAAACCTAGCAACATGTGGCTATTTCCTGCCGAATCGGGAGGCCCCTAGTTGCCCAGTGGATAAAGGTGTTCAGCTAGTAATTTAGAGGATTGCGAGTTCGACTAACTGATGGACTTGACAAAAGAAAAGCCAAAATGTCGTGATCTTGCGGTCGGAGGGTTGCCAACTTCGCTACTAAAATATTAGGAAGCCATCTAAAAATATCCAACATATTATACAGAAGTGTATACGGGACTTGTGCACAATAAATCCGATCAAGGTCCAATGTCCTGACGTCTGTTGTGGCTGCGTTGGATGCCAGCTCAGGCGTTGTCCTCGTTATCTGACTATGGTTCAAAAATACGAGTAATTGTTCCCGGATCTTTCCTTCGGGATCGACCCCGAACCGTCGCCAATAGCCTAATGTGCAGCTCTAGTGCAACGTTAATTAAACAAAAAAAAAACTGTCGAATTCGGCTCAAGCAAACCAAACAAGCCGAAGCTAAACAAACTATAAGCAACACTTCCAACCAGGCGTTCCGTGACCTGACCATCATTTAAAAATACGAGGCATTGTTCCCGGGTCTTTCCTTCGGGATAGGCCTTGGACTGTCGCCAACAGCCCAATGTGCGATCTAGTCCGACGTTAATTAACCGAAACCAAACCAGGCCTCCGTGGCCGAGTTGTTAAAGGGGTCAGATGGGAATCCGAGGATTCCTGGTTCGATCCTAGGCGATGGACTTGACAAAGAAAAGTAAAAAAGTGTCTTGTGATCGGAGGGTTGCCAGCTTCGCTAAAAAATACTACACAAGTTGTCTAGAACATCCACAAAAAACTAACGGCTTGTACACGGGACTGGTGCACGATTAATCTGATCGGGGTCCAAAGTCTCGATGTCTATTGAAGGCGTTATGTGCCAGTTCAGGTGTTTCCTCGTCATCTGACCATGGTTCTAAAATAACGAGGTGCATGTATGAATGTGTTCAAGGGTCTTTCCTTCGAGATAGATCCCGAACCGTCGCCAATAGCCCACCGTGCAGCTCTAGTGCGACGTTATTTAACCAAACCAACCAGGCGTTCGGTTGAAAAGAGAATCGAGCTAGACCCAGTGTTATGCAAATTTGGCGACTAGCCTTTTTGTTTATACGGAGCGCGGTTTTGGAAGGTGGGCTGCACAACAGAGTCCTGATTTCGCGAAGAGGTTGTGTTTCAAAGCTGCTACCAAATTCCAGTTCCCGAGTTGCACCAGCGCTCAGACATGTTCCTGCCGGCATTCCTGATTGCGTTTTACTCTTTCTTAATTTTTGTAAGTCCAAGGAGTCCGATGATAGTCTAACTCTACAGAGCGGTTCCCCGTTTCTTAGGCGAAACTATCATTAGCTGCTAATTCCCCGAAGGGTGGTTTGGTTAGCTTCCTTCTGCCTGGCATAAGTTGCATGTTTCTTTCTTGGCTTGGCTATGGTATCAGTCATGTCCATTCCTCCTTCCACATCTTCTACGGATTCCTCTTTAAGGGTCCCTTCGGCTGTAGAAGATGATTCCCTTTCAGCGGCTAGGATTACGACAGTAAATTGGTTAGGCATTCCGGTTCCCGGCGGGAGTTCGCAGGCTTATTTTTCAGATGACAGGGCTATCCTTGGATTGTTCACTTTCGCATGAGTACATTAGGATGTCAAATAGGTACAACTTTGTTATGCAAATGAATCTAAGAAGACGGAAGCGGAAGCTAAGAAAACGGCCCATTGTGCAGCTCTAGTGCGACGTTCATTAACCAACCAACACAATGAGCTATTGTCTACCGTTGGGGCTTTTTCCCAAATTAAAGGTACAAAAACACTACCTTGTTAATTGAATTGTGGTCATTTGACTAGGCAACGTCGCCCTATAGATGGCTTCAAAATGGGCTATTGATGAATATAAAGTATTTAAAAATACAAAGTATAGTCAAATACGAAGTATATTCCATAGTCTTTTCTTCTAGAGAGAACACGAACCATAGCGAATAGCCCAATGCGCAACCCTAGTGCGACTTTGAATAAAAACTCGTATCTCAAACCATGGATTTAGCAGTCGTAGCGCAAGCTGTTTGGCGACAAAAGAAAAGCCCTGGTGTTACGATAATCGTTTTTAAACAATTCTACATTAAGAAGAGAATCGCTTAGATTTCGCCCCTTTAATTCTTTTCAATTACTTTTAAATATGTTGAATATACTTTTGTTGGAACTGACTAAAAATAAAAGCGTGGGGCGTTCATAATTTAGCTTAGAAAATTTATAATACCCGAGCCAAAAAAATACCCTAACTGTACATAATTCTCTAGTATTTAAAAAATTTCAATTGGATTTAAATAAAAAAAAAATTAAAAAAAATTAACAGGGTATGTGAGCACCCAACGATTTTATTTTTAGTCAGTTCCAACAAAAGTATATTCAACATATTTAAAAGTAGTTGAAGCGAAAAGAATTAAAGGGGTAAGTTTTAGATGAAAAGGTAATGTTACAAAAGTCAGTTTTCATGAAGTTTTTTTATCTACAATAATTAGGATTATAAGAGTAACATATCTGTTCCTATACTGCTGTGTACTGCTTAAATATAGCAAATATAGCCAATACTGTTAGAAACAAAACATATTTACTTAACTTTTTTTATTCATAACAAAATTAGAATTGTAAATATTACTTGGCCCCTGCATCCTCTTATACCTTCGATTATTTTTTACACTTTTAATAAAAGCGTGTTTTTTAAAGTTTTTTTCATATATATATATTTAAAGTTCTATAGTGTGAATAGAGTAATCATTGCATCAAGTGTTTAAATTCTATTGATAAAAATCTAATCTCACGGTACATTTTCCGATACGTATAAAATAGAAGACAGTAAATGTTCTTACCTTTTTACGTAAACGTCCATTGGCCATCTCAAAAAGAATCGTGAAATAGTTCTTTCAAGTTATACAAGACTGTGACATATCATTATCATTACGAACATGATTTTCGCGTGGGTCTTTCGAAAAGCACCGACTTTCGAACTGACCCACGGATTCGACACCGTGTCTCTGAGAAAGCAATTTTGAAGGAAAAGGACCCAGAAGAAAGTAATTAATTGTCCAGCCGAAAAATAAGAGTCGAGAATCGCGTTCGTTGGATGTCTGGGTCACATGGATGGTGACTTTCTGTGCGTGTTGTCACGATTTGATGAGTTCTTGAACGGTCGGCTAAGGCCGAAAAAGAAAAGTATCCGTTTCGGGAGTTGTAGTAAACTGCCAAAGAAGGCCGATGGACATTGCAGAGAATCGGGAACGATCTCTTGAGTTATGATTGCGTGAGGATATTTTTAAAAGTTTATGTCGAAAGCTGGAGAAGTTTTTATGTGGCGTCGAATCGCCCAAACTTATCCTAGAAGTAATAATTCCGGGTTCAGCATCCTAGAAGGAAAAGGATTTGTGTAGTTTGTTGTTTACGCTGTTATTTCTAATAGGGCGTGGAATTATTTCAAATAATAAAAATATTTAGTTCCTCCAGTTTTAACCATGGTTTCAACCATGTTTTGTTTTTAAAAGAATGGTAATAGTTTAACATTGCAGAGCTCGCGTTGTGCCCGAGAGACACAATCCAAAGACGAATCGAATTAGAGGTAGGACGAAATTGGAAGAATAAGAACAGGGATAGCGATTCTTGTTATGGGTCGTCTCATATTTCTCCAAGTATCGCTATTTTATCGGATTTAAAAAAAAAAATCTTGCTAAGGGCTAGCACACATTCGACTTGAATATAATAAGAAACGATCATCTTAACACATAAATATATTTACATATTGCGCAACAGAAAACTGCTGTCTAGTTTTCATAAATCTTTTCACTCACGGTAATAATAATATATTTATTTAACCCTACCTCTCCCTTGGGATATACGGGTATTAGTTGCAATGACATGGATTAGAAATATTATACATGATGATCACTATACTTCTAACAAATAGTATGATTTTGAGCTACTCGCTCAATGAATTACAACATAAAATATTTGTGCATTATATCAAGAACACTATGTAGGGTGGTTTTCCCAACCATCTGTAAATGTACATAAAAAAAACTTAAAGAAATTTTACTTAAAAACTCATCAAACTTGTGAGCACGAGACTGAACATCATTTAGATCAATGTTCACGTATTGGTATTGTCTGTCTGAGAGTTCATAAGTATTAGTTCAATACTGACGATACACCAATGTTCAGAGTTTATATGTGTAAATAGGTGACTGGATCACCGATAGTGTCTGAGGCACCGTAAACCGTTAGTTTTACAAGTTTTTCTTTTCCATGATGGCTTGTGAGGCCTCCGTGGCTGAGCGGTTAAAGGCGTCAGCTAGGAAAACGAAGGTTCCCGGATCGATGCCAGGTCATGGACTTGACAAAGAACAGTAAAAAGTAGTGATCTTGTGATCGGAGGGTTGCCAGCTTCGCTACAAAATACTAGAAAAGTCGTCCAGAACATCCGAAAAAATTAACGGCGTGTATACGGGACTGGTGAACGATAAATCTGATCGGGGTCCAAAGTCCCGACGTCTATTGAAGGCGTTGTTTGCCAGTTCAGGTGTTTCCTCGTCATCTGACCATGGTTCTAAAATAATGAGGTGGAGGTATGAATGTGTGTGTGAATGTGTATGTGTTCCTGGGTCTTTCCTTCGAGATAGACCCCGAACCGTCACCAATAGCTCACTGTGCAGCTCTAGTGCGACGTTAATTAACCAAACCACACCAAAAACCATGATGGCTTGTACAATTGATTGGAACAAAGGGCGTGTGCCTTATTTAGAAGCAGTTTCCCAAGTGGCAGCACAGGGAAGTTGAGGGATAGAAAAAGGAATCTAAGATGTTCAAATTCTCTGCATTCGTACACATAGTGTTGGATAGTTTCCGCTTCGCCGTCAAAGGGGCATTTCGGGTCTCCTTGAAACAATCTGGATTGATGTGATGGGAAGACTCCATGGCTTGAATTTCACTCGCGGTAAAACGATTTTTTTTCTTCTTACTTTCCCGAGCGCTACAATAACATTAAAGAAAATAAACCAACAATCACTCGAACCTCTGGTCTCTCATTATTAGTTCTTGTGAGCCTCTCATTTGTAGTAAGTGATGTTCCCTAATAGTAAGTGACGTCATTCCAGTAAAAATCTTTCCAATTCGTCTCGCCTCCAATTCAATTCTCTTGTCTTTAGAAGAGCGAGCGAGCGCTGCATGGTTAAGTGCATATGGGAAGAGATTACCAGTGCATAAATTCATATATTACAACGAGTGGTCAAAATATTTTGACCATGGCCCCATCCAATAGGCTTTCCTATCCATAGGCTGAAGTGTAAGGCGAACAATGCATTCAGATATCCTTTCAGAGGATCTTTAATTGCAGTCTGTAATTTGCTGTACTGTTGTCTTTTGGTTGTCCCTTACAAACCTAGACGCTTTTATTTCCGTTCGAGCTTTCAGTAGCCACTGACGAACCACAGAAGGCACGCTGCGATCTTGTTTTATGGCTAACAGAACACTTTCACTACAGTTGCTCTCGAATATTTCACAAATGCAGTGGTTTTGCTGATGCTTACTTACTTCACGACTCCGAAAACCCACAATCATCCCACGTTCAAAAAGTCTGTCAAATCACGTTTATTACCCATACATGTTTATAAAAGGCGCTTAAACTAACGTTGTAAGCAAGCAGCTTTTATTTTTATACTTCTCACGCTCTGTAGAGTAAACAGTGTTAAGTCATAGCTCGTTTACTTATAAACGACAGGTGGTAAAAATATTTTGGTAACTTAGTGTATATCTGAATATCGCTAAGTTATGCTTATAAAATTGCACGACATTTTATCTATCGTTCTTAAACGGTTTTTTTTTCATCCACTTTTTAAAAACTAATTTTACAGACATGTCTATTTTTTAATCTCAATATGCAATCATTCAATCCTAATATGCAATTCATATGATCATTTATTCTTAAGTAAAATAATTGATTGCCGCAACTGGATGTCTAATATAACTTATTTCCGAGTATTTTCAACCATTTTCTTTTCGGGATAGTTTGCAATCGTAGATCATCTACCAAGATCGCATGAAGAAGCCTAGGAACGAAACATGCGAACCTCATGCTTGGAGGACATTGGACCTTTCTATGACCGTTACGCGATGGTGGGCAAGGTGAACTGAAACTTAAAAAGACTCCTCAAATTATTCTCGCTTGATTATGTAGATGAAAAAGATACTAATTTAACGCCGGGGAAAGTTTTTAAGGCGTTACCTATTTTGGACTGGCCACCATTTCTTTTAATTTTCCTCTTCTTATTTTGCTTTTCCTCTTCTTATTTATGAATTCGCCATAGTGAGGGTGGTAATAAAATGTTGAGCAATGCTCATTGTTTGGCTGTTTAATTACACATAATAGACCATATTTTTTACTTTAACTACTTCGTTGTTACTAAAGCTAAGCGACTTGTTTAAAATATGAAGGAAGTAGTTGGGGCAAAAATGTTTTATTGGGACAATGCAGCTGAATGTCATACAGCCAAACAAGGCCCATCGATAATTATTTGTGGCTATCCTGCATAATTTATATAAAAGAGAGATGATTTTTAAAAACTTGAACTTTTCTTGGTTATTTTAAGATTTAACCCACTGACTGTCGCACAATTTTTTAAATTTTAAAGTTGTTTTTACTGTTTGGAACTTCAAATAATTGTCTATGGGCATGCTATTTTATATTATTAATTTTTTTTTTAATTATTTGTAAAGATATAGCTTGTAAGTTGTGCCTAACTTTAAATTAAAAATATATTGTAAAATTAATTATTTTTATGAATTGCTGTTATTTGTCAAAAATAATAAAAAATGCAGTTTTATTTATAAGGGATTATTTTAGCTGTTAGGTGACAATGAGTGTGCATTAAAAAAACTGATTTTTTTAAAAAAAAATTCAATCCATTTCGAAACTTTTTATAACATCAAAATTTTTAACCTTAAAAGCCATTCCTGAGTTTTTTAAATAAACATTAAAAAAAATCTATATATTTAATGGTCAAGTCGTTATTTTGTGACAGTCACTCCTCCTAAACTACGTAACCGATTTTTATTATCAAAGTGTCATTTTGGAGTTGGTGAGTGTTAGCGAGCTTGGGAGGAACCTCCTAGTAAAAATTAAACTACTTTGAAACGGATGTGATAACAACAATTTTATTATTAACATAGATTTACAAACGGATATATATTTATTTACATCGACTCTGCGAACAATTTCCCTCTGAAAAAAAAAGGGGGGGGGGGAGGGAATCAATTATTATCTCCTCATTTGATTGAGCGATTAAGTAAGTATCACATGCTCAAAGAGGAAAATCTCATCTCTTTCCGAATGTACACAAGTTGTAGAATTGTCACTTGAAAAACACGGAGTCTTCCCCTCCTGGATACTCTACATCTACTAAGACATGTTGAGTCTTTTTTTGATGAATTTCACAGCCAGCTTCTGAGGTCTCTCCTGCCACATCTCCAGAGTCTCTTTGGACTCGCTGATTTGGTCTCCTAGGAGGCGATCCAGAAGAGTCACGCAAATGACGGCGCCTGGAGACAGAATAAGGGACGTTAGCCGTAAAGCATGGGAAAATAAGAGGGTGGTCACAAATAGTTGGGGGATGGTTATTGTTTGGCTGTATCACATTTAGTGGTATTGGTTACATTTTTACTCAACTACTTCAGGTTATAAACAAGTCGCTTAGCTGTAGCAGCAACAAACAAAGTAGTTAAAGTATAGCAGCAAGAATGGTTTAAGATGCGTTATTAAACAGCCGAACAATGACCATCGCAATTTATGACCCAGCTGCATATTCCATATGTATTATACTTGCAAAAATGTAAGTCGTTGTTGAGTTATGTATCGTGTTCAGTCAGGTTGTTGAAATGATTTTGTGAGGCTCAGGGCAAGCCGCATAAATGGTTTTCCCTGAACTAACCCATGGACAAGAGGGACCCGAATTCAAATGGGCTCAGAACCTTTCTGTCCCACATAAAGTATCTGAATGGCAGAATTCAGAGATTCAAGAGACTTATTATTCAGATCCTGTGCTCCAAAGAACTGTCGCTATAGAGACTTGCAGACAGTTTTTGACACTGAAAGCTTAAACCCATCGGAGATGACTCCTTAATGCAATTTGACTAATTTCATCTCCTAATTTCAACCTTCGTGTCCCAGATGTCTGGTGAATTTCTTCTGTCCTTGCTTTTTCGCACATTAATAAATCATATTCAATCAATTTATGTATTTCTACATTAATTAAATCACATGTATTCAGAATATGCTGAGGGCCCATCAGGTAAAGCGAAATTACGGGTACAAAACTAACTAATTGCACTATACGATTATGCCTTTATGTTAATTTTAAATGGCAAGCTTTTATTACTACAAATCAGTTGTTTGTGCATTTTACAAATCGATACTTTTGAGTAGTATATATAAGACACTGCGGATACAAAAGGCAAATTCAACAAACATAAAAATGAGTTCAAAGGTTTTGCTTTTAAGGCGAACCAATATAAAGCTTTATCTGCATCCTTATTTATATACAGTTCAACACAACTAAAACCTATGACTTTATATTTGAAGCCTTGGAAGCCGACAAATTATTACCCGACAAATTATTCTGTGCACTAAAATGCATCAGAATTAACTAAGGTTAATTTATTTTAGTTTACAACAGTTTGACTCTGTGAGAGGTTGCTCTCGCAGAGTGGCGCTGGTGTACCGGAAGTGACGGAACGCGTGGGAGAGAGCGTGCGGTTGTTTTTGGAGAGAGAGAAAAAAGAGCGAGGACCGGACGCGGATGGTGAAAGCAAAAGTAACAAGTGTCCGGTGTTATCAATTGTCCCGTGTTATCAAGTGTCCGGTATTATCAAGTGTCCGGTGGTATCAATTGTCCGGTGTTATCAATTGTCCGGTGGTATCAAGTGTCCGGTGGTATCCAGTGTCCGGTATTATCAAGTGTCCGGTGGTATCAAGTGTCCGGTGTTATCAAGTGTCCGGTGGTGTTATCAATTGTCCGGTGGTATCCAGTGTCCGGTATTATCAAGTGTCCGGTGGTATCAAGTGTCCGGTGTTATCAATTGTCCGGTGTTATCAAGTGTCCGGTGGTGTTATCAAGTGTCCGGTGGTGTTATCAAGTGTCCGGTGGTGTTATCAAGTGTCCGGTGGTGTTCTGAATTGTCCGGGGGTCTCAAGAGTATCAACGAACCAAGATTTGCGCTGGGACAAATCTTACAGTGGCGCCGACGACAGCGGTTGTCTGGGATTGTCTGAGAAATACATACGGCATATTTCCAGAAAAGTAGGTCTTCAACGCTTTGAACCGGTGATATGAGGTGCTGCAACAATAATCAACGGTAATAGATATGCCTTACTATTCTTAAAATACAGGGGGGGACAAACATATTTTTTTTGTTTTGTTTTAATATGGTTGATGTAGTTTCGGTTTGATATATGTAAAATATATGGTTGATGTAGTTTCGGTTTGATATATGTAAAATATATGGTTGAGGTGTATTTTGAGGAGAAAAATAGTGGGAAAAAAAATCCCTTAAGAAAAATTATGCTGTTATTTTACCAGCATTAAGTAATTTAGTATGCTGTATCATGTTACTGGTTTGTTCAAATATCTGACAATTGGTATTTTATAACTCTTATTTTTATAAGTTAAAGGTATTTTGGTTGACTTTTATTATATAACTGTATTTGCTGTGTAATTAAGATGGCATTTTTCGGGAAAGCAAGGAGAGAGGATTTAATTGTGCTAGCCACGGAATTAGGTGAGAACATTCCTACAGGTAGTAGAATGGTAGATTTAAAAAAAATTATCACAGCTAGTGCTGAATTTGAGGAGGAATATGTAAAGAATATGTTGGGTAATATAATAGAAGATAGGATTAAGCAGGAGCAGCAGGGGAAGGAAGAAAAAGAGAAACAATTAGAGAGAGAACATGAACTTAAGCTTAAAGAATTAGAAATGCAGGGGCTCTCGGGAAAAGGCGGCACTGCTTTCGGTTCAGGAGACATTTCGGAAAGAAACGGGTCTAATTTTATGGGATATTTAAATATAATGAAAGGTTAAATCTTGGACCCTCCCGAAAAACCAGAGGATTGGCCTTTTTATTTTCATCATATCGAAATTATGTTTAAATTGTATGAAGTTCCTGATCGCTTTCAGGGCAAAATTGTACTGTACAGCTTAAAAGAACGGGTAAGGGGTATAAGTTCTATATTGGGGGAGGACGAATTGGATAATTATAGTCGTATCAAAGATACCATGTTAAAAAGGTTTAAAATCACCCCCCTACAACATAAAATTAATTTTGACAAATGTGGCAAACAATACGATGAATCTTATACTCAGTATGCAACAAAATTAGAGACTGCATTAGAACTATATATAAAATCGAGGGATGTCACGACTTTCGAAAAATTAAAACAATTAATAATAGCGGATAAGATAAAAGATAGTCTACCTCAAAATGTGAAATGTCACGTTTACCTCAAAGAGACAGAATGTTGGTTAGCGGTTAGGGAATTAACACAAGAAATTGATAATTTTGTGATTGCAATGTCGAGGAACTATTGTAATCAAGGTTATAGAGGCAGAGGCAATTTTCTTGGGGAAGGTAGACAGAAGTATGAGACGCGGGAAGGTAAAAATGAAAACAGAAACTGGTCTAGTACACAGGTTGGAGGTGAAAACTACAAAGACAAATTTGATCCTGAGAAAAAACTCGTTCAATGTTACGCATGTAAGGAAGAGGGACATATAAAACGATTTTGTCCTAGGGTTAATAAGGTCCCGAAGCAGACAAGTGACATGGGAAATTCGGAATTGGAGGAAATGGGCATAAATAAGGTTTGTGTAGATTTCTCCGGTTTCGATCGGAATGGTTACTGCTTAGAGGATATACCTTTGGGGTTAACGGAGTCGGACCTTCCGAGGATGGATTTCGTGATCGATGGATCTTTGTTTCAAGGGGTTATAGATACGGGCGCACAGATAAGTGTGCTGAGAAAATCAGTGGTGCCAAGTAAATATTTAGAATCTGGGGGAAAATTATTCCTGCGTTCGGCATGTGGCACCCTGATTGAGGCTGCGATGATTTCCGTTCCTCTGAGCATTGGGACGGAGAAAGGTGGGGTTACACCTTACGTAAATGTTCAAGTAGCAGTTGTAGAGAGGTTAAGTGAGGATGCATTGATCACCCCCATAGTGTTTAAACTACTAAGAGACCAAATGAGAAAATATTTGGGGGAGGATATAGAGGCTGCAATCTTGGGAATGCAGGTAGAAACTGAAAATGTCACTGGGAAAGAAGGGAGTGAAAAACAAAATGATATGGAGGATTTACCTGACGATGAGCAGGCTGGGAAAAGCATCCCTATAGACATAGTGCAAAGCCAACAGGAACATGATAACATAGTGCAAAACCAACAAGATAGAGATAGTCATGAACGGGATATCGATCCACCGCTATCGCAAGCACAGAAATTTCGCAAAGACCAAGCAAATTGCGAATCATTAAAAAGGGCTTTTATGGAAGCAAGGAACAATAAGAATGGTTATTGGTTAGAATCGGGAATCCTTTACCACACTGGTAAGTTTAATGGGCAGAAATGCAGTCAATTGGTTATACCTCAGAGTAGGAGGGAAGACATTTTAAAATTGGCTCATGAAACTTTAACTGGAGGGCATATGGCGTCAAAGAAGACTGGAGAGCGCATTAGACTTTCTTTTTGGTGGGAGGGGTTGACAAAAGATGTCAAACGATTTTGCGAATCTTGTCATGATTGTCAACTTCGACGCCAAAAGAGGGTTCACGATAGGGCGCCAATTGAAGCAGTAGGGAGACCAGAACTTCCATTTCAGGTTATGAATGCTGATCTATTTGGACCAATTGAGCCCAAATCTTCACGGGGACATAAATATGTATTGTGTGTAATGGACCAACACAGTAGATGGCCAGAAGCAGTTCCAATTAAATCATTAACTGCGAAAGCTACTTGTGAAGCGTTTATGGAAATATTTATGAGGACAGGTATACCAAGAATGATATGGATGGATAATGGGACAAATTTTGCTGCAAAGCTGACAGAGGAGTTTTTAAAACGCTTAGGATCGTCTCCAAAATTTTCAACTCCGGGTTATCCTCAGGCCAATGGACTTTGCGAAAGATTCATTGGTACAATGAAAAGAATGTTGCATCATTGCGTGAAATCTCAAGGCAAAGGATGGGATAAGCAATTGCCATATTTGTTGTGGGCTTATCGAGAAGTTCCAAACGCTACAACTGGTGTCCCTCCATTTTTACTGGTATACGGCCGAATACCAGTGGGACCTTTAGCTATCTTGAAATCCAGCTGGGAAGATGATGCAGTTTTACCGCAAGGGGTGGGAGAATCTGTAAGTGAATATTTGAGGGCACTCCGCGACCGGTTGAAAGATGCTGAAATATTTGCTACTCGGCATGGAAACATCCAGCAGCAAAAATATGTCCATTACCACAATCTAAGGTCAAAGGAACAACAATTCAGTGTTGGTGACGAAGTCGTGGTGCTGATACCTGATTCTACTAACAAACTTTGTTCCAAATGGATGGGGCCGGGTGAAGTAGTGGAAGTTAAATCCCCGCATTCTTATTTGGTAAAGTTGCCAGATCAAAGCGTTCGTCATCTACATAGTAACAAATTAAGGAAATACATACAACCAGTTAATACTATAGGAATTATATACGAGGCGGACAGAGACTTTGGTGAAATTCAACACGCACCGATTGAAAAATTTTCAGCAGTAAAAGTATGGCTGAGTAAGCTTACCAGTTCAAAAGACTGGGACCATTTAGACGGTGTTCAACGGGAACAATTAACTAGAGTAATAGGGGATTATCATATGTTTTTTGATGGAGAAATTAAATGCGCCAAAGTTGGGTCACATAGAATAATTTTGAAACCAGACATTCAAAGAAAACAACCCTACATTTACAAAGTCCCTGAATTATTAAAATCGCAAGTGGAGAAACAAATTTCAGAATTATTGCAAAGGGGGTTGATAGACCCTTCGGTGGCTGAAATAGCATACCCTATAGTGTGTGTAGCAAAAAAGGACGGTACCATTAGACTTTGTGTGGACTATCGCGGCTTAAATGCGGAAAGTCAGATAATGTCGTTTCCAATGCAGAATGCAGAGGAATTACGCTATAGAGCGGGAGCTGCCTATTTTTTGACCACACTAGACATTTTGAAAGGCTATTGGGAAATTCCAATGGAAGAGGGCAGTAAAATACTGACTAGCTTTGTTTCACCGAAAGGTCAATATCAATGGAAAGTGATGCCTTTTGGATTAGCTGGGGCTCCGGCAACTTTTCAGAGGGCAATGAACCAAGCTCTAAAATCGCATAGTGGTTATGCAGAAAGTTTTATTGACGACATAGTAATCTATTCGGTAAACTGGGAGGATCACTTAAAACACATTACAGCCGTTCTTAAGACGCTTCAATCCTTAAATTTTACTGCAAACTTGGATAAGTGTTCCTTCGGCAAACCAGAGGTAAAATATTTAGGTCACATTGTAGGTTCGGGAAAGCATGGGCCCGATCCGGACAAAATTAAGACTATCAAAAACTTAAAAGTACCTAAAACAAAAAAATCTTTGAGGTCAGCATTGGGACTATTTAACTACTACAGGGAATATGTACCAGGATATGCTAGAATAGCTAAACCATTAACTGATTTGACAAAGAAATCCATTCCTAACGATGTCCCCTGGACCGAAGAAGCAGAATGTACATTTAATGAATTAAAAGATGCTTTATGTAGAGCGGTTTCGCTGTACACACCTGATTTAGCACGACCGTTTGAAATTCATACAGATGCCTCATTGACGGGAATAGGCGCATGTTTAATTCAGAGAGATTCTACGGGAAGAGCTAGGCCGATAACGTTTGCTAGTCAGAAACTGACAAATACGCAGACAAACTGGAGTACAATAGAACGTGAAGCTTTTGCTGTAATGTGGGCGCTAAACAAGTTTGAAGTTTGGACTTATGGGAAACCAATTTTACTTCATACTGATCATAATCCCTTAAAATTTCTTACTGAGGGAATCCCGAAGAATGCTCGATTACAGAGATGGGCATTAGCCCTTGCAAGGTTTAATGTTGAAGTTGCCCATAGACCAGGTGCTGTTAACACGGACGCTGATGCTCTGTCTCGCATCGAGTATGAGGATTAATGCAATGTTTATGTAGTAAATGTAAACTTTGAAAAAAAAAAAATGTAAATGTATGTGTTTATGTACTTCAGTAAATTAATATGTTTATTATTTTATTGATTTGTTTATATGTAATAATGGATATGTTGAATGGTTAATTGTAAGCTCATGCATGAGAAGCAACTATGGGACACAAACACTAACACACACTGAAGGTACTTTCTATAATTGGACATTGAAGTGTACGCGGACAAAGCTAGTAATAGTTTCACTGCAGGACTATAGTCATGCAGTGGAAACTGGAGGGAAGGTGTGAGAGGTTGCTCTCGCAGAGTGGCGCTGGTGTACCGGAAGTGACGGAACGCGTGGGAGAGAGCGTGCGGTTGTTTTTGGAGAGAGAGAAAAAAGAGCGAGGACCGGACGCGGATGGTGAAAGCAAAAGTAACAATTGTCCCGTGTTATCAAGTGTCCGGTATTATCAAGTGTCCGGTGGTATCAATTGTCCGGTGTTATCAATTGTCCGGTGGTATCAAGTGTCCGGTGGTATCCAGTGTCCGGTATTATCAAGTGTCCGGTGGTATCAAGTGTCCGGTGGTATCAAGTGTCCGGTGGTGTTATCAATTGTCCGGTGGTATCCAGTGTCCGGTATTATCAAGTGTCCGGTGGTATCAAGTGTCCGGTGTTATCAATTGTCCGGTGTTATCAAGTGTCCGGTGGTGTTATCAAGTGTCCGGTGGTGTTATCAAGTGTCCGGTGGTGTTATCAAGTGTCCGGTGGTGTTCTGAATTGTCCGGGGGTCTCAAGAGTATCAACGAACCAAGATTTGCGCTGGGACAAATCTTACAGACTCTATGAGTAAGCCGCTTTAATTCACTATAGCCAGCTCATGATATCTCATTTGAATTAAGTCTTATGGTATGTATGAACGAAGAATATACTTGCCTTTTATTCTAGCGTGATGACACATGGCTGCAAATGCAAGCGACTCCATCTCAATGTTCGTCACCCCTTTAGAATGTATTTCCTTGAGAAAGGCCATCTTGTCTTCCATAGTGTAGTCGCAAAAAGCTCCATCCAAGCGGCCCTGGCCTGCAGAATAAACGCTCATAGAGGATCTTTACGTTCTTATGATGCGTTAAAGAAAATATAACATTGCAAAATCAGCTTTTACGGACTAGTGATTTAAAGGAGGGGGCGTAGAGGACTTAAAATTTCCAAGTCTGGTAATTATTTTTCTCGCTTGAATGGGGTAAAATTAGTTTTGAAATTGCCAACCCGATCAGAAGTAAAATTTATTAAAATTTTGCAGTTTTTTGCAATGGTTTACCAATGCTCATTATCAAATTCAATGAATAATCTGTTCATTCATTGATATCTGCTATTATATTCAATGAATCCAGGACACTTGACCCGTGATGCCACCAGTGATTTGATAAGTTCAAGTAGACTCGGCAAAATCACAAACCCATTCGGCAAACATTTGGCATTTTTAACGCGAAACGTTTTAGTTTTATTTAAAGCACTAGGGGGCTCCGCCCCCTGCTCCACTAACGCTTCGCCAACCCCTGGAGGATTGCTACGCATTCCTCTTTAGTTTACTTCGCAAACAATACCGGCTTCATACACTGTAGACAATGACAATGTGTCCTAACAACAATACTTTTTTTTAGTTATATAAATTATTACTGGCAGTGCCGTCACACAAATTTATTTTTGGGATGTTGAGACAAGAAATTTCCCAACTTAACGATCCGAAATTCCGAAAGTGAACGATTCAAAATTCCCAACTTAAAGACGTCAGGTACCAACTCTAGTGTTGTCTTCGTTATCTGACCATTGTTAAAAATATGAGACATCGTTCCCGGGTCTATTCTTCAAGAAAGGCCTCGAACCAAAGCGTCCTTGATGTAGTAAGTAAATACGTACCAATAACCAATCATTACGCTTTGTTCGAACCAACGCCAGTAGTTCAATGTGCAGCTCTAGTGCGACGTTAATTAACCAGACCACACTTAACGATTCGAAATTCAAAACGCAACAGTGCTAAAAAATTCCCAGTTCCAACTTATAGACATTTGTCAGCTTTTTTATAGGTAATAATTAAACAGTTATCTCGAAAGTATTGATTTACTGCACGCATGTTCCAATGCAGTGTTCTGTTTTGAGGTCTAATTTAAGTTTCATCTTAATACAAGCTGGGCAATTTCTAGTCTTCCATCGCTTTTATTTGCTAATAATATTAATTTTCCTGAGGCATAAATTTTCCCAACTCAGGGATTTTTAAAACTCGAAATCCCCAACTTTTAAGGTTTCAAGTTTACAGCCCCCCCCCCCCCCCCCCCCTCCCCGTTGCCGCCGTTGTGGTGGGCCTGATAACTGGAAAAGCTCAACTGTTTCAACGCAATTGTTTCTACTCATTGAAAAGCGAAACATGTGTAAACAAACAGCAGCATAAACGCGCCAATCTTAAATAAGTCTAATTCGCCAACTTTTATTTATATAAAGTAAGATTATTGAGAATTGGCGTTAATAATAATTTCCCGTTAAAATATATATTAAACTACAGGATTTAGATTTACATACATGTTGGCATTTTGCCAACGTTGGCATTTTGCTCCGAAATATCTTTTAATAATAATTATAGTACTTCACATAAATAGTTACATCTAATTTATTTTTTAAGATAGAATTTCAGTATTGATACCATTCAAGAAAGGAAGATTTTACGAATATAACTATATTTTTTTAACGGGAAAAAAGTATATTTTTGAACTACTTAGAGCAGTTTTAATTTATCCCTTAAAATTTTACGCGTAAAATTGACGATTATTTCAGACATTTCGTCAATTATTTAAAAATTTATAACTACAAAACTAAATCGAAATTTCATAAACGCTCTGGATCATTTGTAGCCAATAGTTTAATCTATACCCCTAATTTTTTAATTATTTTTTTGTTGAAAATTGGAAGACAAGTATACAAAAATGTATGAATTATTTTCAAAATGTTCTAAAATCATGAATTTAACATAAAATAACGTCTAATATACTGATCGAAATGAAAAACAAAAATATTCATCTTATTACCCAAACATTTCTTAATAAACTGGCATAATTTCATAATTTTAGGACATTTACTTTTTGAGATGCAAGCGGAACAATGAGACAAAAAGTCGCAAATTAAAATTTTCTCGAAATATCCGACATTTTTCCTTTCTTCACTATTTTTTATACCTATCTTAATTGACCACATCTAATTTAATTGTAAAGATAGAACTATAATCTTTATAACATCGGAAAGATGAAGTTTTAACGAACATTAATATATTTTTTTTAATAAGAAAATATGTAATTTTAAATGACTTATAGCAATTTAGAAATCCCGTTTCAAAAATGAGGGTGAAAAAACTTCAAAAAGTGGAGCGTGTTTAAATGTTTAAAAACTTTATAAATCCAAAACTAATTCGAATTTTAAAAAATGCTTACTTGGATTTCCAGTTCAAACCTATTTGTACACTCCCTAAAAAAATTGGATTTCTCTTCTTAATAGTGTTTCAGAAACTCGACGGACAAAATTACTTGTAAGCGAAATTTTATCAACGACGACTTTAATATTAAATAACTTATAAACTAATAACAGTATTGAAACAAAATTATATTTTTCTTATTTATCAAACATTTCTTAACAAATTCACTTAATTTCGTAATTTTAGAACTTTAACATTTTGAGATACGATCTGAATAACATTGAAAGAACTGAAAATTCCCCCTAGGGCCGACTTTTTCCCCCTACGGCTTACTTTTTTTTAAAATAGAGAGAAAAGCCAAATGTTTCACAAGTTTGCCAACTAAGTTTGTGATTTTGCTAAGTCTATTGGAATTTACATCATTGGGGGTTGGGGGCTCCTCCTGTTCCCCGATGGGGGTGGTTACAAATTGTTGGGCTGTGGTTATTGTTTGGCTGTTTAATCACATATATAAAACATTTTTTAAATATTCTTTAACTAATTTGTTTGTCGCTACTAAAGCTAAGCGACTTGTTTGAAATATAAACGAAGTAATTGGGTAAGAATAACGTTTTATTACGCCAATACACTAAATGTGATACTGCCAAATAATGACCATTGTACAACATTTTGCGATTACCTGTATACATTAAAGGAATTCTTACTAAAATCAGATAATTTGATAGTTACTAATAAATAATGGTGCTGTTTATTTAAATGAGCAACACACCTTCATAAAAATCATAAGTGCACATCGTTTTTCCTAAAAAGGTTCCGCATTCTGTCATCTCTTTCTCAGCGATGCCTTTGATTTCATCTGCTAATTCCTTGTCCAAAACTGCTGGTCTATGAACTGCCTTTCCTAATATATCCTAGGCAAAAAAAGTTTTATAGAAAATTAGAATTGAATTGTTTATATAATTAATGATGTGAACTATTCTGGACCTTTCATAAAATTAACTAGCTGCATCGCTCCGTAGCGTAAAGCGGAAAAAAAACAATGATTCACGCTTTTTCTGCTACACAAAATGCAAGCTTTTGAGGATATACAAAAATAGGTCTCAATTCGAATCGAACTTCTTTATATGATCTGTATCTAAGAAAATAGTTGGTTGAATTAACGTCGCACTAAAGGTTTGAAATAAGCTATTGGCAATGGTTTGAGATCTCTATCCAGGAGAAAAAACCCGGGAACACTGTCTCTTAACTTTGAGCCATGGTTAGATGCCTAGAACAATACCTGTTTAAGTAGAGGTTCTTGTAAGGCATTATTTTACTTTTATCTCATTTGATTTTGATTCTAAATCTTCCGTTTTAATTATGCGAAGTTATCGCAAAAATTTATGCGTTCTTCGTTTTTACGCATGATTCTTTTAAACAATATGTCAGCAACGATTGTTGTACTGGTTCAAAAGTAAGAATCTCAGTTAACGTTGGTGTGACGGACGGGGATCTTTGGTTTTTGAACCATATGGGAATCATCTGCACTTATGATGTTACAGTTAAAAATATGTAAAAAAAAAATTTCCTTCTAGAGCGGGCCTTCTTTACACATCGACGGGAGGAAGCGTTAAAATAAAGTTTGCGGAAGGTCCCTGACTAGAACCGTTACGCCACTGTCAGTTACAGTAAGTAGACTATGCGTATTGTGTATATAGGGCATACAGAAAGAGATAGAGAGAGAAACTGAAAGGTTTTTTATAATAGAAACACATATTATACAAATAAATTTACTTCTTAATAAGTTTTCGATTATAAAAAAACTGTTGTATAATTGTTTTGTCACATACCAATTCTAAAGAAGGTCTCATCATACCATCCACAGCTTCCTCTGAAATGACTAAAGACCCTGCAGGAACGCCTGCAACATAATAACAATGCTCTCAATTATAATGTTAGAAATGTTTGTTCTACAATTTCATGATTATGGCTATGAATACGTTCATATATTCTACTCATTTTTAGAGGATGTAATATACTCGATTGCGTACTAAAAAATAATCTTACTACTTTAAATTAATAATAGCAATTTATAATAAGATATCATTAGCTTTTAGTGAAATAATGATAAGTAAGTATAATTTGGTTTGCGATAAATGAGTTTAAAATTATTCTCGAGTTTTCGAAATATCTAGTACCTATATCAAGACAAATACAGGTATAAATTGTTTATTTTATAACTGGACAGTGTGACACAATAATCGGTTAACACACAAATTTAAAAAAAATTCGTTTTCAACGTAAATGGAAGCTTAAGGTTTCAATTTCTATGCTAAAAAAGTTAGTAGTGACCTTGGACATATAGCGCCGACAATCGACATGTAGCAAATTCTTGCAGTATTGATTTTCATGTTGGGTGGTTTAGTTTGAAGCCAGTTTTCTCCAAATGAACATTTGTCGCCAATAGGCCACTGGGAACCTTAGTGCAAGGTTTATTAATCAAACCAAACCAAATGAACATTATGTGGATTGGCATTGTTGTTGTTGCCTAACATGGTCGAACTAGGCATGCAAAATTTAAATTCACATATCCAAATGAATTAGTATAAATCGATTATAGAAGCTTTTCAAGTGCTATTAATTGAATTCTATGGAATTGCTGTGAATATGAATCAATTACATAATTCTAAATAATCACTGTTAAAGTGTGATGTCATATCTCACCTATTCCTCCGCATGTCCCTAAACGCAGAAAAGTCACCCCTTCGCACTTCGAATGATACATGAGTTTGATGACTTCGTGCAAGAGAATGGATAAAGAAGGAATGCCCATACCATGCTGCAGAAATGAAAGGATTATCTCAATATTACAAACATAACAGAAGATCGCACAAAGGGAAAGGGTTGGCCATCTAATTACATTGGGTGATATTAACGTAAATGTAACGTATACTGTTTCAGTTGTCAAAGTTTCGACTTACACTGATGGATAGCACTGGTCCTATCTTGTACATGGAATATCGATAGGAGTGAGCGCTGATGTCGTAGAGGGAGGAGCCGGTGGGCAATCTGATGCCCAATTCCTGTTGCACGTAGACGGCGAACTTCTGCATTCTTCGTGGGGTCCCTCCCATGCACACAAACTGCAAATACACGGATTACATTCTATGCACATGGAAGTTACCCGATAACTATTTCAGGGACCGCAGCCGAATTTTGAGAAAAAATAGTAGTAAAAATAGGAATACTAAACATAAAAAATAGGAAAAAAATAGGAATTTAAAAAAAAAATTAAAAACGGAAAAGCATTTATATCCATTCTATAAGTCTGTCATTCAAGCAAGAGCCTACATTTGAAAGACAATTTAAAGATTTTACTATACTTAATTTTCATAACTTGATTTTTTTTTTAAGTTAAATGCAGTTTATTTTTTTTAATTAACCAACACATTGTAGAAATTTTGCATAAGTTGTACGTACATGAATTAAGGTGATTGAGGAGTCAATTAAGGAGGTTGCTAATGTCTAAGGGAAATTAAATTCTGTAATTTTTTCAAGGAAAATTTAGATTTATTAAAGAGTAAAATGTTAATAGAATACCTACTTAAGTATGTTAATCTAAATCATTAAAATTTACAAAAACAGTTGTATAACTTTTTTTTAAACTTTCAAAAAGTATTTTTTTTTTAGGGGGAGATGCGAGAAGGGGGAGTTTCAAATTAAAAAAATATATAAACATTTAAATAAAATATTAATGCGGAGACGAATTGCAAGCCACATAAACGAAACAAGCTTATTTCATATGTTTATAGCTATTACATAAAATAAGTTCCTAAACTTCAATTTCGTGAATAAATTACATTTTCTAAAATAAAATTTAATGCTATTTTGTTAGATAGTGCAAAGCAAATCATGATGAAATAGGAAGTAGTGAAAAATAAGCCTTTATTTATCAGATGCAAACGGATTGAAAACATTTCCACGGACATCGCAGCAGATCGCGTTTAGTGATTATCTAAAATTTCAAAGTTTTCACAAGAGAAAATAATTCTTAAAACAGCGCCATTTTGAGATTACCTTCACCAGATGTAATGAAAGAGTTTTACCTATCAACTTTCGAGTGAATCATCTCCGCGTTTCGTGAAGATTGCAAATATTTCTGCATGTTAAAAATGCTATATTTTTGTGAAAATTCGCCGTTTTTCAAGGTTGAGCAGCGATTTCGCACAAAATAAAAAAAACGAAGTGACATTTTCCAATGATGAAATCTCCATGACTAAAAAAATCGGACAACATAAATGAGTCCTTTTTTTCTCATGTGAAATCCTTCCATTCACACCTTTTTTTATCCTTGCCATATTGCTTACTTCAGACATGTTACAGACAAAATAAATTTAAAAAGGCTTAACTTCCAAACTCCAAAAAACCTAATGTTTTCCCAAACAGAAAGTTTCTAAGTTCTCAAATTTTGTAGAGTCCATGTGGTGAAAAGTTTCAAATAAAAAAATAATAACTTTAATGAAATATATAAACATTACAACAAATTAGAAAATTATTGTCAGCCAAACAAAAAGTAACAAACTTTTTTCAAAAAATCAATTTTGATTAATTCAAATGACAAGTCCTAAACTTCAATTTCGTAAATTAGATGATATTTTTGAAAAATTTAATGCAATTTTGTTAAGTAGTGCAAATCATATCATGATGAAATAGGAAGTAGTGAAGTATAAGGATTTATTTATCAGATGCAAAAGGATTGTAAATTTATCAACGGAGATTGCAGCAGATCGCGTTAAGCGAATTTCTCCAATTTCAAAGTTTTTATGAATGAAAAATTATCACAAGAGTGCATTTGGAAGTCTCATTTGCCAGATGCATCGAAATTTGAGTTTTAACCATCTTAACTTTCAAGTGATATCATCTCCGTTTGACGAAGATCTCTCTCCCTTTTTCTAGATTGAGTATCGATTCTTACCAAACGAACTGAGATTTTTCAGTGATGAAGTGTCTTATGATAGCGAAATACCATGGACTAAAATAACGGACAAAAAGGATCTAAGGTCCACTTTTTTCTGATGCGAAGTCCCTCCATTCGTCTTTCTCTTCTCGAGTCCTTGCCGATTTACACTTGCGTATAACGATCAAAACGGCGCCATACGTACCTTATATTTCTACAAATGTTATTTAAAAACCAGGAAATCTGGGTTAGGATTTGGAAAATTAGCACCCCTGAAAGAAACATCTGAGCTTTCTCAGAACTCTCATTACAAAAAGGTTTCCGAGGTGCATTCGAACACCACCTTTTTGCGCTATCGGTTTTTCCTTTCTCTGTGGATATAATTCCTCATGGATCTCAGAGTCACGACCCATTACAAAGACATACCGGTAAATTTTAAAGCAAATATGCATCAATTCCAGCGATGATAAAATTAAAGTCTGAAAAAACATAATTCCGCGGAATTATGTTTATGTCCGCGCTTCCGTGGACTTGAAGCACAGTATTCAGCGCATCCGTGGACTGAAAAAACAGAATTCCGCGCTTCCGTGGAATTGTACCACGTCTGATATTTACACAAGAGTGGAGCGATCAAAAGCGCGGCATCGTAGCATATGATTCTGTAAATATTTGAAAATTTAGAAAATGTGTTTAAAATTGCAATTTTGGCGAAATTGTTAGTTTAAAAAAATCTAGATATCCGCATTCCAAAACTTTTAAAACACCGGGAATTTCAGGTACCGAAAATTTTTAACAAAATTAGTATTCCGGGTTAAACCAACACCACCTAGATTGTACCCAGAAAAGTACCACCCCTGAAGCTCGAGAGATAAGAAACTGACTGTTCAGTGCCCGTGTGCGCGCATCAAGTTCAGCCTTGGTAATGGCGAAAAAGTTCGCAGTTGTTTCCTTTGTATACGTAGCTTCATAAAAAAAAAATTTCGTTCATCGGAAAAACACAAATCTGCGCGCCACTTTATAACTTCGGTGAGAAATGTCTAAAAAATAGGGGAAAAAAAAGGAGCACTTTAAAAAAAATAGGAAAATAGGAGAAAATAGGAGCTCTGCGGTCCCTGCTATTTACATAAAATATGTCACTGGTGTTTGAGAGCAAATGCATGTGATTTAAAGGTAAATTAAATTTTGTCTTTCGGCTCAGGTAGGACTGATATCTAAAATAGTTTGCGAGATTTAGATGTTTTCAGCAAACAAAGCGTGTAGATAGAAAAAAAAAATAAGTACGACTTTCTATGTTTTTATCCAAACAGTTGCAAACGAAAGTAACTGTAATTTTTAACGTTTAATATTAGCATCAAAAGCTTAAGGAATCGCAGTGTAATTAATTAGTTTTGCACTCGGAAAATTTGCTTCTCCTGTTGGGCTATGCTGAATGCATGTGATTTAATCAATGTGCAAATACATAGAAATGACAAAAGTTGATTGAATTATTAATGTGAGAGAGAACAAGGTCAGAAAAGTTTTATAAGCTATCTGGGGACATGAGGGAGGGTGGCGATTAGGAGATAAAATTGGTCTAATTAACATTTAACAAATGAACATTGAGTAGTTTATAGAAAGGTGGTATTTCCAATGAGTTTCAGCTCTCAGAGTCACAAGAGTCTGAAGAGGGAAAGCAAGTTTCTCAAGCGAGAGAGTTCTTTGGCGCTCAGGATCTGAATAAGTCATCGAATAGTCAAAGTCTTGCAGGTAGTTTTTTGTGGGATGTGTCAAATCCGCTCTTCTGGATTCAAGACCCTGATGTCCATTAGTTACTTTGAACTACACAAATTTTTCGGCTTTCTCTGATTTGTCCTCATTACATTTATTGGAAGTCGGTGGACGAAAGGACCACATAACTTATTTTTAGAGCACATCATGTCGCCCCAAAGTCAGGGTTTTTGTTAAAATAACGATTCAAGTTATTTTATAATGGTGGGACAATTGATACTATCTGAGATTTTGTCGCTAGAGTGAATGATTTCAATGAAAAGGTATACGTAGGATTAATGCAATGATGTGTTTGCGCGTCACACACAACAAAATAACAATGGAAATAAAGGTTTGAATGATTTAGAATAAAAACATTTTTTCATACAGTAGGACATAATGTATACAAAATGAATTAAATTTCGTATAGTACATGCTGGTTCTTCTAATAAATAATGTTTCATATAATAAAATATTGTTAATGTAAGCATTTAACAAGCATTGACAATATTGTTGATTCATTTTTAATAAACAATTTGCATATATGTGTCCAAAAAATATTGATTTTGCATTGGGTAATTTTTCCTATAAGCTATGGTAAAAAGTAATTTTTAATTGAAAGTTATGCTTCTTATTTCCCAGATTTTTTCTTCCTTATCATCGGAAAGCATTTTCATTTTCGAATAAAATTTTTATGGCAGATACTAAAAATAAAATCTGCAGGAAGTATCTCAAGAATGCCGAATAATAAATACGTTGGAGATTTAGATGCGAGTGAGTAGTAGGAGATGGATTAATCTTACAATTCAATAATATGTATTATCAGTTCTATCCAAAAATTCACTTTATTGAATTTAAAAATTACCTGTCATGGCAATGGCATGGATAATTAACAATAAGAAATGTTGTTGGAAGTCATTTTCCCAATGCGTTAATCACGCATAAAGAAGCAATTTTAAAACACAATAATTCAAAAATACGCAATAAATGGATATTAAAATCAAACATACTTTAGGAGCAATACATGTCCATATTTGAACATATACACTGAGTGGCAAAAATATTAAGGCCAAATAACGTTAAGTAAATTAGATGTGACGGTACTCTGTTTCCGCCAGAGGACCAGAGAGGTATATAAAAAAAATGGCAAGGTGCTTACTTACTACATTAGCAGAAGAGTTTTGTTCGCACAGGTATGTGCAAATAACGCGATTTGATGAACTTTGAACTTGAGATGATTGTGGGTGTGCGTAGAGTCATGGAATGAGCATTAGCAAAACTGCACCACTGCATTAATGGAATGCTCAAGGGCAACTGTACTGAAAGTGTTCAATGATCGGACTGTTAGCCTCCTGTGGCCCTCAGCGGCAACTGAATGCTCGAGAGGAAAGAAGAGAGCCCAGATTAGTAAGGGACAACCGAAGGCCAGCAATGGAGCAAATCCCATCAGATTTAATCAAAGATCTTCTCATAGGATCTCTGAAACACACTATCAACCGTATATTTCGGCGTATGAGATACGGAAGCGTATGGGATATGGGAATGATTAAACTATTTTTACGTTTTAGTGTAATAATATCCTAAACGCAATGCTTTTATAAAGAATTTTTCCATATAAAGAAGGGAAATGTAAGGATTTGTATTTCAAAGTCATACCTTGACGTCCGAGAACATTTCTTGCAGATCTTGGGAACCACTGCTGAGAGAGATGTGGTATAAGACGTCTGCATCCATTTCTTTGATGTGCGGATTGCGCAACTGCACACATCCATCTTCCCTGAGGGTTTTTAATGATATCACAATGCATAAACAAATGCAAGAAGTTAAGAATTGAAATATCAAGTTCAATAAAAATACTCGTTCAGAGATTTTTTTATAACACGTTTTGAATGTAGTCTCATATAGTGACCATTCCATTATAGAATTGTAGTCAGAGTTCACTCTAGGCGTTTTTTGAAGGGCTGCCCGCCCTGCCCGCCTTTTTAAATCTTGATTGCGCCTTCATGCCTTTTTTGGGGAAAATGCCGCCCTTTTGATTCAAGTACAAGTGTTCTTGCTCCCTAGCTTTTTTTAATCAAGCACAAACGTCTTTGCTCCCCTAACTGTCTTTAAAAAGAGGCATTGGTCTTAAGTTTTTAAGTGTAAATCGGAATTAAATTAATTAAGACAGAAGAAAAGCTTCTTTTTAACTACGCTAGTTGGGCATTCGCGATGTATTTGTGGTAATTTCAAGCAAAGGACATCCCGATGTGTTAACGGGTGGACTCGTCCACCCCAAACTTTTTTGGGAAGTGCCCTTTTAAAAACAAGAAGGGCCATTTTCCTGCCAATAGCGCCCTGCCCCTTTTTATTTCTAGAGTGAACACTGTTGTAGTTAAAAGTAACTGAGTGTTTCTTTAAGATAATATTAGCATCAACGTCAAATGTAGCAAAATTACTTTTATCAAACATGGAACAGGATTAAGACAATTGGTAGTAGTGTCCAGGAGAAATTGAAGAGGGGCCACTTTTTATTAAAATTGAGATCACAATGCCTTATGTTATGCTCACTCTATCAAGTTGTGAAGTGAACCAAGAAAAACGACGATGTTCGTCAAAAAAGTTAAGAAATTAGAATGCTTTGTATGTCTATGAAACTTGAAACTTCATTAATTTTTTGAAAAATCATTTCGGATGGACATTGGACAGCCATCGTTCTTCCTCTGGATGCTTCAATTTTATTTTATATTGAATTCTTGATTTTGATGTTGAAAATTCTTATTAGCATTCGTGTGTTAACATTATTGAGACAATACACTGCCTTTAAGTGGAAACAGAGGTATTCATGCAGATCAATTTTCAATTTTAACATATTTTATTTTTTAAAAAAATATTTGTTAACAATATTTAATCATGTATGTGTCAAGCTTTAAATAACGTCACAACTGGCTTTAAGTACATTAAGGCTTTTTGCTATATTAAATATGTATTATTTATATTGGAAGAATAATGAAATAAAAGAAAATTGACTCCTATATTTTAGTAGGTAAAGAAAATATATATATTAAAATAAATCCCTACTAGTAATTAAGATATTCCGTTACAAATCATCTATAAGCTAATTTTGATGATTTATGATTGCCCGTATATTATAAAAATCAATCGCATTTAGAAAATAGATTTAATTAACACTCATTCATATTTCTAGCATGCGATAATAACTGAATATGCACAAAGTCAATTCAATTCATTAAGAACACGTTTCTCAAAGTTTTTTTTTTTTTAATGTTGAGTTGAGAGACAGTAGATGACACAAATAACATATCTCAAGTGGGGAAAAGGTAATTAACCTTGAGGAGCAAGGTCTGTTTCTAATAACACCGCATATTCTTGAATGGAGCCCGGGTGGGTAAGAGTGACAAGAATGACATGAAGGCAAGAATTATATATTTGAGCATAATGAAGATATGCCATATTTAGATGCTTCACATACCTTATTTAAATATTATTTATATGTGTTCTTTACTGCAGAGTTGAGAGAAAATGGACATTTTTTATAAAAAGAAGAAAGGGACAAAGTGTTTTGATGTGGTAAACATTAAATATTTCAAATTTAATTTTATATTTGGTTGAAATATTTACTGTAAAAGTTATATCTATATTCTAAGAAGAAACATTATCGAACGATAACTTGCGATCGTTTTTTGTTTGATGAACCAGCTGTTATTCTATATTATTAATAAATTGATTGATAGAACACATGTTTGACAATTGATTCAAAGTCAATGGAAACAACAAAAAAAAATTAAGCCATATTATGTAAAAAAAATCTTTATTTTACTTCTGAGTATCGACGTTATTTGATAATAAATTTGGCATTTTCTGTTGTTGTTTATATAGCATTTTTAAGCTATTCTTTGGGGAGAAAGCTAAAGCTATGTAAATAATATTCAGTCAAAATAAAATTAAGCTATTCCTAATATCCTATAACAATAATAATTCTTTTAAAATGTTCTAAGAATTTTTTATTTAAAAACTTTACATGTATCTTTATCTATAGCAATACCTATTTATCTCCTATGTTACCGATCAATGCTATTTATCCCCTACTTCATCTATTTATCTCCTATGTTACCTATCAATGCTATTTATCCCCTACTTCACCTATTATACCTATTTATCACCTACGTGATCCTCAAGTGCTCTGGATAAGTAGAGTTCTACTGTCATTTGATTCGATTTTTCCATTTACAATGTGCAAAAACTTAAAAATATTGAAAAATATTGTTGCCATTTTTAATATCTGTCATAAAAAATATAAAAAGTTAACAACAAAAATATACTTGGACACCTAAACTCAACTTGGCATACAATTGATTGGCAAAGAACCGGAATTTCAGAATTCGCACTAAAACATCTGTTACACATCAAAATAAAACATTCCACCAATTGCAAACAATAATTATACAAAAACAGGATTTCGACTTACTCATGTTCTTGTGTGTCCATGTTTATATCAGCAGTTGAAGCAGGGAGAGGTCAGCCAAGGACGAGGGTCCAAGCGGGAATGGTGCAAAAATCGATCTGTTTTGAAGTCTGGTTTCGTTTACGCAGCGCCCCGTCGGAAGCGGAAAGCTTCCCCACCGGTCTTTTAGAACTCTCGAAACCAGGTTGTTTCTCGCTAGGAAGTGCTTCTTCGTCTTCTATTTTTATTGTTGTTGTGGATTTGTGTGTGCTCTGTAGGGAGGAAGAGGAGAGGTTTTATTCTAAAAAAGAATCGTTTGCTTGTTCTGTGTTCCAGCTGGATGTTGAGTTTGGTTTGGGAAGGAATTCTGTTGTGTTGAGGAAAGTTTTAGGCTTATCAGTTTTGAGTTAAATTTTAGAATTTTTGTTACAATACAAATAAGCAATTAAAAATCCGACTGCATGAGTCTAAAAAGAACGGAATGAAATTTCAAAATATGTTATGCTGAGTTGAGATTGTTATACTGTTAAGCGTATCGTAGGGTAAAGAAAGAAAATAAAAATGCTTGTAACTGATAGAAAGTTGTAGTGAATTACTTTAAAACTCGTTGACAAATTGTGAAATAAAACGCAAACAAGAATATTTGTAAAACGCAGTATTAAAATATTTTAATTTTAAAAGGAGAACATGCATGATTAGTTGACTAACTGCGAAACGAATAGAATAAACAAGGCAGGTTTTTCTCTATTATTTAAAAAATATATATATAGATATATATATATAAGAAAATGCATTTTTTTTAAATGAAATTAAAAATTATGCGTATTTAAAAAAAAAATTGTATAACTGATTCAGTTTTTATTTAAAATTCTTTTATCCAAAGTAGGGCAACGAAAAAATATTAATATTTTTTAACCATAATATGGATGCGGAATATCATTTACATGGTAAAGAAATTTTAATTTCTTAATAAAGAACACTGGTAAAAATTTATAAATAAGAAAAAAGAATATATATAAAGGGTAAACCTGATTTTAGAACACTTATCTAAGCAGTCAGACAGTTATTAAAAATATTATTTTCGCCTTGTAAAAACCAGCGCGATCAATTAATAAAATAACATTATGAACATTATTTAAGAAATTAACTTAAACTAATTACAACTTCTATAATATACAGGGTTCTCACAAATGTTCCGTATTAGCTGAATTGGCATAAAACAATATTTTTGCCCAATTACTTCCTTTATATTTAAAAAAAGCCGCTTAGCTTAAGAAGCAACAAACAAAGTAGTTAAAGTGTACAAAAAAGAATGGTTAATTATGTGTAGTTAAACATCCAAAACAATGGCCACCACCCAACAGTTATGTCGCTTGTATATGTACCAGCAACACGTACAGTTTTATTTTTAAGCCTTTTTTTTTTAGAAAATAATTTTGTATTTTTTTTTTAAATAAACTTTTTTTTTAAACTGCGTGTAACTAAAATTTAATATGTTGCTATTGCATGCACAAGCAACACAACTCAGTTATCTGAATTCTTTTAGGATTTATCGTTTGCAAAAACAATTCTGAAACACCCTGTATCTATTGTAACTAAAATAAACATAAATTATATTTGTTAGAATTATTGGATCCTAAAACTTGCACAACTTGCCATTTGGTTCTCTCATCTTTAGGATCATTAGGGAAAATTAAGAAAAAGTTAAGATGTAAAACGATACACCATTTTAAAAATCATCATCGATCATAATCGATTGTTTCTAAAGCAAGGTTTCTTTACACCAGAGACGATTTTGTATCTTAATCGTTATCGAGAAGCAATACATGAATTTTGCCCTACCAAGACTACAGCAATCGGATTCTTGTTTTCAAGATTAGAATAACTTCTAACAACTGCTTTAGAGTGTAAACCTGCCATGTGTAAACGAAGGTATGCAAAAGTAACAACAAGAAAAAGTTTAACTTACTCAATATTTTAAATGAATTTTGAAATAAACGTATTCTCATATTGAAATTCTGGTATCTTATCTCTTGTCAAGAAAACTTTGAGAACATTTAGAAATATATTTCCTTCGTATCTCCCCTTTCCCCATCTGTTTTATTTATGATCAAAAGTATGTAGATAACTTCTATAAAACCTGCATTTTTTTTTTGTGGAGACAGAAAGACCATGAGACAATCGTATATCACATAATCTTAATAATGAAAGTTTTATGTGTGGTATTTCGTTGAAACGCCTTTACATTTCAGATTTCAGTGCAATACTAAATAAACAAAAACTTTATAACGAAGAATCTTCGGGTTCCAATTGTATGAATAGACACATTTCAGGCCCAAATTGAATAAGCATTTTAAAGAAGGTTCTAATTATTGAATTATTAAATTTTCTTTCACAAAAATGATAAATGAACATCAATAACAAATTATCAATAATATAAATGAAAACACTTAGATGAATTCACGAAGAAAAGATGATACTGTAAAAGGTTTAATTTGCACCATTTTTCAAAATTTTAGAATGTTTTCAGAAATAGATTATATTTAACCATCTGAAAAAAGTACATTGTTTTTGTTTGTTTATTCTAAGTATAATACACTAGTTTATTTTTTTTAGCCTGAAAGATACTTGGATAGTTTATATTTCGTAATAATTTTGGGTGTCATATCCGTCTTTCTAGAAAAGTGTTTCCCAGTTTTTAATTACCAAATGTTTTTTTAAAAAAAGATTGCTAATATATTATTGATATTAAACACAATTAAATAAAATTGTTCATGAAATAATTATAAGAAAAAGTAAACGCTTTAAACTATACACCTACATTTCCTTTTATATATTTCCATTTAACCACACTTCCTCTTCTTTCAAACTGCAATATCTTCATTGTCCTTTCATTTAATCATTTTTATATTTGTTTTTTTCTCGAAGTGTTTCTTAACTTTTCATTCAATAAAACTTAAATAAAATTCAATCATACTTAAAAAAATTGCAGCATCCTTTACTTAAGCTTTTAGCGTTTATCCAAAATAGCTCAACCAAACAATGGCAATCGCCCAACAATTTGCGACCACTCTGTACAACTAACAATGACCATCGCCACTCTGTACAACTAACAATGACCATCGCCACTCTGTACAGCTAACAATGACCATCACCACTCTGTACAACTAAGAATGACCATCACCACTCTGTACAACTAAGAATGACTATCGCCACTCTGTACAACTAACAATGACCATCGCCACTCTGTACAGCTAACAATGACCATCACCACTCTGTACAACTAAGAATGACCATCACCACTCTGTACAACTAACAATGACCATCGCCACTCTGTACAACTAACAATGACCATCGCCACTCTGTACAACTAACAATGACTATCGCCACTCTGTACAACTAACAATGACTATCGCCACTCTGTACAACTAACAATGACTATCGCCACTCTGTACAACTAACAATGACTATCGCCACTCTGTACAACTAACAATGACTATCGCCACTCTGTACAACTAACAATGACTATCGCCACTCTGTACAATTAACAATGACCATCGCCACTCTGTACAACTAACAATGATCAAAATATACTCCTAATTGTAAGTATTTTCGGGGTCTCCATGTTTGAGCCAACAGTTTTCATAGGAAGATTTTAAAGAGCAATGGAAGCATGTTGTATGTTTCATTATTTATTTACTTCTACCAATGCATCTCTATGAAAAGTGAAATGAATTAAACAAAATATGAATTTTCAAATGTATATTTTATTAACGTTAAAAGAGGGATAATTTTCGCACAGATTTAAATAATTTAGTAATTTTTTTAAATATATTATTTAGAACTGTTGTATAATCTAGGTGTTAAAATAATGGGGCGTATAATAGAGATATGCCATTTTGTTGTGAAAATATTTCCGAAAATATGCTCAATCATTTTCATTTCATTCAGTATACTATTTGAAACTTCCTTTCGGCGTGAATCGTAGAAAATGACCCATTATTTTTGAAACTGATGTTTAGTTTCAAGCTTAGTTTTCTTAGCTTTTGCATCAGCCACTGACACGCAGTATCATTTCACTGAATGTTCGCATCACTACAATAAAAGGACCGTGAAAACCGGAAGAGGAAAACCGCATTGTTGAAAGTAATTGAGAAAGGCTAGCAACTTTGGAGTTGCGTCATCGCACAATGCTCCCAAGATGATGCAATTTTTGGCAAAGCTTCGAAAGCTTAGCTAGAATTTTGACGCGGGGGATTGCCATTTGCCAACCCTGTAAGTTTCCAGTAAATGAATAAGCAGTAGCTTATTTGTGTACGAACAACTGTGTGATCTGTTCAATTATAAACTATATGTATGATGAACGATACAAGTTGCACACACCTTTTTAATAGCAATAAAATAAAAGGAATTCATTTAAATAATTTAGGGATGCCTTTTATTTAAAAGAAAGCTTTGAGAAAAAAAATATTGTAATTGGCCCAGGAAGAAATTTTCTGCGAAAAAATCTACAGAAAACTAAAAACTTGCAAATTTTCGGCAAAAATCTTCATAAAATCTGCACAATTAAAATGGGAATTTTGACTTTTAAAAATAATCTGAAAATTTCTACAGATTTTATTGTAGGAATTTGAAGATTCTTAACTCAGAGTATTTTTTTAAACATAAAATGTAGTTTTAATTCTGCAGATTAACTGTAGATTTCATAACTTTGAAATATCGGACTGAAAGTTGTAGGATTTGTTTATTTCAGAAATGTGATATCTATTTTGAGCTTCATAATGATATGAGTGATTTGGTCTTTAAAACGCGAGAGGTCCGGTTACAAAAAATAATTATTACCTTGTGAACTAATATAGGAAATATTAGTAAATTTTTTTTATTTCACTAAACCAAATTAACTTAAACCAATACTTTAACGCTATAATTAATTCGGGCATTATTCGGCAGCTTCGGTTTGTAAAAAACAGTAAAAAGATTGGAATAAAAAAAAATTAAATAACTTTTATTAAAGAATTCAAATGTTTTGAATATTACAAAAATTGTAACCGAGCTAAAATTTACTTATAGTATGGAGATGTCATGGGATATGTAAACCTGAATTTATCCAAATGGACTACTTTATTATTTTAATATTCTTAATACCATCATCAGCAAAAAATTTATTATCCATGTATTAAATTGAATATTTTACAAATTAGATTTTTATATATTGTGTACTAAAAATACATCGAAAAGAGTTACATATCTAAAAAAATAAACTACATAAAAATAAAACAAAGGAAAAACCTATGTCTCACTTAAAAGGGACGGGCGCTGGTTGAATCTGCCTTGGCTCAAATATCCGCACAATAGTCGTAGTGAGAAAGCTTGGAAGATTGAAGTACTAGCTCGGGTTTGCCATCGTCATCTGACCGGTGGTTCAAAACAACGAGGCAGCGTTCCCGGGTCTTTCCATCGGGATAGACCAGAGTCCACCATCACTTTACCATTTGGTGCAACGTAAATATAAGTAACTAATCAACTAACCACCCAACATGGAGCTATCATGACGTTATAGATTATTTTAGTTACAATAGACAAAAAATGACGCGTGCAATGAAACCACTTGCACTATAATACTTATTCATTTATTCACATTGACTTACAGAGAACAAGTAAAGCTGTTTCATATGGATATCCACCTGTCAATGTTTCAATACTTTTCGATTGAAACTAAATGTTAAGGAATATTCGCTTGCGGAAATGGCACGGATCGGTCGTTTAGGAATAAATTTTTTAAAAATACCAGAAGGATTTAAAAGAGTTAGAGTATAGATTTAACGATCCTTCACGTGTCCTTATAACTGCATGATTGTTGTGAAGAATAAGGAACCTTATTACAATAGAAACGAGTCAGCCGATTGGGAATTTACAAATACAAATGTTGACGACCATCAATCGGCTCAAGGCCCAACAAGGTTGATCCCGTCTAGTTTCTTCTAACCATTCTCCAATGAATATATCTCTAACTTTGTTTTAAAATCAATTACTCCTGTAATATTAACAATTATCGTCCGGCATATTGTTCCATTTGTCGATTACACTTTATAAAAAATAATGCTTTCTTCCTACCCGATTAAAATGTGATTTGTCTAATTTAAACTCGTTATCTGCTGTTCTAACAATAGTAAAAAAAAATTCTAACCTTCGGCCTTGACAGCCTCTTGTTTAATAAATTCGAACAGTTGAATGAAATCTCACCTAACCCTTCTCTCTACCAAAGTATACATATTCAAATTTCTTAATCTATCTCCATAACCCATGCCTAAAATACCTTGGGCCATTTTAGTAGCCTTGTGCTGAACTTTCTCGTACAAATCAATGTCTTTTTTAAGATATGGAGGCCCAAACTGTACAGCATACTTTAAATGAGGCCTTACCAAAGCTCTAAAGAATGACAAGATTATATCCTTAGCTTTTGATGAAAGACTTTTTCTGATATAACCTAAAAATCTATTGGCTTTTTTGCTAACTTCTATACATTGATCATTTACTAACAGATTACTGACTGTATCCACTATCTTGTATTTTAGCCCTTTGTAAAAAATAGGCAGCCTTTTTATTTTTAATACTCGGATGTTATAAAGAAGGGATGTCTAGATTAAGGGACCGTTGTAACTGTAACCGTTGGTGTACTATGAATATAACTAGACAGAAAATAATTTAGAAAAGTGCTCCTCAATATGTTATCAGTGTGGTAACGTTTTGCGGGGCATACGCTGCAGAAAATAATAATAATAAAAAATTCCAGCAATATAAAAATTGTTCTTTATATAATATCAAAAATTAACTTCTTTAACGTTATAGGCTTTTGTATTTATAGAAAAGTGTTATAAGAATTTTTGAAAATAGAAGAATGTTAGCAATCAGTACTTAACGGAATTTGATTCCGTTTGAAGCATTTTTCTTGTATAAAGTCGCATTTTTGTAATAAGGAGCTTTTCATGAACATTAAATACCGTTTTGTACATACATTTTATTGTAAAGCCTAACATTAAAAAAAATTTAAGTTTTTTTTGTAAAGTATTTATTACAATGTCTTCAAGTTTTAATTTTTTTATTACTTTAAATTAATTAAAGTAAGTCGCTTTATAAAATTTAAGTTTAAAAAAAGTAACCCCCCCCACTCCCCCGCCTTGTAAAAGCTTTTAACCTCTTGCAAATTTTTTTTTAAAAAATAAAAGTATAAATTAAAAATAAATTAGAAAATTTGAAATACTTCTAAGACAAAAAAAACAAAAAAATATCAGACGATTTCCTATTCAACTGCTGCTTTAAATTTATGATCACAATTGGGAAGGTGTAAATCTTGTTTAGGAATAGACCCTCAACAAAAAGGTAGTTGAAAGCAGTTAAAAGAGTTATTTCACACTATTCAAACTTTAGGATTTTTAGTAATAAAGGACCAACAACAAGGACCAATGTTTGACATAATATAGGACGCTAGTCCTTTTTGTTCCAAGGCACATATATATCATGGAGTGGTCGGTAAGGATGTTGTTCTAATTTAATTTAACCCTTTCAGAGATGAGCAAAAATTCGAATCTGTAGTTTATTTTTATTGCAGAAGAATTTAATTCATATTTCCAATATATTCCTTTTTTAAATAACATATTTAAAAAAAAAATATTTGTTGGGATTTCAAAAGTTACCAGAGTGCTTTAAATTCGAATATGTTTCTAAGGGGATATTTTTTTAAATGTACTTTTAAATTATTTGTATTTAAGAGATCTGATATAGAAAATTCAGTACTGTAGGCACAAAAGGACTAAGATGGCACCTTTCTTGAAATTAATCTTAAAATCTGAGAAGCATCGCATATTAAATATGCTTTCATCTTAAAAACAATGTAAAAATAAATTTATTGTTATAGGAAATAGCATAAATATTTGAAAAAATTGTAATAACGATAGTATTTTTTTCTATGATAGATTTATTTGATATGATAGATTTCAATTAATGTGCAGAAAATCTAAATTGGGGCCCACTAAACCATGGAAGTTGGAGTACTCATTCCTGATTAAAAATCAGGTTCATTTTATATTAAGTCATTTTTTGGATTATACTCTGAAATCAGGATCATACCGTGATCATACTCTGATTGAAAATCAGGTTCTGTGTATGGCTGGAAAACTAGCGAACGGATTAATTTTTAGTTTTATCGTGGCGACATCTTTCGACAGAAGAGTAAAATATTTGTAATCCAAATATGATAGTAAATATTTTTCTATAGATTTTACACAGATATAAATTTTTAAATTAAGTTCTAAAAGCCTAATATTCAAAAGAGTTTTTAAACGTTAATGGAGTACATATAGTTTAAAGATATCTTCTTTGAGACGCGTACCTGCGAATTTTTGACATTTCCCATGAAATTCAATATTGTTATATTTTCTTCTAAAAGAAGTAATGCATTCTGAAAAGCTTAAGTAAAATGCGTTCCCCCGAGGTAAATATTTACATTTATACTAAAAGCTAGGGACATACTGCAATGGTTCGAAGTTTGGGTACTTGTAGCTTAAAATATTTTAAATGTAATCGCACAGTAGTACACACACGGTAGCGATGACCATCAAAGTTTTGGGGTAGATAGGCCGGCGTGCATCAGTCACGCCTTTACTATACGATTAAAGCCCCCCCCCCCCCCCCCCTGTATTTTTCTGGTGGTCACCTTTTGTTTGAATGCCTTTCTAAATTGACAATTTTGTATTTCTTCATTAATGTTAGTCATACACAAAGGCGAATTCTCGGTAAAGTTCTAATTTATTTTCAAAATGACTACAGGCGGGAAAAAAATTATGTAACTATTTATTATTGAAAATTAAAGCTAAAAATGTTAAGCATTTTACGAAATTAATGCTGATTATGTAATTAATTTTGATTATTGCTGACTTAATTAAATAATTAATTATACACTTAATAATGACATTCGGATTAAATAATTAATTATCAATTATTTATGAAAAGAAAAGTGGATACTTTTATTTCGGGAGGGGTTCGGATCAAGTCTACAAGTTATCTCTGCCCCCTCGAAAGGTTTTTTCAAGATGCTTATGGGGTGAATCACCTTATTTCTATCCCCTTACCCTTCTCTCCCTCATAAAAAGATTAATCCTTTTTATAAACGGATGAAAACAACAATAATCGTGACTATTTATGACCAGAAGTTGAACATTAAAATCATATTTAATTTATTATAAAATATTTCATTTTTATTTTACATCCTTAAAATATTATTCACACGTACACTCTATGTGTACATTTAATATTTATAAAATAATCCTAATAGGAATTTATTATGCGGTATTTCCCCCAACCTGTTTGGTTCGTGCATTAGGAGAAAAATCTTGGCATTTAGAATAAGTTTTTGTTTAATATTATTACCAATAGATGGCGTCACTAATCATTTTGACTTTTTTAAAGCTGCGCTGCATAAATTATTTGAGAGCGAAAATTTTAAAATTTCTGTGTGTGGGTGAATAAATAAATATATTTGTAATGTAAAGCCATCTTTAATTCCTTTCAGAATTGTAAAATGATTATATTTCAATTTCTTCCTATTTTTGTAATATTAGTTGAAAATTAAGTAATATTTTGTTGTGAAAATTCAATACAATTATAATTAATTATTTTATTTCTTTTGTGAAAAATATTTGAACATACAAGAGTCACTTTTTAAATTTCTTTTATTTTTTCAGAGCGCATATTAAATTTTTGAAAGCTGTGGGTATATTTAGGTCTGGCAATATCTAACACGGCAATATAATATTCCTTACAAAAACCAATTCCACAGTCTGCAAACCATCCTTTGAACATTTCAATGGCTTTCATTAGAACAGATTGTATTGCCTTTCAATCTACCGATTCATCTAAATAAAAGGTTTACAAATCGAATTCAGCATTAAAATTTTTTCATGAAAGTCAAAATAGCTTATTTTCCGTGTATTCATAAAGTATGACGCAATTCTCACTGTTTCAGTCAAAATCTGCTTATTGTTGAAGTATAATTTGGTATTTTAGTATATTTTCCTTGACTTTTCTTAAAAATCAAAGAAATTACGAAGTCATTTCATTCCTGCACGGTTTTCATTGGTGAATTCTATTAGCTGCTCAAAATCGGAACCTTTTAATTAATCCCAATAATATGGATATCATCGGGTCTTTTTCTATCAAGACGGAATTTAATTAAATTTTTTGTTGCTACTAAAACCTGTGACTTAAATATAAGCGAATTAGTTGAGCAAAAAATCAAAACAGATTTCATTATGCCAATAAATTTGATAAGCCAAACAATGACCATCACCAACAAAGAAAAGTAAAAAGTAGTGATCTTGTGATCGTAGGGTTGCCATCTTCGCTACAAAATACTAGAAAAGTCGTCCAGAACATTCGCAAAAATTAACGGCGTGTATACGGGACTGGTGCACGATAAATCTGATCGGTGTCCAAAGGCCCGACGTCTATTGAAGGCGTTGGATGCCAGTTCAGGTGTTTTCTCGTCATCTGACCATGGTTCTAAAATAACGAGGTGCATGTATGAATGTGTGTGTGAATGTGTATGTGTTTCCGGGTCTTTCCTTTTCGAGTTAGACCCCGAACCGTCGTTAATAAACCTAACCTAACCTTGACACAAAATCTGACGACATTGTAAAAGAATCCAGGACCGCTCTTAGGGGTTTGCGACTCATACCACCGCACAAGGCCCCTCTTTTCTTTCTCCCCCCCCCCCTTTTTTTTTGGGGGGGGGGGGGGGTCGCTCCGTAAAAAAGCCCGAAAAACTCTATTAGGATTTATTTTAATATGTGTTAGTCATATATCTAGGACATACAAGTTTACACATATTTGTCCGGTTCAAACATTCAGACTACACTTCAGTGCTGAGATTTAAATTAAAAAATGCTGTGAGGCAATAACTTTTCGGTTAGGAAGAAAGAATGTAAAGATAATAATAAATATGAAGATTGCCATAAACTCAGGACTGCAACAAAAACTGGAAAGAAAACGCTGACTGCAACAAAGTAAATTCTTTCGTTTGTAAATATGTAGCATATGTTTTAAAAAAACCTCCAATGAAGCATAAACTGTCTCCTCATCTCAATAACACTTATAATATAAATTACGATTTTTGTATACAACTCCACAAGAAAGTAATTACTTTCATACATTTGTTGTCTAGTAAGCGTAGGTGGTTTTATTATATTTGGGTTTTGTCATCGCGTCGAATCAGTTTTAATAATTTCAAAGAACGGATAATATATTTCAGTCAGCAAGGATGATTGGTTTTGTGAACTTGCAGTTGAAATGTAGAGAAAAGCTGCGAATATTTAAATTGTAAAAAAAAAAACTTAACGAAAAGTATTTTCTGAGATTGATAAACTGTACTGGTAAGTGGATATATATTATACAGTATTTTTAAATTGAAGTTTAATTTTATAAGATTTCTTAAAATTCGATAAAATAAAGTTTTTGCATTTGATAGTGATATTTAAAATAGCCAAAAACTTAAGATTAGAAACATTCATGAGCGATTTTGCACAAAACTAATAACGGTCAGTAATTTTGCCGATAATTTTTTTTTCCGACTTTGTGTTTACCTGTCTCTTTTTTGGGGGTTTAATAAATGTTTTTTTATAAAACTGTCAACAAGTTTATTCATTACTTATAATCTGTACTATATTTCATGTATGTACAGTTAATAAATGGATTTTCCCACTTTTCCATAAATATTTCTATTTGACCATATATATAGCTGTGTTCTATTTATAACATTTTTGTTTATACCATTATTTAAGAATTTATTATTTAAGACATTATTTGCTAAAGCTAACGTGCGTAAATAACATCCGTATAGAATGGGGACATTATTAAAGCGCGTTAGCTTTTGTAGATGGCCTTGTGATTGGATAATACAAACTACGTGATTTGCATATACACTCGGAGAGCCATCTGCATCTAACGCGCGTAAATAACATCAATTTTATTCCTTTGTTATTTCTTTGATGTCATAATGTATTTGAAAAAAAAATAGCTGTTTTTTATATTTCAGTTAGAAAGCTTTTCTTTCTTATATATAAAGTATTTTAGCATTTTCAGTGGCATTTGGCTAACATGTTAACATGTAAAAGGCAATCGTTTCTGAGCATTTAGGGTAAATCTTATTTACATTGTTTCTCCTAATTATAGCGATTTTTCATATATCAGTCACAAATGTAATAAAATAAAATATAGTATGTAGTTATGTTAGGCTAAATGGAGCGATTGCAAGGGCTTTTCCGAAATTGAACAAGCAGAGATTACCGTCTACATTTCTATAGTAACTATGGGGATGTTATTTTTGTTAGCTATTTTTAGGTGTTTACAAAATTGAATACAGAAATCGGGATTTAAAATTTTAGAAATGTCCATTTGTAAATTATATTTTTTGGAGGAATTGAAATCAATACTTTTAGCCAAATCGATGACATTTTGTAGAAAACACCAGATTTTTAGACCAGAACAAAGCTCTGGTTCTTGTATCGAAACCGATTAATTCTAAGCGGTCAGACAATAACAAGCTTTATGGAATTTATTAAGAATTTTAATCCATTTTTAACAATTAATAATTTTCTGAAATTACGATTTTATTCGGCAAAATTATGATATCCAAACCTCCGACCATATATTTTACCGACGAACCTGGCTTTAAGCGCCATTTGTTTGTAGCAATAAAACGTTGTAAAGTGATGTGGTGAGGAAGTTTAAGGCAATATATAAATTTCGTACATATAAGATAATGTATAATGTATATAAGTTAAGGGGGACCCGAGCCCCAAAATCCGGAAAAATTGCTAAATGTTTTTTTCTTCATAAAACGATGCTAAACAAACTTGAGAAGGTGTATACAAAGTTTCAAAACAGTAAAAGAAACAGAACATATGTTTTTTTAGATGTTTATATGCCATTTATAATCCTTCTACATGCTGTTCGTCTGCAACAATCGTCATTTACTCAAAATATTTTTTTTAAATTTTGGTCACGTTTAAAATGCTAAGGCTTTGTAAATAATTAACTTAAAACTAAACTGTTAATAGTTTTTGAAGCTCTAATATTTGTTTTATAAACGTATGTATAGCTTTTTTAAATTAAGTTATAAATTATTTTATTACAAATTATTAAACTTAAAAGTTTGAATATATTTTGGGTTTTTAACTTAAAATAAGTTTTTAAAACAATTAAAACACAAATCTGCAAAAGTCTATACATACGATTGTAGTGTGTACTTTGATGTTATTTAATCAATTAAAAAAATTTAAAAACATTAAAAATTTAAAAAGGAGTAGTGTTTTTAAAAAACGTCTTTTTAAGCTTAAAAAATTCCAAAAATATCAAAAATAATTTTTTTAAACATATTTTTGTTTTTGATTATTGTTTAGAAAAAGATGTTCTAATAATATAAAAAAATTGGTATTTCTGAATTCATTAATAAACAAATTAGGATTTGGGGCTCGGGTCTCCCTTAAAGTAACCAAATTTATATCTTGATTTTATCTCTAACCGATTTACGAAATACGAAATATGGAGCTTTGTGTTGATCAGTTAAAAATTTGAAATTCTAATAAAGTTGTATGCTTAATTAGATTTGAGGAGATAGAGATTTTTTTTATGGGGGGGGGGGGGGGGGGATGGACACCCCAGCCTATGAATATGGATTTCGGTATTATAATACCGCAGTATCTAATAAGTCAATAGGGGGTATATTTTTTTACTTATACTCCTCATTAATGTAACCCCGTGCCCTTAAAAAAAATTGAATTTTTAATATGTTAAACTTATATGTAAAAATAGTGTCCAAAATGTCCCCATGTTTTCTATGGGTGGCAGGACTTCAAGATGGAGTTTTAAGATGACAGTCTACAATTTCCTTCACCCATAAAGCCCATAATTTTGGCTTAATTCGTTTTGGACAAATTATATTTAAGCTATATTGATCGAAAGTTTAAAAAAAATTCGTTAACAAATTTCTACACGTATATTTTTTTTTTACAAAACAATGAAAGACAACAACGATATTGTACTTATTGTACAACGATATTGTACTTATTGTACAACGATATTGTACTTATTGTACAACGATATTGTACTTATTGTACAACGGTATTGTACTTATTGTACAACGGTATTGTACTTATTGTACAACGGTATTGTACTTAATGTACAACGCTATTGTACTTATTGTACAACGATATTGTACTTATTGTACAACGATATTGTACTTATTGTACAACGATATTGTACTTATTGTACAACGATATTGTACTTATTGTACAACGATATTGTACTTATTGTACAACGATATTGTACTTATTGTACAACGATATTGTACTTATTGTACAACGATAAAGAAGGAAGTATGGTTAGGCGGATACATATAAAAGGAAATATCTGTGTATAGTTAAATACATTTATATTTCACCTACTTCAGTTTGCCAAACAATACTGCCGAACGCGTCAAGAGACAGATTACCAATTCGACCTGTATGTTTTGTTCTACGTAAGTTTGCACATGATTTATTTCTGTTTTAATTTAGATAATTGTTTCCTTTTTTTGATAGAGAATGTTTCACTTGGGACCCTTTTGTAAAAAAATTATCCGGTTATCCGAAATTTAAGTATCCAGAATTCTCAACAAACAGGATCGTTCGGAAAAATAATATTGTCCGATTTCGAAATTTTCTTTTTTTTATTGGACAAAGAAAAATATACTTTGGCAAAGATTTAAAAAAAAATTGTTATCCGACTTTTATTTATCCGGAAATATCCATTTATCGTACTTTTTCTTTAAACATTTTTTCTGATTTCAGAATAATCTTTGTTAATTCAGGATTGTCTTTACTTTAAAAAAAAAACGTATATTTTCGGTTACCCGCCATTCAATTATCGAGAAAATTAAGCAAACTGGAAATATCAATAAATCAAAATTTTTTTTTTGCACATTTTTTTTCGATTTAAATTTTTATTGTTGAATAGTAAATATAACCTTTTAAAATAAATTTCAGTCACTTTTCATTAAACGGGGCCTTTAATTCGCAGGTGATTTGACTTTGTAATAATTTATTTTAATTTTCTTTTTCAACTAGAGTATCAAAAATTGGGATAACTACAATATAATTTTGTTCTAGCATTTATTGAACCGGATAATCTCAAAATGTACTAAAAGCGTGGAGTAAGTCAGTAAGAATTAGAATTTCCCCATATAAAGCGGTATTTAAGTATTTTAATTATTCAATTCGAAATATTAACTAATTGGTTATGGTTGATAAAATAAGTTTTCTTTATTGGAATTTGTCTGTTTAAAACAAACAGAAATTCATTATTATTATTATAATTGAAGTATGACTTCAGCATTGTTCAAACATTTCATTGTAGTCTTTGTTTTAATATATTTATATTTTGTGTAATCTATAAGCACAAAAGTACCATTGTTGTAATTATTGTTTTGATAATATTTTATAATAATGACATTAAAGAGTAGAATAAAGCATTTTTAAAAATGTGATCACTTCGACGTTATTCTTCAAAATATGTGCACCCATCTTAGAAACGCTTAGTTATTCATTTTTCAGGTGAATTTGTGATGATCCACGCAGAACAGTCGAATGATACAAATGCAAATGTTCCTTGCACTTGTTCCATACGACTTTAAATACGGGATAAAGACATCAATGAACACCTGATGTTAAAACTTAGAGTAAGTTAACTTTTTATTATAACTTTTTAAAATATAATTTGTCAAGTGTTTTACAGTTGCAAAATAGGTTCTCTTACTTTCAGGTGAATTTGAGAAGATCCATGCAGAACAGTCGAATGAAACAAATGCAAATGCTCCTTGCACTTGTTCCACATGACTTTAAACACGGGATGAAGACATCAATGAACACCTGATGTTAAAATTTAGAGTAAGTAATATTTTTTAATATAACTTTTTAAAATATAATTTGTCAAGTTTCTTACGGTTGCAAAATAAGTGCTGTTACTTTCAGGTGAATTTGTGATGATCCACGCAGAACAGTCGAATGGAACAAATGCAAATGCTCCTTGCACTTGTTCCACACGACTTTAAACACGGGATGAAGACATCAATGAACACCTGATGTTAAAATTTAGAGTAAGTAATATTTTTTTAATATAACTTTTTAAAATATAATTTGTCAAGTTTCTTACGGTTGCAAAATAAGTGCTGTTACTTTCAGGTGAATTTGTGATGATCCACGCAGAACAGTCGAATGGAACAAATGCAAATGCTCCTTGCACTTGTTCCACACGACTTTAAATATGGGTTGCAGACATCAATGTAAACCCGATGTTAAAAATTAGAGTAAGTAATATTTTTTATTATAACTTTTTAAAATATGATTCGTCAAGTGTTTTACAGTTGCAAAATAGGTTCTCTTACTTTCAGGAGAATTTGAAAAGATCCATGCAGAACAGTCGAATGAAACAAATGCAAATGGTCCTTGCACTTGTTCCACACGACTTTAAATACGGGATGAAGGCATCAATGAAAGCCTGATGTTAAAAGTTAGAGTAAGTAAGAGTTTTTATTAACTTTTTAAAATATAATTTTTCAAGTGTTTTACAGTTGCAAAATAGGTTCTCTTACTTTCAGTTGAATTTGAGAAGATCCATGCAGAACAGTCGAATGAAACAAATGTAAATGCTCCTTGCACTTGTTCCACACGACTTTAAATACGGGATGAATACATCAATGAACACCTGATGTTAAAAGTTAGAGTAAGTAATATTTTTTTAATATAACTTTTTTAAATATAATTTGTCACGTGTTTTACAGTTGCAAAATAGGTTCTCTTACTTTCTGGTGAATTTCAGAAGATCCACGCAGATCAGTTGCATGAAACAAATACAAATTCTCCTTGGAATTGTTTCATACAACTCTAATTAAGATCTGAAGATATCGATTACAAGCATGTTGTTAGAGTAAGTTGTTATTTTGTTTGCCGTCATTATTTTTGTCTAACATAATTTGTCCTGTTTTTTTACAGTTCTAGAATAAGAACTCTTATTTTAAGATGAATTAGAGAGAAAAAATTGCCTTGTATAAGAAAAAAATGCAAATCATCCTTATACTGTTTTCACATGACTCCTGTCAACATTTGAAACATTGTTTCTATATTTTTTTAATACAATTATTGAGCATTTATTTTGTAGTTATATTCTTCTATTAGGCAATAGTTGCGGACAATATTATATAATTCTTTTATAATAACTTCAATTTTTCATTCCGTTTGTTTCAAGATTGATAAAAGTATTTGTATATTTGAAACAAACAGTATATACTAGGTATTTATTTTCTTTGATTCTTAATGATTCTGTTATTAAATAATACTCAAAAGTTTTACAGTGTTCAACTATGAGCCAATTCAGTTTAAATTTTAAAAATAATCCAGAGAGTGGTTGGTACGTTTCCTTGGAATGAATGGTCCAAAGAACTTAACCCAATGAAAACTGTAAACGAAAAATATATATATATAACTATATACAGAACTTTAAGTGTTTATATTGACAATTTTTCCATTTCGTTACATGCATTAGGAACAAGTTTAGGTCCAATAGAATACTCCAGAGACTTAATTCATATAGATTTAATGTTGTTCAGTTTCGTTAAACGTCAGCATTGATATCCATTTCTTCGATATTTCATTAGATATTTTGGATCAGCATACTTTTTCTCTCTAAATATTATCGGATTAGAAAACAACCAAGCTTAAACAACTGTTATAAAACTAATAATATTAATGCTTGAGCCTATTTCAATTGAATGCTCTTCAAAGTCCTTCCAAAAGTTTATACGGAAAGGGAAATAAACTGATTGAATTTAACCGTGGAGGATTATCATATTGTCGACTGCTTTCGTCGAATTCGTTAGATTTAAACTGGCAACGCGCTAGATTCCGAATGTAGTGCAGACGATTCCTCCTTGCAAATGGAATTTCTCAGTGTCTTGTTATCCTGAGGTTGTTATTTGTTTCCTGTTTTGCATTCCTTCTTGGGGAATTCTCTCATGGAAGGCCGTACATAGGTGGAAAAAAAAATCTTCTCTCCCTTGCGACTCCATAAATCATTCCGGAATGTCTCAATAGATACGAGTAATAAAACAATAATAAAAACGAAGCGTTTTATGGAAGGAGCATAAAAATCTTGTAATGGACCCGGTACTTGGCCAAGAATGAGGTACAATCATTTATAGTTTTTTTTCATCTCTTTAGTACTTTCGATCTTTTTTTTTTATACTTTATAGGTTGGGACGTTGAAGAAAAGTGGGAGGAGTAAATTTTTAAGCTTGTGGAATATCCGGCAGGTTATTTTCTCGATAAAGATTTGTTTGAAGCAAATGTTTTTAGCGAGTACTTCTCTATCAGCAGGCAATAAACTAACGTAGTAATAATCAAATTTGCTCTAGTTTAAGGTTTTTAAACGTAAAATCAATTGCTATAGTATTAGCGAGTTCCTCAGGCAAATAATTTAAAGAATATTCGTCGCGATGAAGCTTATTGTGTAGTAAATTTATGCGTAGAATTCTGTAGAATATGCAAAAAGAATCCGTTAAATGATCCTCGAAATGTTTTCGATGGAACGCGTTATCAGCTTGAATAATTTCGACAAATATATTTTAAGTCTTTTCATCTGTGACGAATTAAACCGGATGTTCGATACAATAAGATTATTTGATTCCTTTGTAAAATTCTACGTTGACGTTGACAGTATTGGAATGTCTTAAATTTAATTGTTGTCAAGGTTTTTTTCTCACTTAAATAGGACGTGGCTGCTTTAATTAGTTCGATAAAAACGCAGGACAAGAACTGCATGCAAATGAATCTTCGACATTTCTTGTTTGGTTGCAGACGATTTTCTGAGAAGTTGTATTTACTAGGGCAAATAGAAAGGAATTTGATTATGGATCAGTCCGTTTGTATCTTTGCCGTAATACTAAATAAAAAAAATCAGGTTTTAGATTGGTTTGTTGAATTTAATGTCGCACTAGAGCTGCGCAATGGACTAGTAGACGGTTCTGGATATATCTCGAAAGAAAGACAATGTCTCAATTTTTTTAACCACGGTCAGATGAACGTGAAAAACGAGGGAGTTGAAACTCCATTCACCTTAGACAGGCGTAAGGACTTGGGTCCATGAGAGATTTAATGTGCACCAGTGCCCTATGCACGGCTTTTAATTTAAAGTTTGTATGTATTGCTAGAAAAACTAGAAATCGATGGACGTTTTAAGACATGCAGTTCCGTCATAAGGTTAAAGATAACTCGAAGTACCAAGCATGTGTTTGTGTAGTTCCTTTGTATTTCTTTTTTTGTTTATTTTTAGGATATAATTATTGATATACTTGCGTAAATTTCTCCCATTCGAACTTTTGTTGGGATATAGAACATGCAAATGAAAAAACAACCAATCAAAAATGAAGTTCCATGTGTTCCAGGTAAGAGTTGTTTCTGAAGAATTTCCATTTTCATTATACTCTTAAGTAGCTGAGTAAGAACAACCGTAATTTTATTTGTAATGTTATGCACAATCTGTGTTCATTACCTTTGTTTAGTTTTTATGTTGAATGCTTGGAAATATTGTTTATTTTTTGTCCGTATCAGCTAACTCTGTTAATTTACAAGTATCGAGATAATTTAGGAAGCTAAGTGCTCTAAAACGCTATTAATATTGCATTAATCAACAACAAAAAAAGATAAAAAATCGAGTGTGGCTCTGACAGAGCACGGTCATAATGTTTTTATGTGAAATGTTCTTTCAAAAGATTATAGAAATAGGGCTGGTCGCCAACAAAAGCTTCGCCAACAAAAGCTTCGCCAACAAAAGCTTCGCCAACAAAAGCTTCGCCAACAAAAGCTTCGCCAACAAAAGGAATATTAAAATTTTTCTTTCGACAGTTGCCGTGATCTCCATCTACCAGTTGTAGTACGTGTATTGCTGTATTTCAAGATTTTAAATGCATTAGTGCTTGATTTCCTATCAAACGAGACCAAATTTCTGTAAATCGTACACAGTTTGTAACGTAGCAATAGGGTCGAAATGTATCACTTTAAAAAAATCCTATCCTATTTTCTATTATAATACCCCAAGTGGTGATTTTAAAGATTTTTCACGACAACAAGAAATATTTCTTTTATATCTACTAATTCTTCAAAAATTATTTTCATATATTCATATTATTTTCTACATAAAAAAAATTACATTTCTAAACCTGGAACAAATAATTGCTTTCTTTGTGACAGAATGAAAGCTACTTGAAATATCATCACCAAATAATAACCGGTATTGGAGACCAATAATATATCGGCCATTATATCTTGATCAACATATCACTCATCTAAAGTACTCGATATTAATCACATCCCTATATGAAGTCATAGGAATTTCATTAAACTGGAGGATATAGGAAGATGAATATAGCTCGATGACCGCATACTCTTCTTCAGATATAGATAGCATTAGCAAATGGGCTGTAATTGTTCTTGCTGAAAATGTTAGTTGCTTGTATATTCTCTCATTAAAATGTGTATTTAAAATATTGGCATTCATTTTAATCTTGTAGCCTTTGATTCTGTTATACTTATATGCTGAGTATCCAAAATATTACGACCCTATTCCATTTCCCATATGCTTTGATGTTGTTATACTTGTTATGCATGGTATCCAAAATTTCACGACCCTATTCCATACGTTTCCACTCCCATATTCCATACGTTGAATTATACGATGAATACTGCATTTATTGTGTTAAAATTTCGCGTTTTTGTGAAAAACTGCACTAAACCTATATCCGTGATAGTATTCTTGATTGATATATAATGCAATTAGCTGCATTGTTGTTCTTTGGTTGACTTTTACAAACTTGGACAACACTGTTCTTCATATTCGGGCATTCAGTAGCCGCTGGCCACCGCAGGATATACATTGAGATCCGTTTTTCATCTAAAAGTCCATTCTTTAAACACTTTTAGCCGATAAATGCAGAAGTTTTGCTCCACGAATCGGAGCCCCCACAATCATCTCTCGTTCAAAGCCCGCCAAATTTCGTTTTTTACCCATACTTAACACAACAAAACGCTTCTTCTAACGTTGTAAGCATCTTTCCTTTTTTATATACCTCTTTCACCCCTACCAGAAATAGTGTGACGTCATCGTTCATTTAATTAAAAACTTCAGGTTCTTCTTAATCTCTGTTTCTTTAAAGACGTTTTTGTTTTCTCCATCTTCATTTTGGTTCAATTTACACATGCCCGTTTTTGTAGAAAACTTCATTTAACACCATATGTGGAAATAAATTTTAAAAAAAACCATTTGAATATAAAGAAAAATAAATTTACTATGGGTGAATTTTAGTTCGCGATTCTTTTCCAAATAATCTTCTTGCCAGATAGGCTTTTGATGAATAACTAAGTACTCTTTGCTTTTGATTTGGATTAGTTAATTTTTTTTCATATTCTTATGGCGCATGTTTCAGCGACGAAATAATTTCGAGGAATACTGTAAAGGGAAATTTTTATTTTCCTTAGATTTGACTGTTTCATCCATTCATCCATAGTTCCAAAATAGAGAAGCGGATCGCGTTTTTGTTATATTACATCATTTTAATTTTTATGCAGATTCTTTCACAAATCGCACGTGCTGTTAGTCTTTCAAACGTTCAAATCGTGTTTTATCACAACTTTTCCTCAATGCGAAATAACTTTGAACTTTTTCTAAAAATGCATTGACTCATGTACATATTCCAATCTTCGTTAATTTCAATGGTACAAAACATGTTTTAGGCTAATAAAATAGTTTATTTCGATAGAAAATGCGATGGTACAAATAGAAATGGTACAATATAGATATGGTACAATATAGAAATGGTACAATATAGAAATGGTACAACTTAGATATAAATTTCAATGGTACAAAACGTGTTTTAGGCTTATAAAATAGTTTAGTTCGATAAAAAATGCGATGGTACAAATAGAAATGGTCCAATATTGAAATGGTACAATATAGAAAAGGTACAATATAAAATTGGTACAACATAGATATAAATTTCAATGGTGCAAAACGTGTTTTAGCCTTATAAAATAGTTTAGTTCGATAAAAAATGCGATGGTACAAATAGAAATGGTCCAATATTGAAATGGTACAGTATAGAAAAGGTACAATATAAAAATGGTACAACATAGATATAAATTTCAATGGTACAAAACGTGTTTTAGGCTTATAAAATAGTTTAGTTCGATAAAAAATGCGATGGTACAATTAGAAATGGTACAATATTGAAATGGTACAATATAGAAAAGGTACAATATAAAAATGGTACAACATAGATATAAATTTCAATGGTGCAAAACGTGTTTTAGGTTAATAAAATAGTTTATTTAGATTGAAAATGCGATGCTACAAAATAAAAATGGCATAAAATAGATAGAAATTTCAAAGGTACAAAACAGAAATGGTACAACATAGATAGAAATTACAATAGTACAAAATGTGTTTTAGGCTAAAAAAAATATTTTACTTTGATAGAAAATGCGTAATAAAATTCAGTGATGTAATAGTTTAATTTTTTAGAAATTTTGGACAAAACATATTTTGTATGTTTTTTTTTCAAGTATTAACATGGTAGAAAGAAATATTAAGTAATTATCAAATAAAGCATTTCTATTGAGTTACTTGGTGGCTATTTTTGTTTATATATATTGAGATATAGTTTGAAATGTATTTTATTAATTAAATGTCAAAGATTTCGAGTGAATTTTAACACAACAAATAACTTTTCCACAGCATAAGTACAGGCAATATGACTACGTTGGTGTTTTACTAATGAAATCTGATATGGAGATTTTTTTTGTTCAAACTCAAACATAAACTCTTGAATAAAAAGCAATATATCACTTTAAACGGAAGTAATGTTCCCAGCATACTCCTGCCCCCAGGAGTAATTTCACAAGATAGGCGTTTTGAAAAATGAACTGGTGTGAACAAAGAATAATAAAAAGATGTATTTTCAGACGCCGTTGGCATCGTAAAGGGTTTCCGAACTAAAAAGGAAGAAACAAAAAAAACACCAACACCAGTCGCGAGTTCTTCCCCAACCATCTTGATGATTAATTAAGACAGCGCCATTTTCATTTGGAATTCACGTATTCCACGCCCCTGACAGTCCTCTTGCATATAAATAGGTGAGAACTAATTACTACACTTCAGGGCGTTAACCACGAGGGGTTTGTGAGCCCGAAAGGTAAAGAGACCATTCCGAATAACCGACTCATTTCTGTGTTCGAAAGAATCTTTTGCTTCCCGACGATTGTTTGTTCCGCCGCCATTATTCTTTTGGAATTCCGTTTATGGCGAAGTTCAGTTCGTAGAAGATCTGTTTGGATGAGCTGCCTGGTGTAAATGGCTTTTGGTGTTCTTTTTTCTCTGAACGTCTTTGTCAGGTCTGTGACAACCTCGTTTGCAGCTGAGATACTTGTGTTGTGAAGTGTCGAAATAATTTATTTGGAATTTGTTTTGACTTCATTTTTGGGGATGAAAATGGCGGTGGAAGTCACTCCGTTCGAAGCGGAACTAAATTAATTGCTCGATTTGTCAACGTTTATTTGTACTTCTTAAATTTCTTCTCAAAATGGAACAAAAGTTAACGTATGAAAATCTTTGGTTGCATTTGTAAAGGTATTAACACTATTAGCTTTGAGACAAATATTTAAACTGTAAAGTAGTTTTCACTGTAATATTCTGCTCTGGCTTAATGACCTACGTCACGTCACTACGTCTACATGGTTTAGATAAGCCGATTGGTTAACCAGCTGAAATTCGTTTGTTGATTCGTTGTTGAGCATGTCCCAACCGCCAATTTACCGAAGCCAGAACTTTATATTTCCAACACACGTAGGAAAAAATGGAAATCCACGGATAACTATCGATGTTCTGAATACTTAAAGGTTTAAAATAAGAATCATTACAGTTATAAAACAATGGTTAAATTTCAAAATAAAATTTACTTATGTAAATAATTTTAATTTTTAGCAAAATATGTACCTGGAATACCTGGCTCATTATCGAGAGATGTATTCTTTCACAGTAAGGAAATTACTGAAGAATACATGTATAAAAATTCTTACAAATAACCAATTATTATAAATTTTTTATTTTTTATTTATTTTTATTTCTATTTTTTTATTTATTAATTTAAAATTAAATTATTTTAAAATTAAATTAGTAATTTAAAATTACATTAATTTAAAATAAAATTAATTTAAAATAAAATTAATTTAAAATAAAATTAATTTAAAATAAAATTAATTTAAAATAAAATTAATTTAAAATAAAATTAATTTAAAATAAAATTAATTTAAAATTAAATAAATTTAAAATTAAATAAATTTAAAATTAAATTAATTTAAAATTAAATTAATTAAAAATTAAATTAATTAAAAATTAAAAATTTAAAATTAAATTAATTAAAAATTAAATTAATTTAAAATTAAATTAATTTAAAATTAAATAAAATAATTTTGATCTACAAAGGTTCTCAAGAATTCACCAGAGAGTCGAAGAGCTGACTCTTACCATTGTTTTAAATATTAGATCCCAAAAATGAGAAACACCCTTGAGAATTAATAAATTAATTTACAATTAAATTAATTTTAAATAAAATTAATTTTAAATAAAATTAATTTAAAATTAAATTAATAAATTCTAAAAAAATGCTTTGTTAAGTTGTTTTTTAATAGTTTCCAATTGGTTAAAGACTGTTTCCTCACATGGCCAATTTTACTCACCATGAACCAGCCTTTGCTATTCTATGGTCCTGTTACTGTATGATGATTTGGGGTTTAGATATTGAAACTCCAGACCATTTGTCGACAAAATTGGCAAGGAAAAAACAGTAACAAAGTACATACCATTGTTTTAAATTTATTTTGCCAACTTGGGAGTTTCCGAAATTGTATTTTTTAAACAAAACAAAACAAAACAGAAAGCAAAAACAAACTTAATCGCTACATCTATTACATTTCCAGATTCTTCAGCAATAAAATGAAGAATTGATTTAATTTATATAATGGGATTACAAAATAAATACAAAAAACAACAATGTTAAACATTTTTTTACTGAAGTAAAATTTTCGGGTATATATTATTAATATTTTATGTCGTATATATTTTCGGGTATGTATTATTAATATTTTATGTCGTATATATTTTCGTATATACTAAAAATATTTATTTGCCTTGAATTAGAGTTTCATGGCAACACATTCAAAAGTTGAAAATATATAAAAACTCTCTTCAATATCAACCGGAATGTTTTTTGTTGAATCATATCCTTTAATTCTTTTGAAAAAACGATTTTTTTCCTAGATATTATTTATCTCTTTTATCATTATTCTGCTCGTTTACACTAATCATTCCCTACCGAAAGGGACATGAGATATTTTAAATGAAGATTCGTGGTCCAAAGTATTGATAGGAGAATGGATGATAGAATCTGCGCAGTCTGTTTTACATGAATATTCGTAATGTCGTATGTCGTCGTTTCTTGGTTCAAGCCCGTGCGATGGACTTGACAAAGAAAATTTAAAAGTAGTGATCTTGTGATCAGCGGGTTGCCAGCTTAGCTAAAACACATACTGGAAAAGTCGTCCAGAACATCCAACAAAATTACTGGCGTATATACAGGACTAGTGCACGATAAATCTTATCGGGGTCCAAAGTACTGACGCCTATAGAAGGCGTGAGCCCCAGTTGCTCAGTTGGTAAGGCGTTCAGCTACTAATCAGAGGATTGGTGGTTCGAATCCGGGAAATGGACTTGACATAGAAAAGTAAGAAAAGTAGTGATCTTGCGATCAGAGGGTTGCCAGCTTCGCTACAAAAATACTAGAAAGTCGTCCAGAATATCCAACAAATTATACTGGCGTGTATACGGGACTGGTGCACGATAAATCTGATCGGGTCCAAAGTCCCGACGTCTATTGAAGGCGTTGGGTGCCAGTTCAGGTGTTTCCTCGTCATCTGACCATGGTTCTAAAATAACGAGGTGCATGTATGAATGTGTGTGTGTGTGTGAATGTGTATGTGTTCCCGGGTCTTTCCTTCGAGATTGATCCCAAACCGTCGCCAATAGCCCACTGTGCAGCTCTAGTGCGACGTTATTTAACCAACCAACCTATAGAAGGCGTGGGTGCCCAGCTCAAGTGTTCCCTCGCCACCTGATCTTGGTTCAAAAGTAACGAGGTGCATGTATGAATGTGTGTGTGATAGTATATATGCGACTGTGATAAAGACTTGATTCACCAAAGAAACACTGGCAAAAGGTAGTAGCTTCAACGCTAATAGCATAAGCCTTTCAATTACACCCAAACCGAGTGTGTTCCTCTTTTATGTTGTCAACATCTGGGATGTCGATAAATTGCGCGATTCGAATATTTGCCCTGATGGAATAAATATTCTGGACTTCAAGGGTTTTCACAGAAGAACTATTGAACAACCAGCTACGGTCAACCCTCCAGATTGACTACCTGAAAATCACATATGTTCCCCTGTAGATATGTGCGTAAGTACAACTCCTGATCATACTAGCTTTCAAAAAAATTTTTTGACTCAATTTATCCACATATTACGTATAATGGATTCACAATTGAGAATTTGGACAAATTGATTTTTGGGCTTCCTCACCTAAATTGGAGAAACTGAAATTAAATTGTCTTCTTGTGTTCTACTAACAATACACGTAGTTTAAGGGCAAATTTTGAGAAATTTAAGTCCTTGTTAAATTGTTACACTAAATACATTCATGTTTTTCTTTCTGAAATTTGGATATCTGAATGTGAAATCCAATTATAGCTTTAGATGGTTATAAAGTGTTTAACTGCTGTCGAAGTGAAAATAGATCCGGTGGTGTTATTTATGTCAGAGAAAATTATGATTTTGTAAATAACTTAAAATTGTCCATGTTGTCAGCTGAAGGAATAAATTTAACCAACAATAGTTTAAACTTATGTTTAGTTGCCCTATATAGATCTCATTCCTATAAAATTGAGTACTTTAAGAAAAAACTTAGTAATCTGTTATCAAATATTTCGTCGAAAAATTCTGTGATAATTGGATACATTAATATAAATATTTTAGACAACAATAGATTTTGCGATGATTATTTAAATATTTTATCAGAAAATGGATTTTTATATATATTAAACGTACTAACCAGAGTAACAAATATATCGGAAACGTGTATTGAGAATATTTTTTCTAGAAACTATTCAAATATGCCTATTGAGACTGCGCCCTTAATTTATGAGTTAACCGATCATTTTCCTATCATGTGTAATATTACAATACCAAAAATTTCACTCGAACCCAAATGCACTAAACCATCTACTCAATGAAATAATAACAAAAAATTGGAACAACAAATTGTTAGATTAGAGGCGCTAATTATAACTGAAGATGTAAAATCGTACTATAATTTAATCCAAACAAAAATCCAGAGCTCAATAAATCACAGTTCTGATTTAAAAGATGAATGTAAAGACAACAAATATGGATAAACAACTCTATTACAGAACTCAAAAATGATAAGCAAAAACTATACATGAAAACAAATAAATATATTCTACGGATTTGAATTTAAAATATAAATATAAAAGTATTACTACTGAACTGAAGCAGAAAGTTAAAACTGCAAAAGAAATGAAATACCGTACTGATTTTTTAAGCTGTAGGTTCGAGATCAAAGGAGAAAGCGGGGAACTCGTTAATATTTTAATCAGTAAAAAGGAAAATAATTTTACTAAATGCTTTTAACACTTTAACATTGAAGATAATTTCAACGATTTCTTTATTAACTTTAGAAAAACTCTCAATACGACAGATTTAAAGCTGATCTACACGGAGTGTAATTCTTTTTTTCTTCAGGATGATTCTGAAATTGAGTTTAAAAACATTGTAATAAAATCTTTAAATGAAAAGAAATCCGTTGGATTTGCTAAAAGTCCTGTAAAAGTTTTGAAAATGCTTACTAAACATAAACCAGAAATAATTGTAAACTTAATAAATATGTCTTTTAATGAAGGTGATGCCCCTCAAAATTTAAAAACGTGGGACAGTAGCGTAGTTGAGAAAGTCGTTCAGCTGGTAATCAGAGGATTGCTAGTTCGTGCCCGTGCGATGGACTATCCAATGGAATATAAAAAAGTAGTGATATTGTGATCGGAGGGTTGCCAGCTTTGCTACAAAAATACTAGTCGTTCAGAACATCTAACAAATTATACCGACGTGTATATCGGACTGATGCATGATAAATCTGATCGGGTTTAAAGTCCTAACGCCTATTGAAGGCGTGGGTGCCAGCTCAGGTGATGTCCTCGTCATCTGACCATGGTTCAAAAATACGAAGCATCGTTCCCGAGTCTTTCCTTCGAGATAGGCCCCGAACCATCGCCAATGTGCAGCTCTAGTGCGACGTTAATTTATCATACCAAACCTATATAAAATAACCATAATAACGACAAAAGTTAACATCGTAAATTTACGTAAAATAGATTAAACTCGAATTTTAATGAAAGCAACATTTTAAGAATTTTTTACTTCCATAGTAATAACATTCATGCAGATGCCTTGTAAAAAAGCGAGCGCATTCGAAAATTCAATAAAACATAACCGACAATCTTCACCAGCTGCTCTGTCGTCTATTTCGGCGCCTCATGTTCCAATGGTAGAATGTCTGAAGAATTTTTCATCAAAATATTTGTAAAGACCGTAATGCGAAACGTTTCAAAATTCAGAAACCACACTGGGTTATACCACAAGGAGATGTTACATTTGTATTTCGAAAACTTCCATATTGTAAACATAATCCGTAGGGAAATTCCAATTTTCAACTTCTTATGCCAGTGCAAAGCTTGCAAAACTCACAGAGTTTTGAATTCGTTCTCATTTTATTGAACTCTGCTTTCCACCTGTATTGGTTTTGATGTTGCCAATGTCTCTTTAGAAATACAACGAAATCTTTCGGAAGCAATGTTCGATAAGGGATGTTTAGTTGTTTCCATTACGATGACAAAATGGGACTTTATCCCACATTTAGACCCTTTAAATATTAAATATTTTGTTATTAATTTATAAAAAACATCAGACATTAATAACATAGATATTTGATTAATATAGTGTATCAATAAATAAACAATTATTAGGGATGTTAATATTGTAGTTTGTCAATAGAAGATTAAGTAAACATTTATAGATTTATCATATTGTTAAACCTTAAGAGTTTTTTAAATATGCTTAGTTTTTCTCTAAAAATTTGAGTCACCCTATTAACGAGCCCCAGTTGCTCAGTTGGTAAGGCGTTCAGCTACTAATCAGAGGATTGGTGGTTCGAATCCGGGAAATGGACTTGACATAGAAAAGTAAAAAAGTAGTGATCTTGCGATCGGAGGGTTACCAGCTTCGCTACAAAAATACTAGAAAGTCGTCCAGAATATCCAACAAATTATACTGGCATGTATACGGGAATGGTGCACGATCAATCTGATCGGGGTCCAAAGTCCCGACGTCTATTGAAGGAGTTGGGTGCCAGTTCAGGTGTTTCCTCGTCATCTGACCATGGTTCTAAAATAACGAGGTGCATGTATGAATGTGTGTGTGTGTGTGTGAATGTGTGTGTGTTCCCGGGTCTTTCCTTCGAGATTGACCCCAAACCGTCGCCAATAGCCCACTGTGCAGCTCTAGTGCGACGTTAATTAACAAAACCAAAACCAAACCACCCTATTAACATTTCGACTTATGAGTTTAAAAAATATATTGTTTCAGCTGACCAATATTACACAGCTATTTTTTATTTTTTTATTTTACATGGCTTTGATTTTAACATGATTTTCCTTTAATGTTACCACATATTGATTTTGATATGTTTGTACTAGGTTTGGTTTGGTTTACTAGCGTCGCACTAAAGTTGCACAGTCAAAAATACGAGGCATCGTTCCCGGGTCTTTCCTTCGAGATAGGCCCCGAACTGTCGCCAATAGCCTACTGTGCAGCTCTAGTGCGACGTTAATTAATCAAACAACCATTTTTTATACCTCTGTCGGAAACAGTATGACACAATAGTTCATTTATATAAAAAATGTCCGGTCATCATATTATTTTGGCCAGTCTTTGTGCATCATAAGGAAGAGTTATTACAAACTTAAATTTGATCGAGCATTAGTGAGGTCCTGTTGTAACTCGACCTATCGGCACTTCGTATGTTTATCTTGTAAATTTGTTTGTTACACAGTCACCACCAAACACGTTCTTCAATTTTCTTCAAATTTAACAGGAATGTTCCATTAAGTCATTAAAAACGACGTACGCATTTTTTTTTTTAGTCGTGACGTATACTATTCTCAGAACTAATTGTGTAGATAGTGGGTAACTTTTGGGTATCTTATAGAAATTCTAATATATAATTTTCTGCTTTATACAACAATATTTTCGCTTATCATTATTTATAAGAAGAAACTTTATTAATATTTGCATTTCACAAAGGGTACATTTATTATTCTACGTTCACCTTTGTCCAATTTCCACTAGAATAAAGACCTTTAACAATACGAATAAATATTAGTACGCAAACATCAACTTAAGCGGCACAAATTCGAAAATGGCGGACGATGACATTCTAATTTGAACCCTACTTTAACTTCAAATAACTCCAAAGTACGCTTCATCGAACTCTTATTTGCACTCGATAGAAAGAATCGCATCTGCCCCTATATTAGCGGACAACTCTTGCGTGAAATGATCAGATATAAGGGATGTTAAAAAATGGCCCCCCTGTAACTGTTCTTCCAAAATCACCGATGTAACTGTGATTTAATAACAGACAACGCTATCGAAGAATCTTCTTTAATAACACGTTCCGTCAGGCGATCTGGAAAGAAAAAACAAAAAACAGTTGTTATTATTCATCTCCCAGGAAGACAAGAATTCGATCGCAGGAAAAGGCGCCAATTTCGTCTTATAAATCTTCTGCAGTGTCGCAGTGCTGCCGGTCATTGATCAGCTAATGTATGGTGTCGTATTATCCGTTAAATTTAGGATAAATGCCCCCTGTAATGCCGTATGATTATCTTCTGGAGGAGTTAAGGCATTAATAAACTCTTCTGTTACAATTTGTCAAGTGGAGGGAAGACATCGGAAGAGAGGTATTTATCTTTTGGATTCCATTTTCGCGTAGGTGCGTGGGTGACGGTTTTATTGGCAGTTGTAGTTCTGGAGAAATCTTTGGCCGGGATTGGTTGTTGTTTGTTTCGAACTATATGCGTTTTTTTGTATGTTGTTCTTGTATTCGTTGCTGGACAGATTTTGAGAAGGAAGATTAATTCGTTTCGAAAATAATAACTAAAATTTGAATTGTTATTTTTGTGGCATTTGTGACTCGCATTTTACGTACTGCAGGATGGTCACAAATTTTTGGGCGATGGTCATTGTTTGGCTGTGTCAAATGTAGTTGTATTGGCATAATAAAACATTTTTTTTTTACCCAAAACTTCATTATTATTTTAAGCAAGTCGCTTAGCTTTAGTAGCAACATACAAAGTATTTAAAGTATAGTAAAAAGAATGGTTTGTATGTGAGAGGGCATGCGAAACCAAACGTCAAAAACTATAAAAAATTAAATAGGTAAGCATTTAATTTTATCTATAAACATATCTTGATCCGTTTTTGCAAAAATATATAAATATTTTCAAAAAAATCTTTTTCATTGTAAAACGAAACTCTGGAGGTCCACAGAAATGCATGCATCTACCCAACGTTTTTGCGGTTTTCCTCAATTTGCGAATTCTTGATATGTTTGTTTTTGCCTTCACGGTCCTCATGTGTCATAAGTGACCATAACAACAGTGACCATGATCTAACAATTGGTGACCGCCCTTTACTTGGATTCGATGTTAGATAGACCAGACAAAATATATAAATCTAAGATGGATATGCAAATAATACATATAGCTAAGATAATCACTAAAAATTTAAATGTTATTTTTTGGTATATATGATTTACAATTTATATAACATATAATCAAGTCAGAAATATAATTTTTCTTCTGCTTATAAGTATATTGTACATTAGAAAAGTACGGCATAAACAGTGACCACAAATAGAAAAATAATAGAGTAAACTTGTAATTTATTATATTTAAATGGTATTTTATACAACTATCTTTATGTATCAAAATAAACTGTTTTGATCTCTTTTAATATAATAAACAAATTTATAAATTGAATTAATAAAACAGCATGAAATATTTATATAATAAATTATATTGCAATATGTATGGTAACTATTGTTAATGCGGTTGCAAAAATACTCAGTTTAATGATAATCAGTTCGATAAATATTGATGTAAAAAAAAGTTACGATATTCGCATTTTCTTATCAAATGTATTTAGAATTAAGACATTCTACGAAATGTACACGCCATTTTGTATCTACTTAATGGCAAGCTGGTGTCAAAAATGTTCCAAATAAAAGTGCTATGTTCCTAACTAGACATACCTTTGACTGAATTGTCTTGCCTACTATCTGAAAAGATTGTAGGTACGATCTTTAAAATATGTTTTTAAACTACATTTATTACAAAAGAGTCACTAAATATTTCAAGGATACTTCGAAGAAAATAATTTTTTTTTTTTTTGCGGTATACGATGTAATAAAAGACTCAAATTAAATATTTTCCGTTCTCAGTGAATAATTGAGTGAACCTCAAATTCCTTCTCTTCCAAAAACACACTCACAGCTACGAATATTTAATTAAACATTTAAACCGTTGCTTCCCCCTCTCACAATTACCAAGTGCCATAAGCACTAATAATTTCCCTCAAATCAGTAGAAATTAAAACTCAAAGGGGGCAAAAACTACCTCCACGGTTAATTACCTCAACCCAGCGATAAGGGCAGAAGCAGTGCTCCCCCAATCTCGAAGATTCACCCACACTCTTTTTAACCCGCTTAATATTCCGCAGGGGGCCATAACTTATAATCCTCAGACACTAACGATTCCGAGTAATTAACAAAGACCCCCAGTTATAAGCCTTCCATTCCCTGGCCCCCTTTTCTACGGGGGCCATGTGGGTTGGAAACTGGAGATTGTAATTGGTCGTAAAGACCCTCAAAGGCAGACCAAAGTGGTCTTTGCAGCCAAGAGCGAGTCTTAATCAATTTGGACCAGGTTTCTTGGGCAATGGTATTTTGAGGGGGTGGGGAGATGAAGTCGTTTCTAATTAAGACTTATATTGGCGGATTTTTATATCTGCTTCAGGAGATTAAAGGGGAATCGCATTCTTTTGAGTTAGCTTATGTCGTCGATTGCATTGGTTTCTGCAAGAAGAAATTTTTATATGATCAATGGTCTACATTCTTAACGCTGCAGTAGTAACATAGATCCATGATCAATGTTTCTTCTTCTTCTTAACCTGTAGTGGTTCTTCCGCCTTGGTGAATCGTGTCCGTCTTAACTCTGCAGTAGTAACATAGAACGAAGGTCAATGGTTGACATTTTTAACCCTGTAGTAGTAACATAGAACGATGGTCAATGGTTCATATATTTAACCCTGTACTAGTAACATAGTTTTAACCCTGCAATAGTAATATAGTTGTAACCCTGCAGTAATAGCACCGGTCGCAGTGACGGGTTCTTGTGTTAGAAACAAACATTGGAAAAACATTGTTACTACTGTAGAGTTAAGATAGATGAGAATCATCTTTATGATAATAAGAATTCCGCAATTGCACAAATCTTCCTTTCCCGATGAGTCTTCAATTGAACTAACTTTTCCCAAACTCGGGATCTACCAATCTCGAATCTGTCGTCGTTTGAAAAGTTAATGGTTAGCTCCATTGACTATCTTTACATTTGAAGTTAGTTCAAAGTTATGAGGCAGTTTGTCTATAAAGCCTAATTAATTTAAAAGTTCGGGTAAATACTTAAAGAGACTTATTATTTTATCATCTAGAATAAAAACTTTATATTTAACTGTCATGTATGTTTAGAATTATTAATTAATAGAGAAATTTGGAAAGGGATATTTTATTATTTAATGATTACAAACAAAATATTATTTGCCCTTTATTTGATTAAAAAAAATATTCGTATCTTTAGAAATACTGTCATTAGTAAATATATAGTCTGATATTTCTTCGAATTTGAAATAAAACCTTTAAAAATATAATTCTTGTGTAATTTAATATGCTGTCCACCCTGTCCTTGTAACTCATTAGAGAAATTCAATTTGTAAGGATTTTAATATTGCAATTAAAAAAATATTTTTATAAAGCAAAACTCAGTTTAAATGTTTTGATAGAATTTAGTTGCTTTGATGCATTTAAAATCTAACTAATAATATGCTTTTAATTTTAAGTATATTTACATTTAAATATTTTTTTATGTAAATAATTCAAGTTTCGTGTTATTGATTTGCGTTCCGTTTTGTCTGATTAGGGGGAATTTGTAGCAATTAAATTTAATATTTTATGATCTAGTAATCAAAACTATACAGTTCACATTAAATAAAGTAGATAACTAAAATATTATGCAATACAAGAAGCTGTTATTCTTCTCAAATATTTTTTCATAAAAATCCAGATAATTGTATGCCAAACTGTTGGAAATTTGCAAGTTGCAATGAAAATAAAGCTTTATTTGTATAAAAGTTGCCTTAAACGTAAGAAAAATGATAAAGTTAAACGCTTAAGTCTTTCTTTTAATATAGGAATATTTCATATATCTTTCATACAATTGCTTTATATTATTTTATGATACATATACGGTAGAAGAAAGTCAAAGAGATACAAGAATGCTACGTTAATAAAATTTTGTATACTAGCTACTAACGTTCACTGAACTGCAAGGTTAAAAAATTAAAATTGTGAAAGACGATTGGTAAATGATTTAAATTGTTTTTAGGATGATCTTAAAAAAAATTCTAAACATTCTGTTTATAATTGATTAGGTAATATGTTTTTAGGACATTTTAAAATACGAGTGAAAGAGGAAATGTGGTTTACAATTAGAAAAATGAATTTTTACTATAGTTTCGGATTTTTAGGGAATTCGTAACTAATCTCCAACATCTAAATGCCAAATTCGAGGTAAATCTACATAGTAGTGCTAGAAAGCAAGAAGAGGAAAGTTTGTTTTAAATACGTAAACGAAAGGGGTATTATAAACGAAGTTGTCAAATGTTATTCGACGAATTTTTCCCCCCTTCGTTCGTCTGTCTCGGAATTTTCCTTGACCTTCAAAACAAAAGGAAGGTCACTGACTACATGAGATTACCAAAAACCACCAATATAAACCCTTTTCCACCCCTTACATCAGACATGACTTCTTAATAAAACCAACAGATGGCGCTGGGGTCCGATTAATACCTTGAAGCAACAAGGGAAGCCCTCCTATAAAGGGGGCCCCAAGGCTTTTAAAATACCACAAATGATATTTTTTTACAAAAGTATGTAAGTGTCTGTTTAGATAAGTGTTTTCAGGGTAAATTTAGTAGCAAATTATGTTATGGATATTAAATATTTTTATAGTGTGTGATTTGGGGACCTCTTAGAAATGTAAAGTGTTAGCCCGGGCTTTACGGGTCTATTCGGTAATCAGGCTCTGGATGGCGCCACGGTGAAGAAATCGGATAACACTCTACGTAAACTCCGGGCAATGCTGGGAACTTCGACTAGACTATATATAAAAAATTGTCAAAAACTGCCAATAAATGGCCAATTCTCATGCCATATCGTGGTAAAACTTGCAATCGGATGTTTTAATTTTCCAGTAAAAAAATCGTTCGTGTTAGAACATACGTTTGAAGAAAGTGTTCTTTCTTTAGGTAAAAACAAGTTTTAAATATTTTTCAAATAGAATATCATTTTGCAGAATAAGTGGCAATTAAGTTAATGTAAACTTGTTTTTACCAATCTAGTGCAATTAATTTTTTGCAAATAAAACTGTTCACAACTTCTCTAGTTGTGGTTCATATTTGAACAAATTTAGATACTTTTTTAGAATAATCATTTAAATAAGAAATTCTTTATAAATATATTTTTTAAAAAATCTCCAAAAGAAAAGTTAGTAAGTATGTATATGAATCGACAGTTTGACTACATCATAATAACATTAAAAAACAGTGAAGAATAAAAAAAATATTCGTAAGTGTTTCCCTATCTCCTTTAATATATAAAAAAATGTTTTTATGTGCATTAGCAGCTGAAAATGTCCCTAATTAAGTCCTTTATTAATTCTTAGAAAAATAAGAACGAAAAACGTTGAATGGTGAAATACAGTTTTTATATCATAGCAACTTTTATAGCTAGGAATTTCTTCGCTTTGCTCTAACTCTTAGTAATGTAAATATCTGCTTAAGAAATTACCAGAGTTTGTCATTGCTTATATTACATACAACTGTTTCGAATAAATCAAATTGATGCTTATATAACTATTTATCAATATCGAAATAAAACTTGTTTATTAGTAACTCGAAACTTTATTCCTTACAACTATTCACTTATATTATACGAATTGCCGTCTAGGCACCGTAGACATTGAAATGTAATTTTCTAAACCTTTTAAAGTGATTTGGATTTCAGTGAGTTACATTTTGATATAATGTATGAAAACACTTTTATTTATCGTAAATGCTATAAGAGTTTTTTAAAAAAAATACTTACAAATATTAAAATAAACTAAAAATTTCAACTTCTGCAGGATGAGTAATTTGAAAAACTATCTTTTTCAATACAATAAACCAATACGTTAGAATGTTATACTTAAATATCTAATAACTCTATTTATTCAACGTAACCCATTTTATCGTATTTCATAAATAAAACAAAAACATTCGAAGAGCACAAAGCGTATACAATAAAATGTTTTCGCATAACGATAACATAATACTTTAGGGACATTCATATCGCTATTTAGAGGTGCTGTTATACTTCAAAGATGAATATTCTAAATTATTTTAAAAACACACACATTTAAAATATTTGTTTACATAAAATCGTTTGAATTCATTACCTTCTATTAACTTGTATGAAATATAACGTTTCGGTAAAAAAATTAAATGTTCAGTGTTCGGTGTTTCGATTAGTATTAAGCCCTTACGAGAACAAAAACGGAGATCAATTTACGAACATATTATTGTAACACGAACAGACGACAAAAAGAATCTTATCTTGTATGCAATTTACTGATGTAAATGGAACATTAAAATAAAACTAGAATTCCGTGCGATTCTGGTCTCCGTGATGATTCTGGTCTTCTTGTTGTCTCGTGCGGCATTACCTGCCAACTCGAGGACCTCAGCTGCTAGGTATTCCAAAACTGCAGCCAGGTACACGGGAGCGCCGGCTCCGACACGCTCGGCATAGTTTCCCTTGCGCAGGAGACGGTGGATACGACCGACGGGGAACTGGAGCCCTGCTCGGCTGGATCGAGTCTTGCTCTTTCCCTTTACTTTTCCGCCTTTGCCTCGTCCTGACATGATTTAAGAGATTTGGAGTGAGCGTTAGCTAACAACAAGAAGGAATGGTAACGAAAATACTGAAAACAGCGTATTTAAAAGAAATGAAGGTGTCGACTGCCCCGCCAATTGGAGTGGTTTCTTTCGTTGGTCGCAGCCAATAGTATTAGACCTGTGTATCTGTCCTTCATTTGATACCCGGCCAGCATCAAATCTTATCTTTTCCGTTACATTGTAATGTAAAGTTTGCATTGTTTTCGACTGTTACACTATTTAGTGCATATCGTTACCTAGCAACAACAAAAAACCCTCCACACACACCCATTCGTTTTAAGAGCGAAATATATTAACATATTTTTTTATTGCCAAAAAATCATAAACTTTTAAAGCTTCTGCTCGTTCATAGATGGCAGCATAATCAACGTTTTTTTAAAAAAAAAAACACGTTTAAATACATTATTTTAAGCGCATTAAAAACACGTTCCTATTTATGAGATGAAAGTACGATTCGTCACTGATCTATGAAATTATCATTATTTTGATACCTCATGCGTTAAGTTCCATTGAGTACAAGGGCCGTAAAAGGGATCTTTATTACAAAAATAATATATATGATTAGGATAAATATATATGTTTTTTAAAAATTGTTCAAAAATAGCTTTAATCCCTATTTTCGAATAATTATTTAAATTATTTAACCATTGTTTCTATCTAAGGATATTAATAAATAACTGTCCAAGAATATTATATATAGTATTTATAAGTACTAAGCATTAGTTATTGCCATCTATAACAAATTGATTGTAATCATTAGTCAACTAATTGAAAGTGTAATGAAGAAAGCTCCCAGCAACACCTCTTATCAATCAAATGGAACGTTACAGAATGTAAAATGATATTTAAAATGGCGCTCTAAGTTGTTTGGTTGCGGATATATAATCTTCCGAAGTTGTGATACTCTTTAGCAATCACTCTGTACCTATTTAAATTTCTTAAAGACATGTAGTACTCACTATTGAATTGCATTATCGAAAACTTCCAAAGATCCATGTAACAAAACAAAACCGTCTTAGGGCCACTTAAGTAGAATCGGGACAATATCATTCGGCTCTTTTCTTTGGGGCTCCAGTTTCAAAACGAGGAGTCTCAAACACAAAACACCATTCCTCACCCCCCATATGTCGTCGGGTTCGATACCATCCATCATGCTAATAGGCCAATCGGAGGCAATTTTTATGTTATACATCATCGAAACAACTACCCACTACCGACACAGGGCCTCAAACAGATTTATTACTTACAATGTTTTTTTCTTCTCCTTTGCGCCCTGGCTGGGGGATCATTTGTCGCCTCTTTCTCGAAGCAATCAATAAGAGTTGTCTGTGTAATCTGCCGTCTGCCTCCGATCATTTCTTCTTAATTTCACAGGGTTACAGTTTGATGGTTTAAGTAGTTAGAGGGCGTTAAAGGAAATTGATAGTTGGCGACAGTTTTTTTTTCAGTGTGGTGTGTAAAGTATTTTTATTGGGCCTGGGTTATCATATTTTATTCTTTCAGCTAATGCGGGGTGTGAAGTATTTTTATTAGATCTGGTTGGCATATTTTATTTGTTTTTAGTCTTTCCTGGTATTTGTCGCATGTATACATTATTGATAGGAAAATGATGCACTGTATTTAATTAGTTGTATTTATTTAGATAAATTAACAATTATCGAAAAAAGTTTACATTATATATAAGCCCCTAAAGACACCTAACTGAAAAGTGAGAGTACACTGTTAAAAATAGGTACTTGAAAATATGTAAAATGTACTCATTTTTGATTACATTCCATGCTTAAAATAGCTCCGAATGCATAAGTTTTATTCTTCGAGCATGAATGGACTGTAGTAGAGCGAATATGACGTCATTATCGTGATGCAAACATCTCAGACCTGATAGCACCAGACACGTGACTTCTTTTATAAATTTATGAATGAAAAAACGTTCGCGATTGACTTGTGATTTGGAAATAATAGTAAATGTTTTACTTCATGAAGTATAGGATATGTGCTTCATGAAGTAACAAATTTTTATGAATGAACTTGAAAAAGTTTAGGAATGGATGACCTAATAAACCACGTGTCTGAGGCCATACATGTTGGCCTCACTTTGATGTTAGCGAGATTATATCCTTATCATTTATCTACTATGAAGGATCCATGCTCGAAGGTTTCATTTTCGAAAAAGACATTTACTCAAAAATAAGTAAACATGAATAAGAAAAGCAGTTGCTTGCCTACATAGACATGAATCACTTTTAATAATTATCAATAATTACAACCAAGACTGACCGGGAATCGAGCCCAGCTTCTCAGGCACCGCAGCCAATTGCCTTATCCGTTGTACTACCAGGAAGACATGAAGAAATTATAAACAGAAGATGTGTTAAAACGGTGTGGCAAAACAATGGGAAGTAAGATAATTTAGTTGTAATAATTCATTTCCGACATCAAATAATGTGGAAAACTATCTTCTCAACAACTATTTTAAGTGTGCCAGGTCGCTTTGTTAAGACGACTTGAACAGAAGCTGATATTGGCAATAATAAACCATACTGAGGAAGTACGATTACTTAAATGTGAGTAGGTCATCGCTCATTTAAGATGCAATTCTACTCAAAGAAAAACGAGTACGTCCATGTACTTATTTTTAAGCACATTTTTTTACAGTGTAGTTTAGTAAGAAATAGAAAACCAAATATTACAAAAAAGTCGATTAAAGGGAAATTAGTCGGAGGATAAAGAATAAGTGTAAAAAAAAAAAAATGAATTCAAAATATCATACATTTTTACTTATACACATACATAAAATATCTTATCATTAAATATCTGTCTCTTCAGCCGTTTTACCATATGGTGCTTTTTTATAGCGCACACATTAAGAAATTAGGGTTGTTAAAGAATGTTCGTAATTTGTAGATGTATAATTTTTTTTAATTTAAAATGAAACTGTTAAAATTAATTAGGAATTACTAATTTTTCTGATTCATTGATATTATATAACTATGGCAAGTTTATAATCGATATGATATTTAAAAGGGGGTTTTAAACGGAATTATAAGATTTAATGTAATAATATAAAAAAATAGCTGCCTTCTTTAAAATTAAGCGTTACCGACGGGTTTATGGTCATTAATATTGTTGGCTCACAATTTAAATTAAAATATTTCGATGCCTAATTACAATTTATTTAATTAATAAATATTCTTTACTTGATATACGAATTTTTTCTTTTGGAAATCCCACGCCATCCTGTATAACCATTTCGTAACAAAATTTCCATAACAAAACAAGAAATCAAAGACTAATCAATAAGAAGATCAAAACGAACAAGGAAAATGTTCTCACAATTTTCCAACTATAAAATAGCGTCTGCAATTTTTCAAGGATTTTTATTTAGTAAATATTCAGTACATTTTTAAAAACGCACACATTTAATCAACAGGCAAAGTTTAGAGAGGGCTGCATGACATTTAATTTAACTTTGCTAAATTAATAAATAGGTTATTATTATATGAGTAATATTTTAATCAAATGGAACCCACGCAGCCTTCTATGTGAGTGCTGTAAGAGTTGCTTGTTGTAGGAAAGGGATTAAGATTATTTCCGACCACAATTACGTTTGTGTATAACGCAGTAATTGTTTTCTTCTTTGACAATAATAAAGTCAAAAACATATTGAAAAAACTAACTAAATTAAAGTAAGCTTAATTATTAATTTTAAATTAATTAAATAAGCGCGTACTTTTTTCACCATCAGATATTGCCATGAATTTAGCAATTGGCGTTTCTTTAAAATTAGCTTTTACATATATTCGCTTATCCTGCACCACCAAATAAAGCAATTGAATTAATGATTGCATTAAAGCAAAGTATAAATGCGATATACCAGATGAAGATGCTGGTAAAATCTTAACAGTTAGCGATCTTATGCAATTTGGAGGTCCTTGTGCCAGTAAACCACAAAACAAACAAACTTATGCTATTTGTAAAACAACATAAAAAATTACTCATAAGTTACAATTATATCAATTAGAAGAGTCGTAATAACAGGTTTATCTTCATTTATTTTTTAATTTCTCAGTACCAAGTTTCAATATGCTTTGACGAACATTTTTTTATTTCTATAAAGAACATCTTATAACTATTTTATCTTCATTACAGAACAAGTGAATTCTTACCTTTGTTCAATATATAATCATTATTGTTAAACTGTTTGCGCACTTGTTTTTTCAATTCTATACCCAGTGAAATTGTGTATGCTGGTAAAACAACAGCAGGTAACAACTAGTGTTTTATAATACACAAAACTGAATAAAATTATTTTGAAAATGTTAAACGTTAGTACTAACTGTCATCAGATGACAAATTTAGTCATACATTTAACTCATTTCAAAATACACTTTATATCAGCGTAAAAAACGGAATTTTGGATACATTAACGATTAGTCCAAATGCTCTAGAGAAAAAATACAGAATACATATATAAAATTGGGATAAATATATATATTTGAAAGAATTTTTCAAAAATAGCTCTAATCAATATTTTTGAATTATTCAAAAATAGCCCTAATCATTATCTTCGAATAATAATGTAAATTATTTAACTATTATTTCTGTCTACGGATTTTACTAGCTGTCTAAAATAGCTGTCTTAAGATATTATATATAGTATTTATTATTGTCACTAAACATTAATTATTGTCATCTATAACAAATTGATTGTATACATTCTTCAACTAATTAAAAGTGTGATGAAGAAAGCTCCTAGCAAAATCTCTTTCCAATAAAATTAAACTTTACAGAATGTCCTCTTTACAATAATATGTAGAATGGCGCTCTAAGTTGTTAGGTTTCGGATATATAACCTTTCAAAGTCACTTTGCATAATGAGCATCTTATAACTATTTTACCTTCATTACAGGGCAAGTTAATACTTCCTTTTGTTCAATGTATAATTATTATTGTTAAAATATTTCCGTACTTGTTTCTCTCAATAATATACCCAGTGAAATTGCGTATTGCGTACGTTGTTAACAAATCGCGAGAAACAAATATTTTTTTGTTAACACACAAAACTGCATAAAATTATTTTAAAAATTTAAAAATTATCACTCGCACCTATTATCATAAGATTACACCTATTATCACTCGCACCTATTATCATAAGATTACACCTATTATCATGAGATTATTATCATAAGATTACAAACTAAGCCATACATTTGACTCATTTCAAAATACACTTTTCAACAGTGTAAAAAAAAAAACGGGATTTTGGGTACATTAAGGACTACTCCAAATGCTCTAGTAAAAGCATACATTTCAATAATTCACTTTAAAAAAGTTTTATCTAACAACATAAACAAAATGTATGTGTGTATAACATTACCACACATACGTTAAACAAGTAACTCGGAAAAACACAGACATGTTCCGAAACTTTTAAATTCTCATTCTACATTTGTTAATTTATTTAAACTTCTGCATTTAACTTGCTACACAGATTCTCATCGATTCCATAACTCGAAGCGAGCAATACATTTTGCGATATTAAATATCGCAAGACGGTACCTACTCCACTGGTAGCTCCAGGGCGTCATTTTAATATATGGTGTAGATTTGATTTCCAATCTTCGTCAGTATCTCCATGTCACCTGTGCAGATCCCCGAAGACGGGTAGATCAGGGGAAATTCGCAATCTGCGAACGAACGGCTTAAATGGAGAGGAGGGGGGGGGGGATATGTGAGTGTGGAAGCACTTCATTGATTGAAAGTTTCAACGATCAATAAGTGTATTTTTTAACGGATATTATTTTTTGTAGTACAAATGAAACGCTTTAAATGTGTATTATAAAACACTGTTAAAAATAGGTACTCGAAAATAACTAAAATGTACAGATTTTTGAGTACATTCCATGCTTATCATAGAATACATAAGTTTCATTTTTGAAAAAGACATGTACTCAAAAATGAATACAATGAATAAAAAGAGCAGTTGCTTGCCTACATAGACAGTCTTCATAAATCACTTTTAATAAATATCAACAATTACAATACCGAGAATCGAACCCAGATCCTCAGGCACCGCAGCCCATTGCCTTATCCGTTATACTACCAGGGCGATGCGGATAAGTTATAAACAGAAGAAATGTTAAAAAGTTATGCCAAAAGAATGAGAAGTATGCTAATTGAGTTATAATAACTCAGTTTCCATTTAAGCTTTCGACATCAAATAATGTAAGAAAATCCTCTTCTGAACAACTATTTTAAATTTGTCATGTCGCTTTCTTAAGAGGGATTGAACAGAAGCTAATATTAGCAATATTAAATTACACTGCTCATTTTTGTGAAAGTACGATTACTTAAATTTGAGTCCCTCATCGCTCGTTTACGATGCAATTGAACTAAAAAGAAAACGAGTATGTTCAGGTACTCATATTTAAGTACCTTTTTTTAATGTGTGGCTATCCAAAAAATATCGCCAGCTTCCATTATAATCGATGATAACCTGTCAATTGGGTTAGGGTTCAATGTGTTATATGTTGCCATGCAACCATGTCGAGACCCCAATTATCATCAGTTATGTTCTGACCAATTGGAGAATGGGGGGGGGGGGGGGGTATAAAATTCGGTTCATTTCAGAATTTTATTATAGGTAATAAGAGACGCTATAGATAAAAATTAATTAGTAAATTATATTTGTCATTTGATTTATTTTTGTAACAAATATAATTATAATTTATATCACGCTATTCATTAAACATTTACAAAAGGAAAGGTTAAGTCTCTGGAGAAATTTGGTATATTAAAAGTTTTCGTTTTTTAAATATTCTAATGAGAAAATAAAGAAATGAATATTTGTTTCTTAAATATATTTTTTTAATGATAAACCACCATTTTAATTAAAATAAGTAGATTTGGATATGAATTTGTAACAAGCACAGTAACATCAACAAGAGTAATTTTTTAATTCAAATTCAGCACGAAATTTCCCAAGACAGGTCTTCAACACTTTATTTATGTTAGTTTTTACTTAATTATTCAGTGTCATTTTGTTACAATGTTTATATTTAGAGAAACATTTTTTTGTGTTTAGATGTTTAAAAAAAATATATAATATCTGTTAAAAATTGCATTTGGTAAGATATATTAAAAATGCAAAAGGTACATAAATAAATGCAACGTTATTCAAACATGCGTTACAGGACCACCCTTTCCTAGAATCGAAATCTCAACGCCTTTATTAGCAAAAGGTCCGTTCTTTCATTATATCAAGTTGAAAAACGATAAGAACGATGGGAGTCCATAAATTTTTTTTTTAAAAAAGTGGTGTACTGTAAAAAAAAAAAGTATTTAAAATGAGTACCTGGACATATTCGTTTTTCTTTAAGTGCAATTGCTTCGCAAATGAGCGATGATGTACTCAAATTAAAGTAACCGACATTTATCTAAAATGAGAAATGTGATTTAATATTTCTAATATCAGTTTCCGTTAAAGCCACTTTAATGAAACGACCCGACACACTAAAAATAGTTGTTCAGAAGATGGTATTTATTAAATACATTATTTGATGTCGATTGCTTAAATGGAAAATGAGTTAATACAACTCAATTATCTTACTTCCCATTCTTTTGGCACACTTTTTTAATATTTTTTTTTATGTTTATAACATCTTCACGTCGCCCTGGAATTTTAACGGATATGGCTCTGGACAGCGGTGACTGGGGATCTAGGTTCGATAAGTCTTGATTGCATTTGTCGATATTTATTGAATGTGATTTATGAAGGCAGCCTATGTAGGCCATCATCTACTCTTTTTATTCATTGTACTAATTTTTAAGTGCATTAAAAATTGAAGCTTGTGCATTTGGAGCCATGATAATCATCGAATATATTCAAAAACGAATAAATTTTACTTATTTTTGAATACCTATTTTGAACAGTGTATCTATGAAACGTTTGTTTTCTGAAAAAATATTTTCTCTCAATGTACCGTCACCGTTCTTCCACTGGGCAGGGGCCTCCAGTGGCTCAGCGGATAAAGGCGTTCAGCTAGTAATCAGAGGAATGCTGGTTCGAATCCATGCGATGGACTTGACAAAGAAAAGTAAAAAAGTAGTGATCTTGTGATCGCAGGTTTGCCAGCTTCGCTAAAAAAATGCTAGAAAGTCGTTCAGAACATCCAACAAATCATACTGGCGTGTATACGCGACTGGTGCACGATAAATCTGATCGGGGTCTAAAGTCCCGACGTCTATTGAAGGCGTTGGGTGCCAGTTCAGGTGTTTCCTCGTCATCTGACCATGGTTCTAAAATAACAAGATGCATGTATGAATGTGTGTGTGAATGTGTATGTGTTCCCGGGTCTTTCCTTCGAGATTGATCCCGAACCGTTGCCAATAGCCCACTGTGCAGTTCTAGTGCGACGTTAATTAACAAAACCAAACCCTCTATCTTATGTATTTATTGGTTTGGTTTGGTTGGTTTTGTTAATTAACGTCACACTAGAGCTGCACAGTGGGCTATTGGCGACGGTTCGGGGTCAATCTCGAAGGAAAGACCCGGGAACACATACACATTCACACACACATTCATACATGCATCTTGTTATTTTAGAACCATGGTCAGATGACGAGGAAACACCTGAACTGGCACCCAACGCCTTCAATAGACGTCGGGACTTTGGACCCCGATCAGATTTATCGTGCAATGTCTGTTTCCAGTCAATGTCCTGGCGCCTATTGAGGTTGTGTCTGTTTCCAGCTGAGGTATTGTCTTCGTCATCTGACCATGGTTCAAAACTGCGAGGCATCGTTCCCGGGTCTTTCCTTCGAGATAGACCCCGAACTGTCGCCAATAGCCCACTGTGCAGCTCGAGTACGACGTTAATTAATCAAACCAAACTTCCCCTAGGCAGTTTATACATTTTCTATATTCCAAGCACTGGTCATTGATAAGGATAATTCCACCTATAGATGTCCCGATTCCGAATACCTATCGAATCCTCAAATACCATACACCCCGAAGCATTTAGTTGCGATAACTTCCTGCCCTGACAGCCTTAATCCGGCGCCATTTCTACCGGGGCCCCGTTATTACTCGCATGTCAGCCCCTCATTTGCCACAACACTGCGACATCGCTGCTCATGGAAATGTCCAGATCTCTATCAATGTTACATGTCGACGCTCCCCCGCTCCCCCATCCCCTCCCACCTCCAGACTCGAACCGCCATTCACAATTAACCCCGCCGCTTATTCATCGACTGTTTATCACGGCGACATGAGAAAGGGAACGTGTTTTGAGCTGGTCAAGACTTAATGGCCGAATTTGTGTATAGGAGCTGCTGGGTTTTGGAATAGCTCTCGGGGTGATCCGTAGAATTAAATTACAAATAGTTTTTTGTGTGTTGCGTACCTATGCGAATGTAAAATGGTTGATGTAGTATAGGATCATATTTGGGTATAAATTTCCTGATGGCGAAAATTTTGGCTCTTAATATTTAATTACTTTTATAGCTAATTAAACTGATAAATAATTAGTATTATAAACTAAAAGTAACACAAGGGCCTAGTGGTGCCATTAATTTATCATATAAGTTATTAATCAAAAGAATCGGTTGAATAATGTAGTGTCTAGCGTGTTTAACAAATTTGGGCTTCATAATTTGAAAAAGTCGATTAACGCTACGCAAATTAAAAAACTCCGTATCTTCTTTGATTTTCAATTAAAAAAAATAATCGTGTATTAAATTAAAGGTTGCATTGATACGGTTCTAACAATACTAGGTTTATTTTTTTTATGAAACGTAGTTTGGGTTCTGGAATAAGTTTTACGAACGCGTTTTAACATTAGGAGTTGTGCAGCGTATATATAAGCTTAGTCCCGTCGGGCGTTCGTTTCTTGTTGGTTGCTTTGACGAGTTGGAGTTATTTCTTCTTTTTTGGCTTAGTGTTGCGAGCCCGACCGGGTCGCTTGATGATCTCCGAAAGTGGCAGAAAAATTAAATATTTGATAATTTTAAATGATGGGGCTTTTCATAGAAATGAACATATAGACATGCGATTTTTTTAAATAATAATAATAATAAAAATTGGCAGAATAAGGGTGTAACTTGGATTTAAACTTAATGTTACATTCAGGATTGCACTAACAGAATTGAAGCACTATATATCGTCGGAAAGTGAACCAATTCTGACAGTATTTTCTGTCGTTATTTGTAAATTATTCCATCTGAAAACCCTGTGAATATCTGTGAAAACCTCATCTAGCTACGGTATATGTATATACTTTTAAAAACATTTAAGTTTTCCCTTTTTCTGCTACTTTCGGATCACTCTGCATATTAATCAATTGGATTTTCTACTTTTTCGCTTAGTAAAGCTAATTATTAACTAGTTTATGCTATAATCATCATGAAAAATCTGGTGCCGTCATCATACAGCGAAATTTCACTAATTCTTTTAAAATAATGTAACAGTTGTATAAAGTACTTTTACTTATGATTATATTTTCTATCAAAATAAAGTAAAAGTTTAAAAGTTCAAAGTCGGCATACAAGGTGTCCAATAAAGTTATTTTCCACCCCTTTCACTTTTGAACGCCATTCTCCACGGACAAGTAAACCGCGCGTGAGATTATCGGTGATTCGCCAATTCATATCACATGGTATGAATTATCGAGTCATCGATAAGTCAGAAATCATAAAAGTGGTGTTTATGTATACTAAAGTGGTTATGCGCTATCCAATGAGAATACTTATCCAGTAAAGGATTTGAAACACTTAAAATACACATATATAATATACAATAACAAAATTGTAGAGCAGCATCAGTTTATTACGAAAAGACAACTTTCGCGCATCGGTGTTATGAGTAGAACTCGTACAACGCTCGTTTGTTTGACTTACAAATAGTGAATTTTTTTTTATTACTTACCTAATCTGACTTCCAATAAATTTCAATTATCATTTTAAACACAAAAAAATCTTAATGTGCACCGAGACCACAATCTTGACCAGACATGCGTAGTACCCAAAATGTATGGTGTTTAACTTAATACAACTTCCTATCGCCCACTATCTTTTAGAAAGCGACTTAAAGATTTTAATAACGTTTTTTTTTCTTAATCTGTAGCATCTATTTGACTCAAACTTACTATTTAATATTTTCAATATTGTTTTCTATAATAATAAAAGAAAGTTGCCTATTTGTAGATCCCCTATACTCCCTTCGCGTTTAAAAGGCGGAAAATTTGTATATTAGTACCAGTCACCCACAAAATGTGCATCTGATGACCGAATTTGTAAAATTCCGTTAAGTTTGTTAGTATAATTTGAACAATTTTTGGAACATTGCATGAAGAGACATCTTAACCCTTTGCACTCCAAGAACAGTTTGCGATTTGTGTTCTTTCTATGGAACAGTTATTCCTCTTTACGTTCTTTTCCACATATTTTTTTTATACTCATAAAGGGAAAAAAATCCTGATCTGTTTTGTATTTGCAAGAGAACAAGTCGAAAAAAAGATTGATGTTCTAAACACAAGATCATGCCGTTCTCGTTTATTTAAAAAAAAACAGGGAACCAAAATAACTGGTCGTTATGTTGGCACCTGAGAGGCGACATCGGAGTGCAAAGGGTTAATAAATATTTCCAATATCTAGAACGTGCCGTATTAATTTGGTTGGTAGAGGGCGGAACTTCGAAATAATCGATCGCCGGCTCGAGTCCAGATGGAGGGCAATCATTTTTTTTATGTATATGCCTTAACGGGCTCCCAACAACGTGGGAGCCCCAGTTGCTCAGTTGGTAAGGCGTTCAGCTACTAATCAGAGGATTGGTGGTTCGAATCCGGGAAATGGACTTGACATGCTCCGGGAAATGGACATAGAAAAGTAAAAAAGTAGTGATCTTGTGATCGGAGGGTTGCCAGGTTCGCTACAAAAATACTATAAAGTCGTCCAGAATATCCAACAAATTATAAAATACTGCAGCTCTATATACTGGCGTGTATACGGGACTGGTGCACGATAAATCTGATCGGGGTTCAAAGTCCCGACGTCTATTGAAGGCGTTGGGTGCCAGTTCAGGTGTTTCCTCGTCATCTGACCATAAAAAAATAACGAGGTGCATGTGTGAATGTGTAGGTGTTCCCGGGTCTTTCCTTGGAGATTGACCCCGAAGATTGACCCCAATAGCCCACTGTGCAGCTCTAGTGCGACGTTAATTAACAAAAACCAAAAAAAAAAAAAAAAAAAAAACGTGGTTTCAAACATCTACCCGAATTAAAGAAAGGTTAGCTTACATAAAAATATAAAGTCGCACATATACTAACTTTCACTACTTCAACTCAACTCAGCTTTCGAGGAAATAAAAATACAACGCTTTGACACATTCAAATGCATACTATTAGGGGCACAGGACCTACATAAACTGCCTTCAATCGCTTTTGCGCAATCTCGATTCTCCAGTTTCGACAGACACGTCAATACCTAATCCAGCCCTGTTACCCTCCAGAAGGGATCATGTCGCGTTACACGCATTTTCCGTCCCGATGACAGGGACGCCGACAAATAACGGAAAGATCTCGGCAAAGGAATGTGTCGCCGTCCCTCTTAAGACAGTGTCAGAAGTTTCATTTTATGGCTCCTTGGAATGCGGGGGTCGACTCCTGAAAATTGCTTTTGCCAGTTGCTGTTTCCAGGCCGACCGTGGACACCACCGAGACTACGCAGTTATTGGATTTTTTCCGCTATCTGTGGATTCCTTTATGGGCTGCTCGATGTGTCTCCTGGTTGTTGAATTGGTAGATAGATGGTTAACGGCTTATCAATTGAAGTAAAGGCATGGGTAGAAACTTATGAGCCATTGCGAAAGCATATATCAAAACCTCATTGAGTGATATCAGTATGCCAAGCATACTGATATCTAAATATATTATACTATAATACTAAATGATTTATAATAATTTATATATTTTTTGTGCCAGACTTTTGTGAATTATAGCTGTAAGCTTAAAAAGAATAAAACTTAAAAGTGTAACTTAGTTCATGATCATTAGTTGTAGTTAGTTTATAAATATTTAAAGCTAATTTTCATAAACTAACTAATCTAAGATTTAAAAAAATTACGCTTGAAATTTCCAGCGTAATTTTATAAATCTTAGATTAGTTAGCTTATGAAAATTACGCTGGAAATTTTATACAATATAATTGTATTTTTATTGAAAAATTTAAATTCTGTAATACTTGAATATTATACTTTTATAATATTAAGTAAAAACAGTCTGGATTTATTTTAGTTGAGGCTTCGCTCACAATCAACACCACCTAAAGAGAGTGGACAAGGCCTTTTCACTGCTCGTTCGACGTCATTGTAAGAAGTGATACAAACCGGTTCTTGTCTTTTTCAGCCAATGAACGACGACGAAAGAAGAAAAAAACCGGTTTCTATCACTTCTTATGATGACGTCGAACGAAGAGTGAAAAGGCCTTGTCCACTCTTTTTAGGTGGTGGTGTCTCAATTCAGATCCAAATCTTCAAATAATTTTTTTTGTTCATCTATATTGCTAACTAGAGGCATTTTCTTAAAATATGCCAATATAAACATAATTGAACCTCATTTTGTTGAAGGCATGATAAAAGGTTCACCATGGAACCCAACACGAACACAGAAACAGTCATGTCTTATCAAGGATTTGATCCCAGTACAATTAACATGAATTAATTTAAAACATTGCTTAAATACCCAAACTTATCATTAAAAAATTAACATCTATCTACGAAATATAAAGTTTAGTTCCATCAAATATTGTTTTAGCAACCTAAAGAGACCAATGTTGTCAAAATTTATTTTACCCTACAACTAACTTTAAAAAAAATCCTATACCTGTTAAAGATTTATTAAATAATTTCTAGAAATTGAAATAAACATAAAAAATAGAATTAAAAAAAAATTCTACAGACTCTTCAAAGTTCTACAAATACAAATCCATCAAAAAATTTTTTTGCACAATTTTACAGTTCCTTTATTTCAATTGAAACATCTTCACTTTAGAATCAAAATGACGGTTACTTGCATTATATTAACAGTAACGGCAGGAACATGTTGCTAATGCAGAATTAAATGCGATGAAAAAAAATGGTACTTTAAAATGAGTACCTGAACTTACACGTGTTTCTTTGAGTACAATTGCATCGTAAATGAGCGATGAGCAGTGTGATTTAATATTGCTAACCCATCTTCTGTTCAAGCCATCTTAACAAAGCTAACTAACAAATTTAAAATACTTGTTCAGAAGATGGTTTTCCACAGTATTTGATGACGATTGCTTAAATGGAAATTGAGTTATTACAACTCAATTATATTACTTCCCATTCTTTTGGCACACCTTTTTAACATTTCTTCTGTTTATAAATTCTTCAAGTTGCTCTGGTAGTTTAACGGACAACGGTGCCTTAGGATCTGGGTTCGATTCCAGATAAGGTTTGGTTGTAATTGTCGATATTTATTAAAAGGGATTTATATAGGCTATCATCTATTCTTTTTATTCATTGTACTTATCTTTGAGTACATGTCTTTTTCAAGCTTGAAAGTTATACATTTGGAGGCATGATAAGCACCGAATGTACTCAAAAACGAATGTATTTTACTTATTTTTCAGTACCTTTTTTAACAGTGTGTTAAATTAGCTATGTGACATCTATCAATTCATCTGTGAGATCAGTTAAAACTAGTTAAAGTTCAATTTCCACAGACCGATTCGAATATATTTTCAGTACCTTGTCATTCCACTACGCAATAACTGAAAATTTTCTCTGACATGCATCCTTCTATATCAATAATCAAAAGGTTTCCTACTCTGGTTCAAAGCTCATTAGTTTCCAGAACAATGCATCCAATGCCAGTAGTCCAAAGTCCTTCGTATGCCACCATAACAAGCACACCGCCAAACGAACCGTCATCAGTTCCAACTTCAATAAGCACAACAACACTTGAAGACAACACGAAACAGCCATCCATAAATATACGAACTTGGGTCTTGTGTCGACCCTGAGCTCTAATTTCAGCTGGATGCAATCTTTATTTGTCGTAGGGCCCTTTGTTTTCCAGCGTTTCGGAGCTGGTCATTACAGGTGGTATAATTTCAGCAACTCTCCTGTAATTAGCGGGTGCTGTTTCAGCAGGGTCATGTCGTTCACAAAGAACTTTTAAAAGTTTCCTTGCAAATTATCCGATATTCTAGAACTAACCTTAAGAATAGATGAGAGCCGGGAATGGGAGAGCTGAGAATGGGCCAATTGGAAGGGTTGGCTCTAATATCGTATAAAGAGTAATATCTGAGTTTACTACTTTGAATGTTTAGCCAATTTTCGATGAATATGGGTTCATACCATTTCTTTAGTCATGATATTTATTTTTGTATTAAACTTGAAATTTTAAATTTCCGAAGAGCGGGAAAATTATCAGGAAGGTAATCTAACTTATATTTGCAACACATTCTGTTTTTTAATGTATTTGTTTTAAAATTCTTTTAATAGAAATAACTGTCTAACTGTGCGCCCAAATTTTGATTAAAAATTAGTTGTTTGTGGGAAAACTAACGATACACGAAAGAATATATTTATCGCTATCCGCGACAAATTACTTTATTGTTATAATATTTAATCTCACAGTTAAAGACTTAACAATACTATAATTCTATAAACTTACATTTTGCAAATGAGATAATTTCAGTTTCGTATTATTGAAAGCACTTTTAACAAATTTTTAATGACTTTCGTTTAAAAAATTCAGATTTTTCAAATATAAAATTATTTCCTTTGAACCATTTCTATAATCTAATTTTAAAACTATGTAGGAGGAAAAAAGTTTTTTTCTTTTTAATTTGAAAAATGCAGATTATTAGAAACAGGATTTTTTAAAATATAAAATTAAATTAAAAATTTGAAAATTATTCTATAAATCCTTAAAATTTTCTGTTTTCAGTATTGTTTCAGCCCTTAATGTATTCTTAAGGTATAAAAAGTTATAATAGTAGCACTTTTAACAATACATAAAAAATTAATTTTCCTGTAAACATTCTAAATTCGTTTAAATATCTATTAGAATGTACCACTATGCTATCTCCTTCTATCATTAAAAAAATCATTCTAAATAGAGGGTCACAGTAATTCAAACATCATTTTTTTTTCTTCTTCAAAAAATGGGATTAGAGATAAGTTGGAAATACTCAATTTATTTTTAACATATTGACACAAAATAAAATAGAAAACGATGTTTTGAACGACTTTTTAAGCTTGTCAAATTATTTTAAAATCGTTTAACAGGTGCTAAGGTAACCAGGAACTAAATATTGACTTTAATGTTTATAGTAAAAACATATTTTTATATTTATCTCCTTATTAAAATATAAATAAAAAATCGACTTTAAACTTGTTCCAAGTATCATCTTCTTTATATATATTTCTACGCGGTGATTGAAAAACGCTGTTTTTCTGTATGCTGAGTGGCAACAGTTTGTTTGTTTACGAAATTCTGTTGCGCCCGCATTTTTATTTTGCCATTATGTAAGCCATTTTGACGATTAATCTGTTCAATTCATTGGTAAATAATTATTTTGATGATGTCAGCTTAAATTAGGAAGAATATAAGCCTTATAAATTAAAAAATAGAAGTTTTGAAAAACGCTTTTCCCAACTTTCAATGAAGGAAAAATAAGGGTGGCGCCATCTGTTGGCAACAGTTTGTTTGTTTACGAAATTCTGTTGCGCCCGCATTTTTATTTTGCCATTATGTAAGCCATTTTGACGATTAACCCCTTCAATTCATTGGTAAATAATTATTTTGATGATGTCAGCTTAAATTATTAAGAATATAAGCCTTATAAATTAAAAAATAGAAGTTTTGAAAAACGCTTTTCCCAACTTTCAATGAAGGAAAAATAAGGGTGGCGCCATCTGTTGGCAACAGTTTGTTTGTTTACGAAATTCTGTTGCGCCCGCATTTTTATTTTGCCATTATAAGCCATTTTGACGATTAACAACTTCAATTCATTGGTAAATAATTATTTTGATGATGTCAGCTTAAATTAGGAAGAATATAAGCCTTATAAATTAAAAAATAGAAGTTTTGAAAAACGCTTTTCCCAACTTTCAATGAGGGAAAAATAAGGGTGGCGCCATCTGTTGGCAACAGTTTGTTTGTTTACGAAATTCTGTTGCGCCCGCATTTTTATTTTGCCATTATGTAAGCCATTTTGACGATTAACCCCTTCAATTCATTGGTAAATAATTATTTTGATGATGTCAGCTAAAATTAGGAAGAATATAAGCCTTATAAATTGAAAAATAGAAGTTTTGAAAAATGCTTTTCCCAACTTTCAATGAAGGAAAAATAAGGGTGGCGCCATCTGTTGGCAACAGTTTGTTTGTTTACGAAATTCTGTTGCGCCCGCATTTTTATTTTGCCATTATGTAAGCCATTTTGACGATTAACCCCTTCAATTCATTGGTAAATAATTATTTTGATGATGTCAGCTTAAATTAGGAAGAATATAAGCCTTATAAATTGAAAAATAGAAGTTTTGAAAAACGCTTTTCCTAACTTTCAATGAAGGAAAAATAAGGGTGGCGCCATCTGTTGTCGATTTTGAAAACTAGATTTCTATGAGCTTCATTTTTATGACGTAAAAATCAGTAAATTACACACCTCTGGTAGGCAAGATTTACGGTAAGCTTAACGTCATTTATGGCCAAAACAAACTACTAAAATAATGGGAGGTCATGCGATAATTGTCGCACAGGCATGTTAGTAAATTATAATTTAACATTTTTCATTAAAATTGGATCATTATTTTCTTTCTAGGTGTGAAAAAAACACAGATATTTCTATAGTTTTATTTAGTATAGATAAAACGATATTAAACATGCACGACTACAACATTTTAATAGTCATAATTATCTATTTGTACTTAATTGTGATACTACATGCTTGTTCTGCCATTTAAATTCAATAGTAATTAGACACTGTTGAACAATGAAATATTCCAATTTCATTTATTCGTGTCTATAAAGTAATCAGCTGCGCAATTCTAAGTTAAAATTTAATTAATATACTTTATTTTTAAATGTCCCCGCATTGTTCTAGATTTACTACATTTACAGAACAACGGAAAGGGAATAGAATATATTTTGTAAAACTTTATTCTTAGCATGTTTATGAATATTTCACCCTGAAAAAGTCCCTCGTATTTTATTTTTATGGTTTGTTTTGTTCACAATAAATAAAATACAATACTTGTACTTGCAGTACTTGGCTTTACATAAAAAAAATGAGGCTACCATACGATTTCAATACAAAAAGTAATAGAAAAATTTAACGGATAAGAAACTCTCCTAGTTTTTCGACTAAATACTTGTCCCTATACATACCATATATATATTTCCATCTCAAATAAAATCCCTATACATATTTGAAAAGTAACCTGTAATAAATGTAGTATCGTTAATTTCTCGGTGTATCTTTTGAGAAATACGATGTTTTTATTAATAAGAGAAATCATTATAAGATTTTAAACTACTAAACAAATATCTAATGACTGTTGGTTGTGCACCTAAAACTCCTTTTGTTTTTAGTTTTTAGTCTCACACTCACTCCTCTTTAATCACAAAGGGATAAATATTTGCATGAGAAATGTAAATCAATTTCCTTATTATGTTTCAAAATTTATTAACCAGGTGTTTACCTTGCATCCCGACCCCAAAGAACACAGAATCTTCTGGGTTTGAAACCTAAGGCTTTGTAAGAGAAACTACATGATCTAAACAATGGGGCGTCTAGAAGAGGGGGGGGGGGGTGGAGAGATGCTAATTTATGTATTCTACAATAAACCGAGTAATTAAAATCTGCTCTACGAAAATTTCTATAAAACTCGCGAATGTTGTATCTACATTTGAATCAGTAACTTGCTTCACCATGTGTTAAGTTATGCTTTAAAAATGCTTTTGAAATATTTTAGGAGATTGAGAAAAATATTCGAGCTTTAATCATGTAGCGTAAGAAGTGATAATGCAATTTAAGAAGTAAGGTAAGGAATATACACATGTTTGTAAATACAAATATTGACGACTAACAACAGGATGGCTGGTCCAATCTTTTCGTTATATGGATCGTGTAAATATTATACATTAGATTATATGCATCAGTCATTTTGAAAAAGGGTCAACTGATTTTTTCCAACTCCATTTTCAAAATCAGTTTTTTGACGGTTTCACCTTCCTATAACTTCCATATTTCGGTTCCATGCAAGAGGATCAATATGGTAGATGAGCGGCTTTGCATATTAAAATAAATTATATGGAGATACCCCGTTATTCATCCCAGACCCATCAAGCAATCCGGCCGGCCTACCACGGAAAAGTTTCAATTAACGAAAAAAAATTATGTAAATCTAAAAATTACATCAATACATCCCAGATCTTTATCAGAATTTTTTCTGGCAATTTATGACTGGCCCACCACGTCTACCGAAGAGCTGCTGAATAATGTTAATTTATTTGCTGTTTTTTGTCATTTAAATTCATCTTTTTTTCTGTTTGTTCTGCACACGTTGTTTATAGAAGTCTCTTAAACATAAAAGTTGTTAAAATGAACATTATTGGTTAAAAAATACTATAGTTTACCTTGAAAAACCCACGTTGGTTTTGAAAACGCGTCATCTTCTTATAAGAGTAAAATCGTTACGATTTCTAGTAAGTTTTATTTCTCTTTAAAAATAATTATATATATTTTTTTTAAAAAAAAGGACGGAATTACGTTTTATTTTTATTTTTCCTGAAAAATTTGAAAAAGTGAAGTTGACCCCGTTTCTAAATGAACGATTTATTTGCATGCAAAAGTCAATGTATAAACTTATTTATAATTAAATTCAAGATAATACTATTTTATATTGTTTATATTACTATAGTACTGATTGATTTTAAATACAACTCTTTTAATATGTCAGCGAAATTCATAAAAACATACGAAATATAATACTAATGTTTAATGTTAATTAAATAAAAGTAATGACTAATTAAATAATAATTAAAAACAATTCTTTTGTCGTTTCTATTTTTTTTTAATTATGCACCAGTTAATTCTTAAAAAGGGTTAAATATTTTTTATTAGTTAAAACATTCGTAATGTAATACATGGATTTTTTTTATTGTCTTCTTAAAATATGTCTTGTCGACAATGATTTAACCATTTTACTAGAAAACAAAGTAGTACACATTAATAAATATTAATAAACATATTACAAAATTTGCGGTGAAAGGCGATCAAGTTTAACAAACATTTTTTTAAAGATTTAATAGAGTACAATTCCTTTAAAACATCTTAAAGTTTTCCTCAAACAATTATAATCTATGTTTATTGAATATTCAAAATTCCTGTTTGCAATATATATTGATAGACATGACATGTGTATCATAAGTTCGGTCGGATTGACTACTTTAATTTATATTATTAATGTCCATTTTGATCTTAAATGCCATATATTCGAATTTGCATGTGATATGACGTTTCACTATTTCACTACAATGGAAATTAGAATTAAATACGAAAAATTCATATATTTAAAAAATCATATAAAATATTCATTTGAATGAAGGTCATGTCAAAAGTCGTGTTTTGGCATATCGTCGCTCAAAGCACAAAAGGTCGTATGTCAAAAATTCCATTTTTTTATTATTCCTATATGTGGCATGTGATGTCCACCAGTTGGCAAAATACCTCATGTCATCAGATAATACCACAGAAGGTACAACTGAATGTTACAAGGTTCTATCATTATATCATCATAAGGAAACACAAATTTTTTTTTGCTCTCCTGAAAAATGCTTGATTAGGACATGCGACCTTTTGCACTTTGAGCGACCATATGTGTTATGTCAAGGTTTTGTTTTAGTATAAGTGAAACGTCTAGTCACTTTTAAAGTTATATTTTTATTAGACTTATGACTGCAGTCCCGGACCCCCCCCCCCCCCCCCCTTCATCTATACTGAAGGTTAATATATATTGATTGACCGAAGACGGGCAGTCGAATTTGGCACATATATTCGCATATACACATACATATAAAAATTTAATTCACTTGTCCTTGATTAAATAATGTATTGATTACACAATATACCCTCGATCCAGAGATTACTCAAAGAATCAGAACAATTTAAAAAGCAAGAAATGATTTTCACATGAAGTTTTGATAATGTAAACAAAGCCTGAACTGTTTTTGTGCATGCCGAAAAGTCAAATAATTCGAAATTATTTTTGGTGAAAACAATATTTATTTTGTAACATTATATAAGGTTTGTGAAAATTTAAAAAATAATATGAACTTATGGTAAACCTGTTTAATTATTACTTTATAAAGTTTTATAGAACATACAATTTTATTACGCTTTTACGTGTTTTACAAAGTGAGTTTATTGCATAGAAAGCTTCACCAAAAATTGGTTTAATTTGTTATTTATTGACCAAAGTGGCTGTTTCAGGTATAGGAATACGTTAAGGATACAGTAGACTTTCAAAATAGCAAAAATCTATCAAATTTATGATTATTTGATTTTTTTTGCTATAAATAACACTATTGTTTATATTTATAAGCACAACTATACAAATGTCCCATCAAATGTGTATATAACCCATATTTTATGGCAAATTTTATTTTAATTAATACTTCTTTCACAAAACTACATTTTTCTCATCTTGTTAAATTTGAACGCAGTTAATATTTAGAAATGTTCCACGCGCATTACTTTTTTTTGGTTAGAATCTTGAAACATTTAAAAAATGATTCTACATACTTATAGAAAATAATTTTTGTATGTTTTTTATATGAAAGTTAAATAATAATTTTATATTATGAATATTGTTTGGAAATATCTGCATTTTCTACATTTTTTAATGAAATTCTGAATAAGTTTTTAAATTTTTTATAGATGTATATAATGTCAAAATGGCTGCAATAAAAATTATTTTCAAAACAAATTGCGCATGGAACATTTAATTTTTTCTTAAATTTATTATATATATATATTTTTTAATTAAAAAAACCTTTTTATTATTTTTAAGCCAAATTTTCCCTCATATTGAATGAGCATTATAAATACAGGATAATAATTTAAGATTGTTTGCTTGAAAACTAAAAAAAAGTTTTTGATAGCCCACTGTACCTTTTAAAAAAAATACAAAATATCAGTTTGAATTTTATAAATACCATTTTGACCTTTCATCAAATCTTATTAAAACAAAGGAATGGTTTTCGCTTTTTTTTTTTCAAATTAGAACTACCATAAGTGGAATAGCTTCGGTCCAGCCCTTTTAATAATGAGTGAAAAGAATTTTTAATGAACAAAACCCACAACATTTGCAATATTCCCTGTCTTATTCTTTTCATTTTAAACATTTTCCTCGTTTTAGAAAGAGAAAAAAAGAAGATTCTACTTAAAAATAACAATACTCATTCTTTGTTTGCATACTCATAGTTTCATTTAAATTCTAATTGTTTTAGGAATTGCATTAAAAGTTGAAAGTATCCGAAAAATGCAATTTTTTTTCCCCAAAAGCTTTGAAGATTTTTGTTTTGCAAAACAAATTTTATTATATTTACAATATGACTAATAAAATTATGTTTAATTTACTTTATGTAAACGACAAAATTCCACAGAAATAAAGGCTATTGTGTTTTAGAAGTAGTTAAATGTACTATAACACTTTTTATAAACAGTAAATAAATTAGTCATTGAAATTTTCGATTTTAATTGCATTTTACTTTGGGGTATATAGAGGATAAAACTCAAACGAATTAAATTATAAATATAAACACTGAGGGATTCTTTTGTAATTTATAATCCAATTAATTATTTTTCTGTATAACAAATTGCCAATTTTAATGTATTAAAAAACTTAGTTAAAAAGAATTTCCCACATTTGAAATACACATAACATTTAAACAATATTTAAATTAACCACTAATTCCACTCTAAACCATTCTATGTTCTCTACCTGTAAAAAAAATACTTAAAATGAGTACATGAACATACTCGTTTTTCTTTGAGTACATTTGCGTCTCATAAATGAGTGATGACGTACTCAAATTTAAGTAATCGTACTTTCGCAAAAATGAGCAGTGTGATTTATTATTGCTAATCTCAGCTTCTATTTAACAAAGCGACCTGATACACTTATTAATTGTTCAGAAGATGGTTTTCCACATCATTTGATGTCGATTCACTTAAATGGAAACTGGATTATTACAACTCAATTATTTTACTTCCAAATCTTTCTGCACACTTTTTTAACATTTCTTCTGTTTATAATTTATTCACGTCGCCAAGTGACCCTAGGTTAAAAAAATAAAACACATCTTCCCGCAATAAGGAATTCGGGAACTTAAAATTAATCTAAATAACTCTTTATTATTATTAACTGTTATCATTGCATTGCGAGTTAATATAAACATATTGAGCGTCATTCTAAACATTGGAATTAGGTTTGGTGGCAAAAGGTGAGTAAAGACTTACCTGTGCGGCACATCTTCCGAGTCATCGGACTTGTATTCTCTAGTTGGAGTATCTCGATCAATGTCCGGGGATCGTTTCCTTTAAAACTCTAAAATTAAACCTCGTCAACAACTTAAAAGTAACGCCCCCTTGATTGCTATTCGCTAGAATCTGTCGCACCTCCTGCATTTCATTCATTCGATTTGTCCAGTGTTAATTCTATTGGTTAGCATTACCACCGACAACAAACTTAGTTCTAAATATTCCTTCTTCACTCGTACGATTGGTCTAAAGATCTCCCTCAAGTAGGCTCCATATGCTATATGCAAATATAGTGTCCTCTCATTATAAAGCGAGAAGATATATACAAGTTTAGAGGGGTGTTCTCCATATTGCACTAGACATAGTCACGAATGTGACATATCAAAGTACTAAAGCAGTAATTTTTGTAGTGGAAGACATACATATAATTATAATATTCTTTTAAAAAAATATGTTCCCAGCAACGTTAATCCACACTCATTCAATAACTATATTAAATTTGTAAAAAAAAGAACTAATTCAGATTAGTTGAGCTGTTATTGTACTTTATGTAAAACTTTAAAAAGAACAGAGCTTAAGTTTAATTTTATAAATCGTTTATTGTTAACACACATAATATTCTTTATCAATTTTAGAAATGACGATCTTTACTTTATGAAGAGACAAACCAGAGATGAAGAACAAAAAGGGAAAAGAGACAAATTTTATTACAATTACAATGCATTCAAAATGACAAAAAGGTCTAACATTATTTTGCGAAATACATAAATCAGCTTTCTCAAAGAAAAACGTTGATATGTTCTCCACTAAAATCATGATATTACACATCCGATAAGCATACAAATATACATATAATAAATCAATATAAGAACCTAGTACACTACTTTTTCTGTTTTTTTAAGTACAACTTTGAAAATAGTTTTTATGAAGAACTAGTATTATCAAAATAATTATGAAAGTCTCTGCATTATACTTTTTCCAATAACAAACTAGAATATAATGCCTATTATACAATTTTTTAAATTTTCATTTGAACATTTAAGTTCACATTTTAATGAAAGAAGAAAATTATTATTAAAAATATATAAAGTTTATTAAAAAATAAAATAATTAATTTTTGAGTACCATTTCCATTATTTATTTAAAAAACTAAAAGAGAATTTTCTCAAAAGTAAAATTCAATTGAAAAGATTTTGTAAATTTTTACAAAATAGTCATGCTAATTTTTATATTTTAAAATTAAATATATGGTTTTTACTCTAAAAAGATGTATCAGTAGCTATAAACTAATTATGACTTAAAATTAAAATAAAATTAAAAATAGATTGGATTCAATTTTGTCAATATTATGCTTTTATAATTTCATTATAAATAAGAAAATAATTCGAATGCTTTTACACTTTATGTTGGCATACATTCTAGACATATAAGTATTTCTTTCTGACGGCAATATTTAATATAAAATATTGAAACTTATAGTTATTTATTATGAATACAATTTAAAATATTAGTAGCACAAACCAATTTTTTAAAACTTTTTATCAATGAAACACTGATTGTCTATTTAATTACATAGTTAATTATGAAACATTTTGGAAGGGTTTTTCAGGTTGATCAAATTTATCTCAATGAAAAAATACACAATTTGAATGTATTTTGCAACGTTTCCTTAAAAGAAGTTAAAATAAATTTAACATACTAAAATTACTTTAAAAGTTTAAAATAAAATTATATTATATTTATTTATAATATGTATGAGAATTGAAATATAAAAGTAATAAAATTGAAAAATCGCCACGACATTTCTGTACCTCTAGAGCTAGACGAGAATAGAAGTCATACTTGGGCAAATTTACAGAAGAGGAAAAAAATTTAATCTTATTTTTAACTAAAGCTTTAGTTAAAAATAAGACAGACTTTATAGCTCTCGCTAAATGCTTAAAAATATTTAGGTGAATTTTGATGGTATGGTTTGATTGAAAACGAACTTTTAAGACAAAATCTGGAATAAAACACAAAAATCGCCAAATTCAGACTTAGGTTCGTTTGGCTCTGAGGTGCAGATTTACCGAAGAAATTATTTTCCCTAAATGTACTGACCTTGAACAAATACTTCTAATGTTCATAAAATTATTTTTTTTGTTAAAAATAAATATATCATTCAATTCAATCTACAGTTTTCAGTTTCATATTTAACATATCTCTAAATATACACTTGTTAATTTACATAGCGAATACGCAGACATTCTTGTTTCAACGATATGTCATTGATTTCGCAGAAATCTGTTTTCAATCCCTTTATAATACATATTGAGAGAGGTTCCATTTTATACACCTTTTTATACATATATAATCGCAGTTCTCCAAAACTTACCATAGAACCTCAATGAGGAAACTTGATTAAAATTGCCACTTTAATTGCTAAAATATATAAATATATTTTTATCTGTAAAAATCATATAAATCTGTAGTTCCAATCTAAGTGGGAACAGAAGTTTAACTACAAAAAATTTGCAATTAATTCACAGAATTCTTATTTAAAGTTTTTGGAGTAGCAATCACGGTGTTATGGTGGTACAGTAAAGGAGTCATTATGGTATATTCGGTGTACCGGTTTCTAAATCCGATTACACAGAGTTGAGAGCAAGGTTCTTGGGTCAACTCATAAACTTTCGCCTCGCTATAAAACTACCATAGCTACCAGCTTGACTGTTTCGTAATCGCCAACCACAGTAAATAAGCACACGTTTCTAAAATATTTTTCACATTGCATAACTTTAAAATATCTTATGCGTAGTTTTAAAACAATATATACATATTGATTTAGTTACAACTTTAAACGCCTACAAATATAAAATGTTGCTCATTTAACAAACAATCGCATGTTTGAATTTAAAGGACGTTTTTTTTTTTTTGCTAAATCCGCTGAGCTAAAAAAGTTACTGGAGTGATTACTAAGCGTGCGCGACCGCATTAATCCTTTTTGAACCTATTCGGCAAAAAATAGTATATGGCATCATCCCTGAGCTAAGTAAAATCTGGAGAGTAGACTAAGCGTGCGACCACGATAACGTCCATTTCTTCCCAATGGGTGTCTACTCTCCAGTGATTATTTGAGCTCAGTGGCCATATATGAATTGAAATAAGGTTAAAATGTAACCAAGTGTGTTTTAATCCTTAATCTTGAGTACCAATAGATGGCTATTACGAGGCGTTCAGAGCTAAAGTTCATCAAGACCATAAGTTATAGTTTTGAGATAATCAAGGTAAAAGTTTATTAACACTAGTTGAATCCTAAAGTGATTTAGAGGACAATAATTTCATCTATTAGAAAATAGCAATAGCAGGGACTAATAATCTCTGAAAATATACACCATTAACAAGCATTAATCCGCAATAATTATTTTTTAAATATATTTTTAAACTTGAATCCAATTTAGCACTGAATGCTTCATATGTTTACTACTCTAATACTGTAAGCTAGAACTCTGTGAATCAAGTGAAATACGAATGTGCCAAATTAAATATTTTAGGGACTGTTTAATTACTGCTAACAAAGGTCTTAAAATTTAAATAAAGCCATTAATTTTTTAATTAAATCGTTAATGGAATGATGGGATACTTAAAAAACGCTTAATTGGCAACTTATTTAAATAACTAATGAATTATTTATATATTTAAATACACATTTCTTAACAAAATGCTTGCATAACATGTATTATATGTATTTAAATTTAATTTGGTTACGGCCGAGATCTCATGCACCTTCCCCATTGAGTATACTTTTAACGTGAAAGTTGTATTTATAATATTCGTAATCTTTTGCTGTCTACTGTCAGTGGTACTCATTTATATTGATTGTAAACAGGTCAACTGCCCAGTTTCACTGGACACATTTCACTTTCATACTTATATGGGTACCTGGACCAAGTAATTAACTTGAACCGGAATCTTAATTCAATGAATCTTAATCGGGTTAGTTTTAAATTCAACGAATCTTCTTTGAATTCTTTCGAATTGTACGTATGATCCTATAGTCTCATTACGAAATAGAAAAGTTTATTTTATAATTGAGCATATGTGTTCAAGTGCCCTTGAAAAGCTACAGACGTATTGAGATTATTACTCGAATACATTCGGTATCTCAAAAAACTTCTGAAAATGGACTCTCAGAAAAAGGCAATAGATTATTTTCATCATTATTCACAATTGGGCGGGTTGACTGCCAAGTAGAATAAGTCCCAAAACAGAGTCCCGAAATAATTCCCGTTTAAAGTTTGCAAGTCGCTTTAGCTATAATGTTAAGTGGAATTACATTTAACTTAGTATTGGTTAACCTATTGAACTGGGACTCGTACAATTTAGCCAATTGATATATCTGGTTGCCTAGTAATAGAAAATAGTGTTAGTTCATTTTATTATTTTTGTAACTTATACGATTTGGCAATATAAAGTTTGAGGATATAATATTAAAAAAAAAATTACAAATATAATCTTTAATTATTTTTCAAAACTAATATCTGCATTTGTCTTTTATTTATTTAATAGTTTGTAGTTTTAGCTACAAAAAAAAACCATGCGAATTTTTCGATGACCTCTATTTTTTTAATAATAACATATATACTTGTATTTTCTTACATTTTATTCCTTAATATATAAATATGAATCAGTCTTAAATAATGTAAATTTCTATATAAAATTGAACTCATATTTAAGTTTGTTTAAACGACCAGTTTAATTTTTTTTTTAATATTGAACTCTACAGACAAATATATTTTTTAAGTAAACTAATTATTAATAATCAAAACATTATCCACACCTTTTCGATATTAAAATCGTCAATGTGCAAAAGAAATAGTTTGAATTTTGCTCTAGGCGAAATGCAAAGTGTTTCAAACAATTCACCATAAATAACCTGAAATATGTAATATGAAAGCTTACCATAGAATAAAATTATTTTATATGTAACAATCTCATGCTTAAATTAAGACTAAAACCTCGTTGAAAACGACTCATCTGTAGATTAATGAAGATTACAGATGCGCATGTACAGATTCCTTCACATGCACGCATTCTCACCATGCATGTTTTTCATGTCTTATGTTTCACACTGGAAGCTGATATTTATAATCTGAAATAGTTTTCCTACTATTTCAGCATAAAAAACAAATTTTAATTCATGTTAATGGCCGAGTTCGAGACATGGTCTACTTTTATGAACATCATCATTCATTAAGAATTGTCCAAGTTGACTCGGAATTGTTTTGTATGTAGTATCTGAATCGTATCCGTTGCAAACTTACACAAACAAGATGAACGTTTTCAAATACATCGTATTACACACATATTTAGAAAACGAACTAATTTAGTCATATATAAAATCCCACTTTGCATGCTTGAACTAACTGTAATCTTTGGCAAATTTCGTAAACGAATCATCTGCCAATCGCGTCTTCCCATTTTCAAAGAAAAAGTACAAGACGTCCGATTTACACGATCGACCTTCGAAATGGATAATTCGTTTTGCAAGTTCCATTGATAGACATTCGCGCCACACTCGATTTTACTCACACAATCACAGAACCCTCTTTTCTGGCACTCAATACAAAGCATTCAAACTAGTCAATGCACCATGCCGAATCATCGCTTTTTAAAATGGATCATTCGTTTAGTATCATACATAAAAAAATTCCATGCTGTACCGTCATTCCCTTTGACCATCATATTTTATGCACGCAATCACTGTATCTATTTCTCTGGCACTCTCATCACTGAATACAAAGCATTCAAACTAGCTAATGCACCATGCTGAATCCTTGCTTTCTGGAATGGATCAGTCGTTTTAGCATTATACAAAAAAAATCTATGCAGTATCCTCACTCCCTTTGACCATCATATGCACACATCACTGCATTTCTCTGGCACTAGCATCTTAGAATACAAAACATTTAAACTAGTTAATGCACCATGCTGAAAACCCTTGCTTTTTGGAATGGGTCATCTTCCAGCATTTGATACTGGCCATAGAGATCTCTATGAACAGGCGTCCACGACCATCTTCTTTCACCTAACACACATTCTCAGTACCTCATGTCCTCAGAAACCTCAGCAGCAGTAAGATGCTGATGGACTGGAAGATATGCCAGCTGGCCAATCTTCCACTGGCAGCTGCGAATGAATAGGCTTGTTCGTCCACCGTGTGGGGCGAGGGGCATTCGATGAGCTGTCTGTGGTAGGACTGCCTCCTGCGTTCGCAGTCGTCCCTCTGGGGGCCTATGCAGGCCGCGTAGGCCAGGGCGTGGGGCACGTAGGTCTGTTCGAAGACCCCTCGGAAGAGGTGGGCCATTGGACCGTGGGCGTACACTGGGACGTCCTCGCCTCCGTGGGAGTCCCAGCGCCGAGGGACAGCGCTCTGTTGGACGAAGTTCTTGTCCTCTGTAACGGAAGGGAAGCATGTATCCATGAATCCAGGCAATTTTAATATGAGGTTTTATATATCCTCCTGAGACCCGAAAAATATATGTATTCTTTCAGTTACCTTAAAGTAGTGTTACCTTGACCCACACAAAAGCATATTTTAAGTCACTCTGGCAGCTGTCATGCAAATATAAAAGTGAATCACCATCTTTCCAACAGGTAGTGATAGGTAGAAATAGATAAGCAACGGGAAGGAGTGATTTTAAACAGTTTTATTTGTTTATTTTAAGTTCAAGTAACCCCTTCCCCTCCCCCCTAGGGTCCAAGTAACTCCAGTTTACGATACTAGTTTTTCTGAACAAATGGGCAGTGGAAATTATGTTTTTTGTAAAACAAAACAACAATAAATTATGAAATTTAAATTATGCTGAAGAACGCATCGATTTGAATAGACTTTAAGGTCACAATCACTGTAGAAAAATTTAATAATTTTACATTAAGGGAGACTCAAACCCCACAGCCGTAGAAGAAAGAGAACACATATTTTTTTTAACATGCTTATATATTTTTTATTATCTGCTTACCTATTTTTCGTCTGCAACATTCGTCATTTGCTCGAAATGAATTTTGGTCACGTCTAAAATGCTAAGGCTTTGTAAAAAGTTTACTTTAAACTAAATTGTTAATAGCTTTTGAAACTTTAATATTTGTTTTATATACGTATGAATAGCTTTTTTAAATTAAGGTATACATTATTTGTTTACGAATTATTGAACATGATATATTTTTTATGTAAATATTTTTTAGGTTATGAACTTAACAATAAGTTTTTTAAAACAATTAAAACCCAAATTTGGAAACATCTGTTCATATGTCTATAATATATTTTTTGAAATTAGTTAATCAATTAAATTGTTTTTTAAATATTAAAAATTGAAGGAGGAGTAGTGTTTAAAAAAACGCAAAAAACAAAAATAATTTTTTAAATATTTTTTTCTTTTGATTATTTTTTAAAAAGAGATGTTCTAGTAATGTAACAAATGGTATTTCTGAATTTTTTAATAAAAATGTCAGGATTTGGACGTTTCCTATTATAAAAGTTATGTAGAAAAAATTAATAAATTTAAATATAATGCACTTAAATTTATATTGTATTAATAAAATTACTATTTTCATATTTACTATTTTGCAAAAACATTAAAAAAATTCTTTCATTTATATGCATTAATTAAAGAAATATATGGTATTCATTTCAGATTATTAGATATTCCTATGTAAAAATACTTATTTTTGTATTTGAACTTGCCCAAATTGTCGTTGAACTTGTTAGAATTAAAAAATTATATTTTGGGATTTTGCTGTTTGAATACGCATAAAACACCGATATAAAAATTAGACTAAAACATTAATATAAATAAATATATGATCTGTTAATGTTATAAAAGGATCTCAAATAATTTATTGTATTATAAAAACTCATTAAATTAAGAGATGAGTTTCCCTGATTTTTCTTCTAGACGTTATTCTGATGAAGATAAATGCGCGTAACAAAACTGATAATTTGCCTTATGAAAAAAACTTATTCCCGTATAATACATGTTAATAATTATCTAATGCATATAGCCTATCTATTGATGATCATATCTCTTGTTATGTCATTCAGAAAGATCCAAATGATCCAATTTCTTATAATGCTGCAAGACTGATCATTTTTCTTCTGATAAATAGTATACGCCATTAGAAGGAACACAGTATTATACGTTTCTTTTTTGAAGATTGAATGTATTATTTAACGTTGTTGTGGGAATGGTTTAGATAGAGTTTTAATATATTAGAATAAGTGTTTTAAGGTTTTGCAGCTTATGAAGTCTTCGGTGATTTTTTGAGCAAACTAGATCTCAACAATGATTAACATATAGAGAATGGGTGTTAATAAGATAAACTAAACTAATAAATTCAAATTATTGGCTTCAGACGTTATTTTTTAAGTCTTTACGGTATAGTGAGGAGGCAGATGTCAGATTTATAGCCTTACTTTAGAAATCGAGCCGAAATTGATTTTTCAATTGATATGGGTCGAGTAGAACATAAATGTTAAATTTTTACTTGTTGTCAATTTTACATATAATTTTTTCAATGTATAGGGGGCCTCTAAAATTATACTAAACTAACAAAGGGAAATTGTTTAAAAGTCATTATTGCATGGGCTTGTAACATATCAAATTAAAGGTTTTTTGAGGCAGATTACGATATTGTATGTTAAAAGTTCATGCATATTATTTTTATGGAGCTATACCTTCAAAACCTTCATTTTTCTCGTCAATATCGTTTTGAATTTAATTTAACATGTCAATAACACTATGTTACATATCAAATTTAAAGAAATTTTATTAGATTTATGAACATCGTTTATTTATAACATTATATACATATCGATATTATTATTAGCTTTCTAATTAGAAAAGCGAGTGGGCGAGACACCCACGCTTATTGCAGTAACCAAAGAAGTGGCCAGAATGATTCTGCGCAGAATCCAAAGGATGACGCAATTTTCCGTTTATATTGCGTGTCTGAAGATGTTATGAGTGTGAAAAATCTTCGGTAGGTTTTATAAAATAGTTCAAGACATCATTATGGAGGACGAAGATATAAAAGTGTGTATTATTTGCAATGAAGTGCGTAAGGAAGAACTTTCGCGTATTACAAACGAGTCCCTTACAGTAATCAAGTCTTATTCCGAAAGATTGTAAATGACACAATCAATCGTGATATACTTGGGAGACAAGCTTTTGAACATTTTTTACAAGAACGCCTTTGTCACTCACAATGTCAATTACTGGGCTCCACAGACACGAAACAAATTTTTGTTTTTTAAAAATGCAGGCATTTCAAAACCAAGTAGAGTCGAAGGAAAACTGGTTAATCTTAAACAGGAACGTAACCTGATTTCTAGGCTACTTGTTGTGGCAAAGACTCGTCCAGATATAGTACTACAGGATGGTATTGGTACATACGAGTTCCACGGCTCTCCTCTTTCAAACTTCTATCCTGATAGCTATAGGCATATGCTAACTACTAAACATGAACTTGTATCGGAAATAGTATCTATTAAATTACCAGATGACATTCCAAAAATACAAATAACTTGTCCCAAGCGCGTGCTTTTGGTTGATGTCATGTGCATTGTACAATCATTACAGAGTTCTACCGACATAAACTGTGGACTTATGTTGGCAAACAAATTTATTAAGAAGATCAATAACATGGATACTACTTATGATGAGTTACGAATTCTGTTTGACCAATACATTGAAGGTTCTATGAAAGGAATAACACGTGAAAAAAGATTAGGTAAATCACTTGCAATTCACTACCATGTAACCGATAGCACAAAAATATTGAGTATGAAGAACTTTTTACTACATGATAAGACCAAGGCCGAATTAACCAAGTATCTCTCTGTTAAACTAATGGAACATTACATAAACAGTGATAAGGCTATTATAGTGTCTTATAATACAACTATGCTGAGCAATAGGAACCTCGAAAATGTTTTTACTATTCAGGATATGATTCAAGGTCAGCACACTTTAGAGGAGGCTGACCAACAAATTATACTCCATGCTATGGATGTTGCACAAAATGACCCACAAACAATACTTGATGTGTATACACTGGATACGGACATATTTGTGTATTGTATTGGTTTTTATAAGGTATCCCTCCGTTAACAACAGTTATTCGTATGAAGGAAGAGAAGCTTTCGATTCGTGACTCCTATTATCGTATTGGAGAAAAACATGCTGATGCTCTAATTGGGTGGTACATATTTAAGGGTTGTGACAACACAGGATGCTTTGCCACTAAAGCTTTGAAAATGAACTTTAAGACTTTTCTTGCATTTGCTGTATTTGGTGTAGAACATAAGATACCAGAAAATGTTTACAGACAAATGGAACGGTACGTTTGCCTGCTATACCGGAGTAAAAAAAGTAATCTGGAGTCGCAAAGAACTTCGATGGGCTATGTTTGCTAAGACTGGAAAAGAAGGTAGACAACTTCCACCAACTATCAGTACATTGATACCACACACACACACACAAACAGAGCGTACTATCGAACCTTGATTTTGAAAACATCCAATGTTCCATGTCCAGTTGTTCCCAACAAAACTGCATTTTCTTGGATCGAAACCGATAGACAGTTGGTTCCAGAACAATGTAATTTACCACCAGCACCGGAAGCTCTGTTGGCTCTGAGGAAATGCCAATGCACTGGAGGATGCAAAACCAGAGCTTGCAGTTGCAAAAAAAATAATCGGCATTGTACTGACCTGTGTCACTGCTTTGAGCACTGTGCTAACTTAGTTAATAGTATGGTTGATGATATTAATGATGGGTATATGGGTCTAATTTGAAATGTTATGTATTATATTTTATTTGAAGAGATTGTAACTGATGCTAATTTGAAATGTCTTAATAGCAATATATTTGTTGAAAAGTGTCATATTCTTTCATATAAATTTTTTTAAAGGGTTGCGTTAGAAATGTGATTTTTGTAACAATTATTCAAATATTGTCGGATAAACATTGTATTCATACAGTGCAGTAGAAAATCTTACCTTTAATGGATGAAAACGTAGTTTATAAAGTCTGAAGTATAGTATTTAATCTAAAATATAAAGAATTTAACTTTAATTGTTATTGAGATATTTAATTGAACTCAAAATTATATTGACGAGTAAAATAAAGACTTTTGAAGCTATAACTCCATGAAAATAATATGCATGAACTTTTAACATACATTATCGTAATCTGCCTCAAAAAACCTTTAATTTGATATGTTACAAGCCCATGCAATAATGACTTTTACACAATTTCCCTTTGTTAGTTTAGTATAATTTTAGAGGCCCCCCTGTATATTGAAAAAATTACATGTAAAATTGACAACAAGTAAAAATGTAATATTTATGTTCTACTCGACCCATATCAATTGAAAAATCAATTTCGGCTCGATTTCTAAAGTATATTACATCTGCCACCACACTAGTACTTAGTTAGAGTTCACTTGAAGTAAACTGCACTAATAAGCATGGCAATAAAATTTGTTTTGTGAAACTGGACAGTAGACATTGTTCAATGTCAATTCCCGGACAGTAGACCTTGTTCAATGTCAATTCACGGACAGTAGGTTTGTTCAATGCCTGGACAGTATACCTGTTTAATGTCAATGCCTGAAAAGTAGACCTGTTCAATGTCAATGCCTGAAAAGTAGACCTGTTCAATGTCAATACCTGGACAATAGACCTGTTCAATGTCAATGCCTGGATAGTAGACCTGTGCAATGTCAATGATTGGACAGTAGACATGTTCAATGTCAATGCCTGTGCAGTAGAACTGTTCAATGTCAATGCCTGTACAGTACAACTGGAAAGTGAACCTGGACAGTTTGAAACAAAATTAGATGTCCAGTTTCACCGAACAGTGGATAGTAGTGGGTCAATTGTAAAAATTACTAAATTTCTTAGTAATTGACAATTTTTTTTACTTGATCATAAAAGAAAGTCTAAGTTCATTGCTATTTTCGAGGATTAGGGGTCGTATAAAACGTCATAAACTAATTATATATGTCGAATAGGTACACGGTATTTGTCCCGAAACTCTTTTAATTGTTTTATAATATGTTAATTAACGTAAAATAAACCCAATTTTTTAGTGGGATTAGTTAGTTATCAGTTTAGTAAGTTTTTTTTAATTGGTTTATTTTACGATAATTAATGTATAATAAAATAATAAAAAGAATGTTCCGGAAAGGGCAAATACCGTGGAATGGTCCTAAAGGTGAACAATTTCGATAGCAATAAACTAAAATACCTGATCATATCACTCTCATATTTAAGAGTAATAGTCATGAGAAAATAACAGATTGATAAAATATGTTGATACTTAAAGCCTTAGTACTTAACAAGTAAATAAGAAAATAAACAAAATATATCTTTTTTGAGTATATTTTTTTTAATTTACTTTATTAAACTATTACAGCATAGAATGCCAATATATTAAATATTACCATTATTTTTTTCACAACATTGTGCTTAAAAGTTATTACTCACTTTTATTTGTTGAAACTGACCAAAAACCTGTCCAAGAAACTACTTGGCGCGTGTTACCATTTTAAGAAAACACTGTAAATATTGACTTTTTCTTGGTGAAAAGTTAAAAGCTAAACGCAAAATAGTTTTCCACTCTTAACGAAATAAAATCGTCGTTAAGATTCTATTCAATACTATTTATTATCCATTCTGTAACTAAATATTAAGAGAACTTCACCTTCTTTTAAACGAAGCATATCTTCCTATATTTCAAACTCTTTAGTTGGCCCTTTAGAGATTTTTAGTTTATAATAAAAGGGCAAAATACTTTATAAATATCCCATTTAATCCTTAAAAGATAATAGGCTTATGTAATCAATAATTTCAGATGTTTCTTATTCTTAAATAGGATCATCTACGAACATGTTTATCCCATATCGCGAGAGTGATATATGGTCTTTGAACTCTATCCCATTATTTATTAGCAAGATTATTACGATATAGGAAGTTATTGGTGAAGTTATTTTAATAACTGGGAGATAATTTGGGACGTGATGTTAATTAGACACGAAAGCAACTTTATTAAAAGAACCCCAAGTGGAACCTTGTGTTTCGACATTAGTGGAAAATAAATAGCTCCAGAGAATTGGGAATTGATTTGAACAAAATGTCGGGAAATGGAAGAACTTTCAGTGGGGTATAAAATTAGTTTATTTAACATGTTAATGAAAGGATTAGTTTTAAATTTTAATCAAAAACAGTTTTTATCTTATTTTTTTTTAAAAGAAAAAGCTATATTTTTAAATTTTAGTAACACAGCTTACACGCAATTGAGAATTAAGTGTAAATCGTTTGGTTATAAATTTATTGAAAATAAAATTTAATATTATGGAAAATAAGAACGTTACTTATTTATGAGGCTGTGAATTACACTATATTTATTTACTTTATAATTATTTCAAAATGTATTATCTAATATTAGTGTCTAAATTATTCCACCTTTAACCCTTTGCACTCCGTTTTCGCCGCTCAGGCGACAACATAACGACTAGTTCTTTTGGTTCCCTATTCTTTAAAATAAACGAGAACAGCCTGATATTGTGTTTAAAAAACATCGATATTTTTTTCAACTCGTTCTTTTGCAGATCCAAAACAGATTAGGTTTCTTTTTTCTATAAGCATAACAAATTCTAGGGAAAAGAACATAAGGACGAATAACTGTTCCGTAGAAAGAACGGAAAACGCAAAGAGTTCTTGGAGTGCAAAGGGCTGACATGATTGTCGTAGGATATCTTTGTCTCATACAGATTAGGGTTTTCTGCTACAGACTTCATAGTATAAAAAACCTTAAATTTGGAAGATTTGTTTCTTATCTGGATAAGCGAAATTATTTACAGCCGCGGAAAAAAAAACCGAACCACCGATGATTATTTCGTTAGTTTTTATAGTAGAGCTAAACTTAATATACCATTTTGTAGGGAATAAAGTCTACTATACATTGATATACAAAAAATATTCACAGGGGACTATCTTCATACTCGAATCCGCACCAACTTTAAAATTTTCAATAGCAACACCTACTTTTGATAGCGCAGAAATGTTCAAAATAATCCAAATATAAATTTTCGGTAATTTCCTACATTTATATGCAGGGATATTAGACGATATGTATCTATCTTATTTGAGGGTCTACCTCAACATTGGACAAAGTATTAGTGAGACTTCGAAATGAAGTACGCTGGTAGAAAATGTTTTGGCGTTAGCTGTGGTTCTTCTTTTCCCGTGGTCATTCATTCCCCCACTCCCGTATACCCCTCGCCTTTATATAAGACTTTAGAATTTTATGCCAACGCGATCACAGCGCTTTTAATCTGGTAAGTTTTGCAGATTTTAAATTTGTGTATGACCTCTTAAATGATCATTTGATGCACATTTTAATATAGCCAAAAAATTACAAAGAGGAAAATCATGAAATTTTAGATATGCATATAAAAGTTTTTCTGAATCTATCACTATCAAAATATAGCATGGTTGCAATTCATAAATTTTATGAATATTAATATCCTAATTTTAATAAAATTAAAAAATATTCATATAAGTAATGAAAGTTAGTGTATTTCATTTGGGTTGTTTAAAAGTAACACAGATAAAAATATCAGCTTAATAAAATTATTATTTCGAAAGATATGATTAAAAGTTTAAGAAATTCATTTAAGATTACAAGTTCTAAACTTTCGATATTCATAATTAAAAAACTACTAAACCAAATGACTTGCAACTTGACATTCAACGTTCAACGATAAATTTTGTCGTAGATTCTAAATATTGAATCAAAATTGGGTGTTGCTTTTGGAAATTTTAAAGTTGGTGCGGATTTTAATATGAAGATAGTCCCCTATGCAAATTTTTTGTATATCAATGTGTAGTAGACTTTATTCCCTATAAAATGGTATATTAAGTTTAGCTCTACTATAAAAACTTACGAAATAATCATTGGTGGTTCGGTTTTTTCCCCCGGTTGTACATTGAAAGATGACTTTTATAACTAAACCGGAAAAAGAAAACTTGCGCCGAAAGTAGAACAGATCAACTCTAAATATATTTAACTTCCATGATTTTCGTGGATTAGAAGATTCATGCTCGTCATTTTAACTAGTTATTACCATTCCGATCGCAAACATCCTACACAGTATTAGGGGAGAAAAATCCATGAAATTTAAACAAAAGTAGAAAATAAAATAAATGCTCCGTGTGTAGATATTACGTTCTTTCTCAAGATAATCCAGTTTTAAATTGAGTAATCTTGAATATTTAAGTCCATCCTCCCACACAATATTGTGGAGAATACCACTTCTTCGTAGATACACTGAGATATTAAATCTACGCACGCTTGAAGCTTTGTAGAATCTTACTTAATTGTACCCTGTAAAATCTACGCACCTGTGTTGACAGCTGTGAGATTTTCTCGGCCAGTGGGGAAGTTGTGATTGTATCCAGGACCATTTGCATACAACAGCGTAGTGTAAGGCATGTTGTCCACGTCAGAGGGTTTGTCATCCGTACCTTGAAATGTAAAGATTACTTATTAGAAAAATTTAATAAAGTGATAATTAAGCTTTAACGTAGAAGTCACATTATTTTGTAAAAATATTGGTTTGCAAATAGCTTTTAATAATCAATTTGTAATGAAAATTTTCTGCTTGCAAAAGGTCAAGATGCCTTGAATAGGAGGTGAGATGGACGGAAAAGTGACGTCAATGCTGTTTAAGTGCCGTCACTTATTACGCTACGCATTGTGATCACTGAACTTTAATTGTGACTTCTGGAATGCTCAAAACTTGTTTTATCTATGGGCACGTTGAAGCCAATGTGGAAGCAGCTATACTGAATCCCAAAATTTTGTTTTAAGGTTTTAGTATTTTTTTTAATACCATGGCAGTGTAGAAATATTAAATGTAGATAAATATTATATTTTCTTCTTATAAAATTAATTTTAATATTGCACTGCACTGACGTCATATCATCACCTATTCTAAAAGCTTTGGCTCAAGGTAACTAGTTTTATGTTTAATAACTAATTTTTTTTAATAACTTGTATAGTTAAGGACAGGGACAGGGTTTAACCTTAAATTACAGACCTAACACGAGTTTAAGTCAATTAACTTCATCAACGAATTTTTCTTTTCAAAACATTTCTTTAGCAAGAATATTAACTAAATTAAGATTTTAACATTTTTCGACTAAATACTGCTATGTACACATTATGCTATTTAATTGATTTTTTGTATTTAATAAATTAGTATTGCACATAAGTTAATCTCAAATTTACATTTAGAGAAAAAAAATTTACTATTGATCAAAAGTAATATTGTTAACTAAGATGTTTATCTGAAAAGAATTTAGTTGGAAGAATTTTCTGTACTTATTTTACAGTTGAAAATGGCAAAATAAAAATTAACGAAGCCTAACATAATAGTCAAAAGCATAGTGCGCAAAACTTCTGTCAAACCTAAGTAACCATTTCTAACAGTGTTGTCATTTTTTATCGATATTTTAGTTAAATGAAATAAAAATGAAGAAAGTACTTATAATATAATATATAAATTTCAGTTGTTTGTATGTTTTTCTTCATGTATATAACATGAATTTCAAAAAGCTATCACACCAATAAACAGTAAAAAAATTACAATTTCAGTTATGTTGCTATTTTTTTCAGATTAAAATACATTATTCATATTCTACATCATGATGAACTGTTAAAAAAACTAGTTATTTACACAAAAACTTTTATCCTGGGTTCTCCTAATTTTATTCTTATAAATAAAACAACTAGAATCGTGTGATGGAATTGAACGTAAGACTATACATCAACTAACACATGGAAACTTACGTGAAAGTAAACAAAACCTACCCACATACTCAACTCTCTCCAACTCTGACACTTTTATCGTGTTCTCAAACTTTAGTTATGAGAAAACTAAGAATGATGACAACAAAGTGAAAGGCAACGATTGATCGATGTACTTACAAGAAAAACAATCCATAGAAACACAAACTCAAGGTTGTATTAAATTACTTTTCTTTTAAAAGAATACATAGAAGCCTTAAGCTGTAGAATAACATGTATGCTATTGTACAGCACACGGCTTCTATATAAACGTTAAAATATCCTTTTAAAGTGTAGTATTAATAAGAAATTCATCATTTCCACTCGTGGAGATCTCTCAAACTGTGAATAATTTATAGGCATATGTGAGAATACAAAAGCACACCGTAAATTTTAAAAGCTACATTTCCGCAACCAGACGACGTAAAGAACCATTTTACAAGTCCTTGTAAAGGTGAATTTCTGAAGTTCGATTTGTTTAGCAAGATATGTTACTATACTCGGGGACAACCTAAGTTAAACCTCAAGCAGAAGCTATGATGAATGTATAAATATTCAATTGCTTTAGGCTCAACTTTGGTTGTCCCCGAGTATAGAAACGTTCTTCATTATACTTTTGTTTAGAACTTTTTCACCTAATATCACAGTTTCATCCCACTTTACCTGTGTAAAGGTAACCTTTTTCAATTAATTGAAGAAACTAGCAAACGATATTCAACCTGTAGATAGGACAAATTCCGTATTTGCGTAAAAATTCCCGTTGAATACTTGAACAATGTTAACCAATTCACGTTTAGCAAATTCAATGACGGCGAACGCCTTCTGTTGTTCTATTGTTATATCAACGTGAACAGACAATAAAAAGAAAATGTGTTTGTAGTGCAGTGAAGGACGCTTCTACACTGCAAAAAAAAGTACTTAAAAATGAGTACCTGAACGTTTGTTTAGTACAATTGCATCGTAAATGAGCGATAACGAACAAAAATTTCAGTAATCGTACTTTCTCAAAAATGAGCAGTGTGATTTAATATTGCTCATCTCAGTTTCTATTCAAGCCATCTTAATAAAGCGATCTGTCAAATTTAAAATAGTTTAAAAGATGATTTTTCACATTATTTGATGTCGATTGATTAAAAGGAAACTGAGTTATTACAATTCAATTATCTTACTTCTAATTTTTTTGCCACACCTTTTTAACATTTCTTCTGTTTATAACTTCTTCACGTCGCCCTTTTAGCTTAAAGGATAAGACTCTGGGCAGCGGTACCTGCAGATCTGGGTTCAAATCCCAGTAAGTATTGGTAGTAATTGTCGATACTTATTGAAATTGATTTATGAAGGTAGCCTATGTAGGCTAGCATCTGCTCTTTTTTATTTATTTTTACTCATTGTACTCATTTTTAAGTACGTGCTTTTTTCAAGAATGAAACTTATACATTCGGAACCATGATATGCCATGAACCATGAACCATGATAACCACAGTATTCAAAAATGAGTACATTTTACTTATTTTTGGATAGCTATTTTAAACAGTGCAATGCACCTGAACGCCTTCTGCTGTTGTATTGACATATCACCGTGAACACACAATAAACAGACAATTTGTTTGTTGTGCATTGAATGACGCTTCTATACTCGGGGACAACCTGAGTTGAACCTGAAGCGGAAACTATGATATGTATAAAATATTCAATAGCTTTAGGCTCAGCTTAGGTCGTCTCCGAGTATAGTGACATTTCTTGGCAAACAAATTAAACTGCAGAATATCCTCTTCATGGTGATTTGTTGAATGACACTCTTAAGTTTTTTGGTTGTGGAGATATATTCTTTCAAAGTTGAGATACTTTTTTTGTAATCATGTTGTTGGGATACTATACAATACTATTTATTATCCATTTTGCATTTGGATTTAACTTTTCACCAAGAAATAGTCCATATTTACAGTGTTTTCTTAAAAATGGTTACATGCGTCAAGTAGTTTCTTAGATAAGTTTTTGGTCAGTTTCAACAAATAAAATTTAGTCATATCTTTTAAGTTATATTTATTAGCATTCTATGTTATAATAGCTTAATAATGCAAATTACAATAATTACTCAAAAATATATATATATTTTTAATTTTTAATTTTTTTTATTTACTGGTCAAGTACTAATTTTGTTGTAATGGATACAGTATTTGTCTTTAGTTACTAGGCAACAGGCATAGAACGAATTTCTATGTACCAATCAAAAATCGCTATTCATATATCCTAAATTCGCAATGGTACTTTTTCATTGTTTCAAATATTACATTAAACGCATTGGGAGAGAAATAAATGTATTTTTTTTTAGTATTCAAACCCTTATTTTAAGTTATATAAACTGAGTTTTGACAATTCTGTTTTCCGAGAATATTTTTATTTTGCAATTTTATTATGCAAGACCATTTCTGGTCTGTACATTTTGTGTCTAGACTACTCACGATAACAATATTATAGAAAAACGATATGTAGTCGGGAAAAGTACCTTATTGCACAAACAGAGCATTTTGTATTTGAACTGTAATAAAACAATACAAATCGCTGCGTTTGGTCAACTCGAATGCTATGCGGAACATAAGTTTCATAACTAAAATACAATATTTAAACTAAACTCTTGTTTGTGGAAATATGATTGGAATAAGAAATGTTTTTTATTGTGTTTAAATTTTATTGTAAGAAGTACCGAATGCACTTTTATTTATTTAGGCTTACTGATAAACAATATCTAAAATAGTATTTTCCCTAAGGAAATATTTTACTTACGTTAAAAAAAATTAAATAGTCTTTGTATTCTAGTAATTTTTTTAAGCTTTACTTAAGTTGTTTTAAATGATTCTTTCACGTTTTCATAAACTGAAATCGCATCAAAAGAGAACATTTTTATCTTAACAATTGAAATTAAAATACAAATAATTTTTATATTTATGCTAACACTATTTGTCTTGTATATTTTGTTTTAATTTTTAAATCAATGCAAAATACAAGTAAAACATTTCGAAAGATAAATACGCCCTAACAGAAAGAGAAAAAATCCAACCATGCACTTAAAATAAATAAATAATTTTAAAGTTTATTTGCTTTACATTTCATAAAATATTAATAAATATTTATATTTTTGAAATAGATTTTCACCTATCCCTATTTAAAGGAATTAAAAAAAATTAATCGACATATATACCTCTCCCACTTTTTGTAATAATGGTTTTTAAAACAATCCGTAGATGTATTTATTGTTTGTATTAATTCTCTGAGAAGCGCGACAAAAACATCTAAGTTGTAAATTTATTTTCTATGAAATATAGCTTATTTATATTTCCTACTTTAATTACTATTTTGATAGAGATTTCCCTTATCAGTTCCTCCGATACTTTAGATTTGAAAAACGTTGCCACATTGAGTATTTTTTAAATTAAAAAATTATGAGCATTGTTGGACAATGGATATACACATAAGTACTATATATCTTTCGCTGTATTTTAGCAGGTTTACGAGATATTTCAATTTTTGTTACGGAAAATGTATAAAGATGCTGTATCAGGGATACAAACGTAGTGGAGTACGTGAAACCTTCTTGTGCGTGCTGCATTGGGTGTGTGGGTACTAGAGGACTTAAACCTGCGGACGTACTAATAAGTACACAAAAATAAGTCAAATTTACTCATTTTTTAATATATTCTACACTCATTATAGCTCCCAATACATGTTTCAATTTTGAAAATGACTTGTACTCAAAAATATGTACATTGAATAAAAAGGAGCAGTTGCTTGCCTACATAGGCTGCCTTCATAAATCACTTTCAATTAATATCGACAATTTTAACTTAGACTTACCAGGAATTGAACCCAGGTCCACCGTCTTATCCGTTAAGCTATCAAGGCGACGCGAAGAAGTTATAAATTGAAGTAATATTAAAAAGCAGTACCAAAAGAATGGGAAGTAAGATAATTGAAATGTAATAACTAAGTTTAAATTTAAGCAACCGACATCAAATAAGGTGGAAAACCATCTTCTGAACAAATATTTTAAGTTTATCAGGTCGCTTTGTTAAAATGGCTTCAATAGATGCTGAAATCATCAATATTAAATCACACTGTTCATTTATGCAAAAGTACGATTGCTTAAATTCGAGTACGTCATCCTCATTTACGATGCAACTTTACTTAAAAAAACAAGTACATTCAATTTTAAGCACTTTTTTTACAGTGTAGTTCGATTTAATCAAATAATACTGTATATTTCCATAATCCCTATATTTTTTTAATTATTTATTAAACGTAGTGTGATGTGAAATTTCACAATAGAAAATATTTCAAATTAATATTCTGTTAAATCACTCTGTCGCTAAGCCTAACTTGATGCTATCGTATTCAAATCTTGTTATGAGGTACTAATATTATTTTTTCTCCAAAGATGTAATGGCCGAGAGACTTAAGCGACCGCCCAATGGAGCGGGGGCATACATTGATAGTTCGAATCCCAGCTTGGGCATAATCCAGCATAAATAGTAAAAAATAATGAGAATTGTTATTTAGTTAAAATTATTTGAATAAAAGCAAATCTTTAATCCACATTTTTTTTTTCATTTAAATAAATTTGATTTTTGTTCTGCAGGTTAACATTCTCCTTTCATATAACGCAGCATTGCCGGGAGTCGTAAGCGACCGCACTTGAAAGCGGATGCATAGAATGCGAGTTCGTATCCATGCTGGTGCGAATTTTAGCATTTAAGCTCTGTCGGATTTCTCCCTTCCAACACAACCCAATCACAAAAGAGGAGGATTTCAGGCTTTAACATTTACTGCCGTTACGTAAACAGAGAACATATTATTGCTTTACTGTTAGATGCCATCTGCGCAAGCGCGCAATATACTTCCGTTTCATGTGGTTTTACCAAGAGACACCCTATTAATCAAACTGTAAGACGTTTCACGTCAATATAATTTAAGGGGAAGAATACTTTAAAAAAAATCATTTTAAGTATTTTTAAAAACAGTTTTTTAACTTTTCGGTAATGATCTTAACTTGAATAACAACTTGAGTTGAATTATTTCTAACAGTTTAGTAACGATTTCAATATTTTTCAAACGAATTGAACGATTAGCAATTTTTTTGCAAGCAATTTTTATGATTTTACAATTACTATTGCGTTAAAAACAATCGAACAAATAACAGTACACATACTTTATAAGCAAGGATAAAAATAAGTCATCAGAATTCGGTTAATCATTCTTGGAGGGGGGGGGGGAGAGAATATAAAAATTGTATTTTGTAGAAAAGTTCTTTAAATTTTTTATTCCTATATGCACCCTTGGAATATTTTGTCAGATTTAAAAATGCTAAATATATCATAACTTCAAAAATTAGGGTATTAAATTATTGTACAGTAGATTTTCTACTTTAACAAAAAATTCTTATTTACCCATTTTCAAGATTTTATACATTCTGAGACTTAAAAACTAAAAAAAATGCTAAGCAGTGGATAATTCTCAAAAACATTACTGGTTATTTTTACTTATGAATGTAAATCGTTTAAGATTTAACACTACTATTTTTACAAGACTGAAAACTGTTGCTATCTTAATCCAAAAATCTTATCAAACAAAATTAATATTCGTATTTAAAAGGAAATTAATTTCCTTAAGTATATTAAAATTAAGTTCCGTGATTGTGGATAATTGCATGTAATTATCAGTTATAAAAAATAAATTAATTTAAAATCCCTAACGGATTTAAGCAAACTTGAAAAAATTTCAGCTGAAAGGAATTAATACTATATTTTTTTTCAAACACAACCAGCCGTTGTCAGTTGAAATTTAAGCTCCTTTTAAATAAAGATACCATAAGACACGTGGGCTCGAAGAAGTCTTACATGTATTACGTCAGAAAGTAATTCCAATTAAAAGGCTTATCAAAAAATCGATATTTTGTTACATGAAATACCTTTTCCCTTAAGAGATAATTTATTTTTTATATTACCTCTCAAGCGCTGGGGATCGTTTCGAAGTAGCACTTATTCATTTGAAAGTTTAATCGCAATTACAAAATCATTTAGGTACAGTGGTCTTTCAAAATATCAAAAATGCATCAAAATAATTATTTGTTTTGCTATAAATAACACTGTTGTTTATATTTACGTGAAGTATAAACAACTATATTTACAGGAATTATATTTACATGAGTTTATATTTATATGAAATATATTTACATGAAATACCTTTTCCCTTTAAGAGATAATTTATTTTTTATATTACCTCTCAAGCGCTGGGGATCGTTTCAAAGTAGCACTTATTCGTTTGAAATTTTAATCGCAATTACAAAATCATTAAAGGAACAGTGGGTTTTTTCAAAATATCAAAAATCCATCCAAATTATTTTTTGTTTTGCTATAAATAACACTGTTGTTTATATTTATAAGCAAAAGTATACAAATGTCCTTTAAATGTGCATATAACCTTTTTTTTTAAGTTTTAATTACTACATCTTTCACAAAAGCACATTTTTTTCCTCTCATTTGTTAAATTTGAACGCTGGTAATATTTCGATAATAGTTCGTGCATTAGTTTTTTTGGTTAGAATCTTAAAATAATCTGAAAACTTATAAAAAGCATGCAAAAACCATTTTCTATATGAAAATTTAATAATAATTTTTATATTATGAATATTGTTTGGGAATATCTACATTTTTATTAATGAAAATCTAAATCTAAATAAAATCCATCTTATCCTCCAAATAAGTAAAATTCTTTTTAAAGAAATAATATTTTTAATTGTTTTACACATGAAAAAATTTATTTAGATATTGTAATACGGTGTAAAAAATGCTACAATAAAAAATTATTTGCAAACAAAAATTAGCATGGAACATTTAAAAATAAATAAATTTATTATGCGTTTTTTAAAGAAATTAAAAAGTTTTTATTATTTTCAAACCAAACATCTTCTCCCATGTTAAATGAGCATTATAAATACATGCTAAAAATTTCAGGGTGTTAACTTCAAAAAACCCTGTACCTTAGATAAAACTTGGAATATTTTCCCCATTGTATCTCTTATTACTATTAACAGTGTCATACATAAAGCTCCACAGCCCATTATGTAGAATATTCTAAAGAAACTTCCCAGTGAAACATTAAAATACTTAAAGTAAAGAATATTTCGCTAACCATTTTAATGTTACGGCGCTTCAAAAAGGAATATTTTTTATTGTTTCAATGATTTATTAAAATCTAGCATAAATATACTTTCTTCGAATTATCTCTCATTTACTTCCTATGGATAAATAAGAAGCTTTTATAAATAAGTGGTTTTAACAGTTATTCAAATTTCCATTTTTACTTGAAAATATCTGGATTTTCAATAATAAGACACATGGGGGAATGGGACAAATATCAGATATATTTCTATTATTTAAAAATTATTGAAGTAAGGGAACTAAATACTTCTAAACTGCTATTTTATTCTTGTGAAGTTACATTAAGAACAGTCAAACAAATGTTGAAATTAGAACTAACGAAATATTATTTTTGCGTAAATTCGAAAAATGTTTGGGATTATTTTTATACACTGTTAAAAATAGGTACTCAAAAATAAGTAAAATTTACTCATTTTTGATTATATTCGATGCTTATCATAGCACCGAATACATAAGTTTCATTTTTGAAAAAGATATATACATAACAACGAGTACAATGAGAAAAAAATAATAAAAAAGAGTATACGCTACCTTACGTAGGCTGCCTTCATAAATTACTTTTAATAAATATCAATAATTACAACCAACATTTAACGGGAATCGAACCCACGTCCTCAGGGATCGCAGTTCAATGCCTTATCCGTTGTACTACCAGGGCGACATGAATCAGTTATAAACAAAAGAAATGTTAAAAGGGTGGGCCAAAAGAATGGGAATTAGGATAATTGAGTTGTAATAACTCAGTTTCCATTTATGCAATCGACATCAAATGATGTAGAAAACCATCTTCTGAACAACTATTGTAAGTTTGCCAGGACGCTTTGCTAAGATGGCTTGAACAGAAGCTGAAATTAGCAATATTAAGTCACGCTGATCATTTAGAGAAAGTACGGTTACTGATATTTGAGTAAGTCATCACTCATTTACGATGCAATTGTACTCAAAGAAAAACGAGTAGGTTCGTGTACTCATTTTTAAGTACTTTTTTTTTTACAGTGTAGATTTAATTAATAATTTTATTAAGATATAAAAAACACAATTTGAAAACATTTTACCGAATGGAAACTAATTTTATTAAGTCTCATAAAATTCAGATCTTCATTTTATTGAGATTGTTTAGCGCTGCTTTTCCAATAATTTTATTAGTAAAAGTAATAAAATAATACGAAGCTATGGATCAAACACACTATTAAAGATTAAAGAAAATCTTCCTTTTCAATTTTAAGGATGTTAAATCTTCCACTGTCTACAAGACTTTCTTCTTTTTGAATGGAAGAACACTGCTAAAAATAGGTACTCATTTTTGAGTACATTCGAGGCTTATCATAGATTCGAATACACAAGAATTTTTGAAAACTACATATACTCAAAAATTAATAAAAAGAGATGAATTAAAAATGCAGTTTCTTGCCTACATAGGATGCCTACATAAATCGCTTTCAATAGATATCGACCATTACAACCAATACTTAACGTAAGGGTATGCCAAAAGAATGGAAAGTAGGATATTTGAGTTGTAATAACTCAGTTTCCATTTAAGTAATCGACATTAAATAACGTGTGTCTACTTATTTTTCTTTGAGTACAATTGCATCGCAAATCAGCGATGACGTAATCATTTAAGTAATCGTTCTTTCTCAAAAATGAGCAGTGTGATTTAATATTATATTCTGAACAACTATTTCAAGTATATCAGGTTAATTTGTTAAGATGGCTCGAACAGAAGCTGAGATTAGCAATAATAAATCTCACTGCTCATTTTTGAGAAAGTACGATTACTTAAATTTGAGTACGCCATCGCTCATGTACGTTGCAATTGTACTCAAAGAAAAACGAGTATATTCAGGTACCCATTTTTAAGTATATTTTTTACAGAGTAGTTTTTGAGATATGTTAACGCTCTTTCCAATAATTTTATTAGTATAAGTAATATGAAGTTATGGATCTCCAATACACCATTAAAAGAAAAACCTCCTTCCATTTTTAAGGACATTGCATCTTTCACTTTCTACAAGAGCCTTTCGAATGGAAGCAAGTATGCATTATTCCGCCATTTATTATGTCCAAGCTCCTCGCGCGAAGATAGCACGAAAAAACATCCATTCCGGAGATCAGGTAACAGGTGTGCGGAATCATTTCCCTTTCAGACTGTGACATCACCTGTCCCTGCGAATATTTATGTGCATGATGAAGTGGGCATCCATCTGTGGAAGAATCACAAATCGATCCGACTTTGACGCGCGCTTCCCCAGGATCTGATGGATATCTGTCTGGGAAAACGAATATTTCCTTGGCTCTCTCTCCTCCTCCCCCTCCCATGTAAATTGAGATCTCAGCTGAAGTACCTTGTAGAAGAGGCGTCGAATTTTGAGTTTTCAGAAAGATGACATAGAAGAATTTTTTGATACTTTTAGAGTTGATACTTCTTGTGATAAAATAAATATTCGCTTTTTGGGAAGGAGATTGCGAAAAATGTGAGAATATTAAAGTGTGGAGCGATTAATCGTATTGTGCAAGACGTGCTTTTTTTTATTATTTATGTGATGTCACGGAAACAGAACACGGGAGGAGAGGGGGGGGGGAGGGTTAATATAAAATGGCAAACTGAAACCCAATACTTTTATGTAATAGCCTACAATAAGAATTTATTATACGCACTTTTTCACCAGTGCAAGAGATTTGTAGAATAAAAAATCGAATACAGAGAGGGGTGTATATTTTTATTTGTCTGTTTTTAATTAATCGTATTATCGTATTGTGCAAGAGCGATTAATCGTATTGTGCAAGAGCAATTAATCGTATTGTGCAACAGCAATTAATCGTATTGTGCAAGAGCGATTAATCGTATTGTGCAAGAGCGATTAATCGTATTGTGCAAGACGTGCTTTTTTGTGGATTTATGTGATGTCACGGAAACAGAACACGGGGGGGAGGGGTTAATGTAAAATGGCAAACTGAAACCCAATACTTTTATTTAATAGCCTACAATAAGAATTTATTATACGCACTTTTTCACCAGTGCAAGAGATTTGGAGAATAAAAAATCGAATACAGAGAGGGGTGTATATTTTTATTTGTCTGTTTTTAATTAATCGTATTATCGTATTGTGCAAGAGCAATTAATCGTATTGTGCAAGAGCAATTAATCGTATTGTGCAAGAGCAATTAATCGTATTGTGCAAGAGCAATTAATCGTATTGTGCAAGAGCGATTAATCGTATTGTGCAAGACGTGCTTTTTTGTGGATTTATGTGATGTCACGGAAACAGAACACGGGGGGGAGGGGTTAATGTAAAATGGCAAACTGAAACCCAATACTTTTATTTAATAGCCTACAATAAGAATTTATTATACGCACTTTTTCACCAGTGCAAGAGATTTGGAGAATAAAAAATCGAATACAGAGAGGGGTGTATATTTTTATTTGTCTGTTTTTAATTAATCGTATTATCGTATTGTGCAAGAGCAATTAATCGTATTGTGCAAGAGCAATTAATCGTATTGTACAAGAGCAATTAATCGTATTGTGCAAGAGCGATTAATCGTATTGTGCAAGACGTGCTTTTTTGTGGATTTATGTGATGTCACGGAAACAGAACACGGGGGGGAGGGGTTAATGTAAAATGGCAAACTGAAACCCAATACTTTTATTTAATAGCCTACAATAAGAATTTATTATACGCACTTTTTCACCAGTGCAAGAGATTTGGAGAATAAAAAATCGAATACAGAGAGGGGTGTATATTTTTATTTGTCTGTTTTTAATTAATCGTATTATCGTATTGTGCAAGAGCAATTAATCGTATTGTGCAAGAGCAATTAATCGTATTGTGCAAGAGCAATTAATCGTATTGTGCAAGAGCGATTATTCGTATTGTGCAAGACGTGCTTTTTTGTGGATTTATGTGATGTCACGGAAACAGAACACGGGGGGGAGGGGTTAATATAAAATGGCAAACTGAAACCCAATACTTTTATGTAATAGCCTACAATAAGAATTTTATTATACGCACTTTTTCACCAGTGCAAGAGATTTGAAGAATAAAAAATCGAATACAGAGAGGGGTATATATTTTTATTTGTCTGTTTTTATGTATATATTGTGATTGAGAAAAAATGGCACACTGTAAAAAGTTACTTAAAAATAAGTACATGTACATACGCATTTTTTTTCTTTGAGTACAATTGCATCGTAAATGAGCGATGACGTACACAAATTTAAGTAACCGTACTTTCTAAAAATTAAGCACTGTGATTTAATATTGCTAATCTCAGCTTCTATTCAAGCCACCTTAACAAAGCGACCTGACAAACTTAAAATAGGTGTTCAGATAATGGTTTTCCCCATTATTTGATGTCGATTGTTTAAATGGAAACTGAGTTATTACAATTCAATTACCTTACTTCCCATTCTTTTGGCACACCTTTTTTAACATTTATTCTGTTTATAACTTCTTCACGTCACCCTGGTTGTTTAACGAATAAGACACTGGACTGCGGTGCCTTAGGATATGGGTTCGAATCCCAGTAAGTCTTGGTTGTAATTTGTCAATATTTATTAAAAGTGACTTGTTAAGGCAGCCTATGTAGGCAAGCTATTGCAATTTTTTTTTAATTTTTACTCATTGCACTCATTTTCGAGTACATGTCTTTTTCAAAAAATGAAACTTATGTGTTTGTAGCTGTGATAAGCATCGAATGTAATCAAAAATGAGTACATTTTATTTAGTTTTGAATACCTATTTTAAACATTGAAGATTTTTTTAAAATTTTTAAACTTTTATAACTTGAAAACTAATATATATTTTTAAAAAATTGATAGGCATTATATTACAAATATGGCTATCCATTCTACTAAAAATTATAATTTGAAATTTGTTTCTATATTATTTTTCTCGCACACAACATAAATACTGGCAAGTTTCAACTTTAACCTAAAATGGCTTATAATATAAGCATTCTATTAAAATAAAAATGCCATTATCGTATTCCGCAAACATTTCTAAAAACACTCAGCTAATTTCATAATTATCCTAGTTTAAATTTTACCAATAGTGGCAGCTACGTTTTTTAACAATGAAGATATTATTGTAAGATAAATAATAAATTACCACGCTATAAAACGGAATTTCCATTTATTATTAATTAAACTCGAGAAGGATATTTCAGATGATATCCATTTGTTTTTCTTTTTAAAAATATCGTATTTTTTGTAAGTTAACTTCAGTTCAAATAGCAAAAGATGAAAGGAAAAAAATATGTATAAACTAAATAATTAACAAAAAAGAAGGTTTTAGAATTAAAAAAAAACCATACTAAAAATTGTTTATGTATAATTGATACTTGTTATTTTATACAAAGCTAATAAACCAACTAAGCATTTATCTAAGAAAATAAATGTCTTTAAAAAAATTCATAAGAATATAAATATGATTTATTTATTTACTTAAGCACTTATTTTAAAATTAGATGAGTAATAGAAATCAAACTTTAAAATAAATATTTTTTTTGCTTAGTAATTTTTTTGTTGTTTACCCACAAAGTAAACTGACATTTTAACGAAAAAAGTATATTCATAATACCAAGAGATTTTTAATTAATAAAAGTTTCTTAGAATTAGTAAGTTTTAGTAGATTAAATTATATCATCTAAAAATTATAAATACAAAGAGGAAAAAAATGTCTAAAAATTTCCTCAGTAATCAGTTAAACTAAATTTACACAAACCTGTTTACGATGCATTCATTTTAATAATAAGGAATGCTAAATTTTAATTATAAATGTTTGCTAAATTTTAATTATAAATGTTCTCTAAATTTTAATTATAAATGTTCGTTAAATCTTAATTAAAATGTTCGCTAAATTTTAATTATAAATGTCCATTTAATTTTTATTGTTAATGTTTGGTTTGCTAAATTTTAATTGTAAATATTTGCTAAATTTTAATTGTAAACGTTTGCTAAATTTTAATTGTAAATGTTCGCTATGTTTTAATTATAAATATTCTTATTAATTTTTAAAACCTGTCAACTAAAATAATTTTTTTAAACCTATATTTAATTACTTTTACAAAATGATGACACTTTAGAAATAAAGATCAAGTAATGTTTTCGAAGTCAAAAAGACAAGTATATTACCTGAAAAAAATGTTGGATAATTTTTGTTAAAATTCTTAATACGAACTGACATATAGACATAACACATATGTAATACTAAATCTAAAATGCATATTAAAAACAGCAGTGTACTGCATACAACATTGAATTTTTCATGGAAAAGAGAAATTTAGCTAGTCTAACTTTTCCCAAAGCAATGGAATATAAAAGTATTAATTACGTCAAACTCTATATTCTTTTAGTGTTTTCAATTAATTTAAATACTGATGTCATAATTTATATATTTAATACACAGTGCAGTTTAGCTGGGATTTTTGCCGTACAGCGTATTTAGGACATTGCATGCAAAACCAAACATGTAAATATATATATATATATATATATATATATATATATATATATATATATATATATATATATATATATATATATATATATATATATATATATATATATATATATATATATATATATATATATATATATATATATATATATATATATATATATATATATATATATATATATATATATATATTAGTTAAGCACTTTACTAAAAAATATTAATTCTACCCGTTTTTGCAAAGCAAAACTTTAATGTTTCCAAAAATATCCCTTTCATTTTAAAACTTGAAAATCCGAAGCTCAATAGAAATACATGCTTTTGCCAAACGTTTGATAGGACTATTTCTTAAGTTTTGTTGTGTTTTCCTCATTTTCTTTTTCGCAACTTCCCATATCGTAGGCCAGTACTACAACTGGCAACTACAAAATTAGCATAACATGGGTTTGTATGGAGTTTTGTAAAGACAACTGATTTATAGTTATCTAGTTATAGTAATAACTAGACGATTAAAAAGAATAAAAATTTGGTGTAAACTTATTCTGGGCTTAGAGTACGATAACTACTGTGTCTTTGAATGTCCTACGATTTAAAAACTGCAAACCACATATTACGGGTGCAAAGAAATTTAAGTATTTTAATCTTTGTAATGCCAGGATTAAGATATTTATATATATTTCTTAGTCTATATGAATAAATCAAATTCCTTTTAACAAATTTACAAAACATTAAAAATAATCGTAGGAATGACAATCTAACTTTTTCTGCCTAATACTCTCTAATAAAACAGTTTGGCTAGCAGTCAGAACCTAACTGAGTGCCGACTTGACAAAAAGTAAAAATATAGTGAACTTATGATAGTAGGGTTGTCGAATTCGCTAATAAAATACTAAAAAGTCGTCTAAAATATCTAATAAAATATACAGGCGTGCATACGGGACTGGTTCACATTAAATTTGATCGGAGTCCAGTGGCCCAGCGGATAAAGGCGTTCAGCTAGTAATCAGAGGAATGCTGGTTCGAATCCATGCGATGGACTTGAGAAAGAAGAGTAAAAAAGTAGTGATCTTGCGATTGAAGGGTTGCCAGCTTAATTACAAAAATACTAGAAAGTCGTTCGCAACATCTAACAAATTATACTAGCGTGTATACGGGACTGGTGACGATAAATCTGATCGGTGTCTAATGCCCTGACGCCTATTGAGGTTGCGTCGGGTGCCAGGTCAGGTGTTATCCTAGTCATCTGACCATGGTTAAAAATACGAGGAATTGTTCCAAGATATTTCCTTCGAGATAGATCCCAAAGCGTCGCCAATAGCTAATTCATCCAAACAACCACTCTAATAAAACAGTATTGGAGGAGGGAGTTGGCGACCATGACGTCACGTGACATATAAAAGGAAAATGGTATAAAATGGCGTAAAAAATTTCAATTAGTGGAAGTCTACCAACCGAAGATGGGGTTTCCTCTCTTTGGGTAGCCGCCGAAAGCGAAGACGTGAGAGTGGTCCGAGGTGACCACCATGAGGGTGTCGTCGGACCTGGTCATCTCCAGGGCAGCGATGACGGCGTCCTCGAATGCCAGGGTGTCCACCAGGGCACGGTGGGCGTTGTTGAAGTGGTGCGAGTGGTCAATGCGCCCTCCTGCAACGAAAACATGGAAGGTCGATTATTCTGAGTAGTATTTAATTGTAGAATCAGAGATAAGTTAATAAGTTACTTTCTATTGCTATTCAATATTGGGTGTTAAAATCCATGTGGTTACATTTTCCTCTTCTTTCAGACATAGGCGTAGGAAAAGGAAGAGTTCAGAGAAACCAAACCTTCGTCCCATAGGATTTCGAGTCAACATTTTCTACCAATATTCCAAATAACATCTTAGGTACAAAATATTTGTCACAAAACTTACGAAAATTCTGTTAATTTCTCTTTTAAATAACAACAAAATTGTTAATTTCTTAAGATATTCATGCAATTAACTAGGTAATTATATAGTTATTGTTACTAATTAATAAGTAACTGATAATTATCGGCTAATTAATGGGTAATTACTAATTGGTAATTAATCGTTAATTACTAATTGGTAATTAATAGTTAATTACTAATTGGTAATTAATAGTTAATTATTAATTGATTCTTAATGACTAATTATTAATTAATATTTAAAAGGCTAATTACTAATTTGCATAACTGCTAATTAGCGTTTATTTATTTTTTTAGTTAATATATTTTATGAATGGAACTATACTCAGGGACAACCAAAATTGATCCTAAAGCAATTAAATATTTATACATATCATAGATTCCGCTTCTGGTTCAACTTAGGTTGTCCCTAAGTAGTTGAGCCATACCCCCTCCGCACATAATTTTTGAATTGCTACGCCACTGACTTCAGTACCAAATTATGTGAAAAATCGTCCCCTTTTAATATAGTTGTAAAATTATTTGTTAGTGGGCCCAAAATTTTATATCTGCCGTCAGTTTTACGTCGAAATTAAATTAATATGAAAGTATTTAATATTTCAATTTTAAACAAAGGCCGGAATGTTTTAGAAATCAGAGCTTATAATTTCCATTTAGTGATTAGAAACTTGCGAGTTTCGATCGATGGTGGTTCTGATCCGATTTTCCACATGATGGAAATTAGTCTTGAGTTTGCATAAGTGCCTCCGTAATGGAGATTTCGAAATCATCACTGTACTACTTCTTTGTGTTTTCATCCAAAGCGAGAAGAAGGTTTAAGTCATTGAAGAGTTAAGTCTAGAAATGACGTCACTTTTGATGATGTCATCATTGACAGGATCTCATTTGACTTTAAGTGACGCATTCGTTAGTTCTAATCTCTTGATGGTTACTAAAAATATTACCTCTTATTAATTCTATTGGCCTTGGTTTTAAACAATTATTATAGCTTGCTAGTTGCTCGAGGCAAAATGTCTCAGACCCCGGCTGTTTAAAATAAATTGATGATATCTTGATTTTTATATAATTTATTAAATTTCCAAATGTATGCATACATTGGTTTTATAACTTATCAAGTTATCAAAGTTGCTTGTGTAATAGTTTAATTAAGAATGGATTTTTTTTGTTTAATAGCGCTGAATTAACCTTTGTCAAGGGTAGTAGTAACTCGCCAGTGCTGAAGAGCTGCAGAATTGCCTATAATTTTTTTTTAAATATTGTCTTGATATTTTCCATGCATAACATTATTTTACCAAGTTGGCAAACTATTGGAAAACACAGTTAAAAGTCGTCTGATATAAATTATTATTGCTATTACAAGTCATTTTTGTTGGCTTTTCAAATACATGGATAAAGTCTCTCTCGAACTAAAATTTATATGAAAATTAATATTTAGCCGTAAAAATTCTTTAAGCTTTTAACATCAACATATATTTTTTTATTCTTTTAATGAAAGCTAGTTGTTTAATTACATGCAACAATTTTTTTTATATGTTTTGTTATTACTTTTTTATTAAATTTTAAACTCTGCACTTTTTCGTGTTTCAAAAGAGATATCCGGATTAAATTAGTAATTGTTGATAAATTTAAAAAAAATGTGAAATAAGTGCATTCATGAAAAATTAGTGAACATAAAAAGGACATAATTGGAAAATATTAAGTGTAAGTAAACAAAGAAAATAATGAAAATAATTATAGACTTTTTATTAAAATCGAGTCTTTTCAGTAAATTATTAACCTGTTAGGCATTTTCAATTATGTCCTAATAGTTTAAAAGTGTCATAAGCATGTGTAATGGTGGATGTGAGATTATCATCAGAATCGACAGGTGTTCAAAGTAAAAAAGTACCTAAATTTAATATATATATAAAATTATGATATTTTTTCTTTTTGTTTAAAATTAACTTTATAACAACAATCGAGCTCAGATAATTTCCTTGCAATCTCATTAAAATTGCCGAAACGAAAAAAAATATAGAATATAAACTACTTTGTAATAAATTTCGGATAATTTTAGTAATAATCAATTTTTATTTAACTAGTGTCTTGATTTAAGTATTTTAAGGATATAATCAGAGTATTAAAATCTCATTCATAATAGTTATATCATTTATAATAGTTTTAAACATTCGATTCAATTTTAAAATTTATAATGTCAAAATGGCAACACTTCATAACGTTCAAATTCAGGCGCATTCATAGAGTAATGATACAAATAGAGGAATAAAAATGCTGATTTCCGTGTGTGCATCATTGAAACCACGTGATTTGTGGAAATGCCAGTTCATTCATGCGCCAATAATACTTGGCAGGCCTTGGCGACTTTCAGAACTAAGCGAGATCGAAGTATTGTAATATGGTTTTGTGTTTAATTTTGTATTTAAATATCGTTTTTTTGAACGAGTGGCACAATTTAAGGGAGTTTAACAGATATATTAAAGATATTTTTCTTACTTTGTACTTTTGAAATTTTTTGCGTTACGTTTTTATGTAAAAAATTTATCATAAGCGAAGTTCTTTCAATTGTTATTTTGTATAGTTCAATAAGAAAATATGAACAATAAAACCGAAGAAATATAAAGAGTTTCGTTTTTTCGAGTATTGAACACAAAGAAAATTATATTTTCGTTTCGTTAATGAAGAGTAAATATTTAGCGCAAATTGTTTGAAAATAAGTAAATACCTACATATATGTTAAGAAGTTGCATACGAACAGAACGCTTTATCACCAAAAAGAAGAAAGTGTGCCAAATTTGAAAATCCTGCAGATGTCTGAACGCCAAATGTGGCAGCGCTAAAACCACGTAATGTTTTTTTTTTCTATGTTGAAACCGCGGCCTCATGGACTTATTGGGCTCACTGAACTCTAACTCTAACTGCTGGAAGGCTCAAACCTTGTTTCCTCTATGGGCGCGTTGAAGCCAATTGAAAGAAGCTACGCTGGGCCCCATATATATTTTTAAGTGATTTAGTGGTGCTTTTATTACTATAGCATTGTAGAAATATTAAATGTATATAAATATTATATTTTCTTCTTATAGAATTAATTTTTATATTGCCAAACAAATAGTTTTGGCTCTTGCTTTTTATCTACTTCGACTTGCAAATGACTTTCTATTTGAATAGCAGATTGCATTTAACATGGGTTTAAAAAGAAAATTGAAAAAAACTCAGCCAAAAGCAATACACGTCGACTTATTTTAACATGAAAAATATACGAAATATTGCGGTTGCAAAGAAAGTGGGACACATCATGGCTGCTTCTACATCGGCTTCAAGTCAACAAAATGTCTTGCCCTATCCAGAAGTTACAGTTAGAGATCAGTGATTGGGCTACTAATGGCAGTTTATAATTTAGTTGATGACAAAAACGTTTTCAAAACCGGTTTCCAGTTTGTGCATAAGTCAGAGATTTATCTACCAGCAATAACTGTGACCGAAGCGCACCAAATAAAAGATTGCGTAATGATAACCGGAGACTATATTGTATTTTAATCTGTCAAAAACTAGAAAAAGATCATCTTACTAAGTAAAAAAAAATTGGAACAGATGTAGTATAGGACATTTGGCGCGTTTTTGTTTTTGGCGACGAAAAATTGCCGTTAAACAGCGCTATGACGTCATAGGGTTGCCAGATTGAAAGTCGCCACAAGAATCGGAACATACCAACAATGTCAGGTGGGTTTGCCGTACTATAAATTTATCGCCCCTAGAAACACGCCAAAATAAACCTCCCGCGCCAAATGTCCTATACTACATCTGTACCAAAAAATTATAATTAGTTTCCAAAAATGAGTAAATGCAACTATAAAGACAAAAAATACGTTTCGATGCGAGTCAAAACTAATGGAAAACAATAAAGAGTTTTCATATATTTTCTCATTCAGATCCATGTTAGAAACAACCAGCTAAGTCCATTTCCCCCATTCCGAACATGAATGGTGTTGTTTTCATATGGGAATATACGTCTTTTTGCATGCATGTGTGTCGCAAATGCATTGCGTGACCCGACTGGTCCCGGCGGAGTCCCCTAAGTGACTGGAAAACACGGACTCCAGTCGAGTTTGAAACAGTCGGTTCGATACGGATGTTTGAAAGGTTAGATTAGTTTTCTGTATTCAGAAGAGACAGGAATGTTAAGAGATACACTGTTAGATAGGTTACTTTTTTATCTTATAAGAATAAAACATAGTTTCAGAATAAATTGCCCAGGAGTTCAGGATAAAGTCAAAGTAACATAAATTAATTTGACTTTTTTCAAATAAACACTTATAGATTGGTCCCGTGGATTGGTCTGAAGATGTGTGAGAGGTTATTTTTTTATCTTATAAGAATAAAACATTGTTTCAGAATAAATTGCAAAAGGGTTCAGGGTAAAGTCAAACTAACGTAAATTAATTTGACTTTTTTCGAATAAATACTTATGGAATTGTCCTGTAGTTTTGTTAGTTTTCTGTGTAGTTTTTGTCATTTTTATTTAGGTGTAATTTTATTATGTTATGTGCCTCTCCTCTTAAACCCGAGTAAGTTTGGGGAGGATGTATTTTTAGATGAATCAATATAAAATTGGTATATAAATATAGAAAATTAAGTTATATATTTAAGTTGAGTAAATATTTAAAAATATCTTTTTAAAAGGAAAATAATCGTGGTAAAATAATGGATTTAAAAAATAAATACGCAGGCATATTTTGTTAAAAAATTTATATTTTTAAGTAAAAGAAACGTCCAAGCGATATATACACTGACCTATGGACAAACTGGACCTAGCAGGACCTGATTTTGTTATATTTTCTTTAAGTAAATTAAAATTAACCGTTAAGAGCTCAAAGTATAACAATTTAAATGTTATGGTGTTGCCAGTTTGGTGCTACAAATTTTAAAATGAATATAAATAATAATCCATATCAATAATAATCTGATTTTCTCACTATGATTTAATCACTTTGACTATCTTTAAGAAGTTTGAAACCAACCCAGGTTCACTTTAACGTTCTTAAGAGATCTTTAGGGTCACTAATCAGGAGGCGTTCAAATTCTGTAACAGCGAGTTAAGTTGCTTCCAGGTCCAGTTTGTGCAGAGGTCCCCCATATTATTTAGAAAATGTAACTGACTTTAAATATAAAACAAATTTGTGAACATTTAATGTGTGTATTTCATCGCTGATACAAAATGAAATATACAGTTTTCTCTGAAATAATGTGTCCATTTCTCATTGCAAGAACAAAAGATATAAACTTATACATCGAAGGGCCTGAATACTAGCACATCTACTTTATATCATGCAGTTCCCTTCGAGTACGCAGAACTGCCGCAACACGACGTGAAATGGACTCCTCTAATGTGTGAAGGTATCTTGGGGTCAATTCCCACAATGATTCTTGTAAATTCCACAATTCCAGAATAGTGCGATGTGATGGAAATCTCTTTTGTCATCATTTGCACACCATATATATGTTGTTCCCATATATGCTCAATGTTCATGTCTATGGATTGATGTTTCCACAATTGGATGCTGAAGCAAGAATAGTGTTCCTGGAGACACTCGGTCGTAAATCTCGGCGTGTGTGGTGTCACATTGTCCTGTTGAAATTGTAGGCCTCCAGTGACCTAGTGGATAGAGGCGTTCAGAGGATTGCTGGTTCGAATCAGTGCAATGGACTTGACAAAGAAAAGTAAAAAGTAGTTATCTTGCGATTGAAGGATTGCCAGCTTAGTTACAAAAATAGTAGAAAGTCGTCCACAACAACCAACAAATTATACTGGCGTGTATATGCAACACCGACTCAAAGACAAGGCCGTGCCTCACGTGACCTTTCCGGAACTGACGTCATCACGAGTAGGCCGTGGAAGCTGGTCGAAACGGAAGATTTCGCTTCGCTGATGATGATGTTTTTTTTTTAAGCGCGAATTTCTTTGTTTTCTCAAAATGGGTGAAAATTCCGTGTGCTTTAGTCTGCGATTATTATTTATTATCTGAGTTATGGTTTACAAACGAGCTGTGTTCCCAATTGTCAGGAAAATTACACGAAAACACCAAAAGTTCAGCTGTTTTCGTTTCCTAAACATCGGACGTTACGCAGAAAATGGATTCGTGTAATGCACACACACACACAGGGACGACTTTACTCCTACATATTACACCAGGGTATCTATGATTATGTTTATAATTTAATCTGCGTTCTTTAATGTAAATTGATAACATGTAGATGTCAGGTTTAAATTGGATTAAAACATCACTGGTTTTAAAAAAACAACAACAGGGAAGTATTTGAATTTGTTATTACTAATACAATTATTATTATAATACAATTGTTATTAACCGACTGAACAGCGCGCCAACCAAAACTCCAAAATAAAACCGATATAAACTTTAAATTAAAACCGCCAAATCGCGCACCATGTCGAGAGGTTATATATTCGACGGTTATGTTTTTTTTTTTTTAATTTATGTATGTTCGCGCGGGATTTCGGTTCTACTTCAGATATTTGCACAATTTTTTTGTTGTTGGATAAGGGCTGTTTCACTTGGGAGCAATTTGAAAAAAATATCGGGTTATCCGGCATTCAACTATCTCTGGAATTCTCAATTAACCGGACCGTTTGAAAAAAAATATTGTCCGATTTCAAAAATTCTTTTTTTGTTGGTTAGAGAAAAATCAACTTAGGCAAAATCTGCAAAAATAATCGGTTATCCTGCTGCTATATATCTGGAAATGTCGATTTTTCGGAGGTTTTTTATACAGTTAATCCGATTTCATAATATTTTCACTGTTTAACAGAAGTGGTTTAACAATGACATTTCATTTAACCAACATTTATTGGCATTGATAGGTATTGTTTTACAATAAACACGGTTGAGCAGAAGTTGCTACTTGAATTTCTCGGTGAATAATAAGAGGGACGAAGCCCCCTGCTAAATTAAAAACCAAAAAGGGAAAAATAAAATAATCTTTCTAGAAAAAAAGAAAACCGACTTTAAGGAAAATGCGCTAAAAAGTAAAAAATAATTTTTAATTCTACGAATGAGTTGAAAAATTTAATTATTGATTATCAATTTTATATTTAGTACAACTTTTTGAAGTTGGTGCCAATTTACAAAAACTATACCCAAATTTTGGCGCCGATTTCAAAAAGTTGTACTAAGTATAAAATTAATATTAAATTTTTCAACTCATCGTAGAATTAAAAATTATTTTTTACTTTTTAACGCATTTTCCTTAATGTCGGTTTTCCTTTTTTCTATAAAGATTATTTTATTACTAATACAGACTGACAGTCCTTGTGTTTTGGATTTTTACATAAATGTTGGTGAGTAAGAATTTAAAGGAATTGAAAATTCAATGCCTGTTATTGTATACCTTTCCGGCTATTGTGCTCATTCGGCGATGAAAAAAATAAATTGTAAATATAGTTCAAAACAAATGATTATTTTATTGACAACACCTTAAAATGAAACTATAAATATAAATTAATTGAATCTCTGGATAGAGGTGGTTTAATCTACCCATCTGCAGATATTGTAAATGCGGTAAGTTACAATTATATTGTTATGTAAAAATTGCTTTTAAAAGAAAATGAGACCAAATTTTTACAAATAACTGATCACCGCTCATTTGTGGTTGAAAAAACTTTGGAATTAATAAATTGTAGTGAATTTTGTTTTGTTGATGATCAATATGAAGCGGACCATAGTTATGAGGGTGTTTTAAAACTAATATTAACTTCAGCTACAAAATCATTATTAAAAAACTATTGCAGGCCAAAAAAATTATATAAAAAATTCAAATTGAAAAAAAGTTTAAAAAAAATTGAGACATTGAAAAAAGGGATCAAAGTTGTGGAAAAGGTCCAAACATATAAAATTGCATAACTGTATATAAAATTCAGTTCAATAAAGAATTTTTGTTAATTTGGTCTTTGATACTTTTATTTTCATGCTAATGTGAGTATTTTTTTGGGTATATATATTTAAAAATCTTTAATGAAATGCAAAGGTAAGGTAAATAATGTTTAGGCAACGTAACAGTTAATTTTCTAAAGAAAAAATGCTATTCATCTACTCGAAATACCACGCGCTTCAATCGAAGAAACACAGCGGGGAAGGAGAATTCCAGCCTACTCATGGTGACGTCACAAATCAGAGGCATGGCCTTGTATTTGAGTCGGTGTTGGTATATGGGACTGGTGACGATAAATCTGACCGGGGTCCAATGTCTTGACACCTATTGAGGTTGCGTCGGGTGCCAGCCTAGGTGTTGTCCACGTCATCTGACCATGGTTAAAAAATACGAGGTATTATTCCCATATCTTTCCTTTGAGATAGGCCCCGAACCGTCGTCAATAGCCCACTGTACAGCTCTAGTGATACGTTAATTATTCAAACCAATTAAACTATGGCGGCTGTCCTTTGAGCGCATCTCCTCCGCTGGATGTGACCTACTGAGCCTGTACCCGCAATGGCCTGGCTGGCGAGAAACAGTGTGCCGAACATTCCGGGAACGCATAATGCAAATTGTAAACTCCTATGTAAATTCTGCGGATATATATATATATACGGCGATGTTTCAGTTGTTCTCTCTCCGAGTCGATTATTATTTACAGCATGTCTTGATTTACGTTTTTGTCATTAAAGTTTATGTTTCTCTAAACCCTTGTTTGACTTAGCACCAATACGCACCACCACTATGGCACAGAAAATATAATGTGGCTGCCCATCTCATCGGACAGTCACACAAAACCAAACCTGTTGAAATTGTTCAATCCCGTCGGAATATACACAGGATATGAGGGGGCGTGAGTGATCTGAAAGGATGGTTACGTACCCCGGTCACCTGTCGGAATCGTCCGTATTCTGTTTAGGGGTTCCATACCATGTCAAAAACATACGCCCCGTCCTGTGACAGAGGCTCCACCCACCCTGTTGACATGCAGGGTCCTTAGGTTTACGGAGTTTTCTCCACACCCGTTCACGTTCCTCAATACAACTGAAAACGCGACTCGTCAGACCAGGCAACGTGTTTACAGCCCTCAGCAGTCCAATGGCGGTGTTGGCGAGCAAAGGCAGGGCGCATAGTTTTTGTAGTTGCAATCGCATGAAAGGTACTAGGGTGGGCCTTCGACTCAAAACCGTTGTACAGTTTTGCACGCAGATACTTATTGATGCCCCAACATTGATATTTGTAGCGATTTGAAAAAAAGGTTTCCTTATTCCTCATGTTCAAGGTTCCTTCTTGCGATGGTGCGCTAAAATGCATGAGGGAATACCATATATATGGTGTACTAATATTGTCAAAAGAGATATCCATCACCTCGCACCGTTCTGTAATTGTGGACTGCCCTGGAAGTATCATGATGGGAATTGCCCACAGGATATCTATATTCGTAGAGTTAATTCCATATCTTATTGAGGCAGTTGTGTGCACTCTAAGAGGACCTAAATAATATTAGTTAAGTCGGGCACATTTTCTAGCTTTTCAATGTAATGAAAAAAAAATTACTAAGTACAAATTTTTCACCTACTATAGAAACTGGTTTAAAAAAGTCGTTTGACTTTATAAAAAATTTTAATTTATCATTATGTTTTTTTCTATATATATTTTTGAAGACGTAACGTAATTTCTAAATGTAATATAGTAAGAGTCCCGTCTACTATATCCAGTTTGTAATGATAAAACTGATATCAAATGTAATTGAAATAATATTTAAATGGATTATAAAGCTTAGAATAAATATGTAAAACAAGAAACTTCTATAACATGAATACAAAATTAGGAAAATATTTTTAACACTAATGATAGAAGTTTCAAAACTTACAAAACGTTTTTTTATTAAAAAAAAATAATTCAAACGTTTACACCTACTCTTTTTCCCCAAAATAGAATATTTATAAATAAAAGTCTAATAAATTCAAAGATATTTTATAAACTAAATATTTTTGAAAATATAAGGAGTTGGTAATAAAAATAGAAAAAAGGGAACATTTTGAGTGTTTTCTTCTTTCTTTTCAAGAATGAATATGCCTCTTATCAGTTATGAATCCCTTACTATCTTCAGAATTCTTTGATGCGAATGTGTTTGAAATCAAAAGCGCCCTTTAGGAAGCAGCTTCCAGTTCATCTTCGCAAAATTTATCGTTGATGTTGCAATTTCATAACTTTATCGCAAACTGGAAATTGAATCAGGTATTTCATTTAAAGTGATGCGTTCGATCCGTTTCAAATTGTAAAAAAAAAAAAAATGATGGAGTAAACTTTTTTTGGAACTAATGGCACTTTTAGAAATGAAAATGGCGCAAAATGGAGCGGAAGCGAAAAATTCCTGCCGATGAGTGTAAATTAACATTGAGTTAAAGTGGGGTTTTTTGTGAATTTAGTATTGATTTTTTTTTACTTGAACAAATTGGAGATTTTTTGGTGGTTCTTTTATTTACCAATATTTAAACTTTATTTTGATTCTTTGTAAAAAGTTCTGATTTTTTAGGTAATTTTTTATTTGATCACTAAACAAATCAAAATAACAGAGTTTGTCGATAGATAACGTGAAAGAATAAAATTTACTATGTAAATATCACACTATCTCCTATTAATTTATATAAAAAAATATGTGTTTTAATAATTTCTTATATCAACCTTCCACGAATTTATTCTTGAAGAATAAATCAGAACATATAGAATAAATCATTCATAAGGAAATCTAAAACACACACATTTTTTCATCCAGACCAATATTGCAGATATATGGTTGGTTACTTTTTTAGGAATTTCGTTGAATATGCAGGAAAATCATAATTTGGATTGTACACATTCAAACCGCTGATATTAAAGCTGCATTGTATATTTTAAGTATTTTAAGTCTTTCCTGTATCTTGTGAAATTGGAACTTTTAGTCCATGCAAATTCCATAACATTCTCAACTATTTTCGTATTGAAAGTTAGTCTCATATTAACTTAAAGATTATTTATATATAATAAACTTTTGACACTTGATGCTGTTTATACTTAATTTTAGACATTTTGATAAGGAACTTAAATTATGTTTAAAGTTTCTAATATAAATTTTTATTTAAAAAAGAGCTATAGAACTTTTTCATGTTATGGAAATCGTCGTTAGTAAAACACAGTTATATAACTTTTTGGCTAAAGTAAAAAAGCTTTGTTAAAGATGATTTCTTACCTTATTGCAAGCATTTAAAAAAATTATATTTATTAGTTATTTTAAACAAATAAACACTATGCCATAATTAATATTTTAGGTCTTTTCGAAAAATATGCTTATTAGAAATCACCTGAAATGTTCTTTGTAAGATGTAAGATGTATAAAATTTATGACCACCGACCATTTTTTCAAAAATACTGTGTAAATGTAACAATTTGTTTGTTCAGTCGCAATGTATATGGTTGTGTCCTATCTATTTACGAATTAAACCCTACTTGATTTTGCAATTATATTTATTACTAGCAATATGGCCCGGCGTTGCTCGTGGTCACTTTGCGCAGTAAGAGCTGCGCGATTTTGTCTTGTAAGCGTAGCCATGGCATATCACTCTATGTGCACTGTGAAAAATAAACTTTATCCAAATCCAGCTTTATTAAATTACTTTGAGTATTTTTTAAGATACTTAAATCTATTTTTATGTTCACGACTTTACATTCTATTGCGACTATCTACTATTTAAACTGATGTTTTTGTAAAATGTTTCTTTTTGTGAAATAAAAATTCCTAAATTTTTTTTTTAATTGCATATTTTTTGTATAAAACTTAACCATTTAGTGACAATAAACCCATGTAGTAAACTTCATATTCATTAATTTTATTATTGGCGGCGCAATAATATATCAAAGAAAAAATATTGCATTCTTCCAAATTAAAATAATTTATCGTATTTGAAAAAGTTCTATAACTTTTGAATGGTTGCAGATACCCACATGAAACAAAGTGCAGATTTTAAACTAAGAAAAGTGTGTTCAAATGGTGCAAGTTTCATAAAAATCCGTGCAGTAGTTTTTGAGTTAAATCCGGACAAACAGACAGACAGACTGACAGACAGACAGACAAAAAAAAAAATGTGATTTTCGGAATTAGTGCATCCTAATTCGTGTAGAAAACTCAAAATGAAGGGTTTTGTTCGATTCCACTGACAGACACTCCATTCTTATATATAAGTATTGATAGTACGGTTCTCTAGCCGGCAATTATCCAGGCACAATTAATCGGTTTTGTGATCGTTACAAGAATGTGTATTGGCTGCACAGCAGTATCCCTGTGGTATCCGAGATGAGTTACAGTGCTATAGCAATCGGTTTTGAGATATGAATCTCACAATGTTTTGAATACGAATAAATGAGATGCAAGGTAAACAGTGAAAAACATCATTAAGAAATTATTAATCGTGTTTTTTCTTTGCTCGCTGAGGAAAACTAATTATTATGACATAAAACTTTTCCATTTCATCTGTGAATTTCGACTAATTTTAATCCCGTACCAAAATTAAAAATGATTTTTTAAAAAATATTTTCTAATTAATAAAGAGTATTTTGGCATAAAAAAATAACAAAATAATGAAATGAGATAAAAAAAAACATAATAAAATATTTTAGAGAAGATTAAAAACAATGTAGCGGTAAGAAATAACAAATAAAATTTATAAGTTTTCTTAGATGGATGACAGCCAAAATAAAAAAGTTAAAAGCAGCAAAATATCGCTACAGAAAAAGCTTTCAGTCAATTTCCTCCCCAATATTTTTTTCAGTCAGATTGATTTTAAAACATCTTTTATCACAACACACATCGGAATATTCTTCAACATTTCTCTTTCAAATTCGCAACGGCAATTTAAAAAAAAAAGAACTTTTGCTGCAAATTTACAAACTTTCCCTTAAGTTCGAATGGCTTTCTTATTTTGACAGCTCATTCGGAATATATTCTGGTGAATAGGATCGAGATATGACGTTTTCAACAATGGTGCCGTGAATAGGAAGCGAAAAGCGTATGAATGAGTACATATTTCCCCGTCGATGCAATACGCCTCAAGTGGTTATACTCGATTTCTAATGCTGTGGTAATAGTCTTACATTTTGTAGATTCGCTGGGAATTTATGGGTGATCGTCTGCATTTAGGAAATTTATTCTTTCGCTCCAGGCACTGGAAAGCTGCGATAAAGATAATTGCTTTTCGAAAGCTTTTAAAGGGAGCTTTTAACTGATCGAATTAATAATAAAATTATACTTTCTAATATAAATAAAAAAAGTTAATTTTCTAGACAATATTTGTTTTAAATGTAGCTTTTTAAATATTAAAATACTTAAAGGAGACCCGAGAAATAAATTCAGAAAAAAAAAACTATTTTTTTTCATAAAACCAGTGTGTACAAAATTTTAAAGCATTAAAAGAAAGAGAACATACGTTTATTTAGATGTTTATATATTATTTATCATATTTCTACATACTTTTGGTCTGTAATATTCGTCATTTATTCAAAAAAAATGGAACATATGTTTATTTAGATGTTTATATATCATTTATCACATTTCTACATACTTTTGGTTTGTAATATTCGTCATTTACTCAAAATATATTTTTTAAATTTTGATCGCGTTTAAAATGCTAAGAACGTTTTGTAAACAATTAACTTAAAACTAAACTGTTAATAGTTTTTGCAGCTTAAATATTTGTTTTATAAACGTATGAATAGCTTTTTTAAATGAAGTTATAAATAATTTTTTTACCAATTAATAAACATAAAAAATTGAATATTTTTTAGGTTGTGAATTTAAAATAAGATTTTGAAAACAATTAAAACACAAATCTGTAAAAGTCTATTCATACATATATACTATATACTTTGATAATACTTCATCAATTAAATTTAAAAAAAAAACATTAAAAATTGAAAGAGGAGTAGTGTTTTTTAAAAAGTATATTTAAGCTTAAAAAAAGCAAACAAAAATTAATTATTATTTTTATTTTTGATTATTGTTCAGAAAAAGATGTTTTAATAAAGCAAAAAAATGGTATTTATGAATTCATTAATAAAAAAAATAGGATTTGGGACTCGATTCTTCATTAAAATATTTATTCACAGAATGTCCAATATTTTTAAAACTCACATTTTAAAGATTTATAAGGCTATTTTAAGATTAAATAAGAGTAGAATTTTAATGTTCAATTTTTAAACAACATTACGACTATAAAATTTTATATTCATTTTTTAAGTTTACCATACACTTTACAAATATTATATACACCAGGGACTTTGATTAATGCAATAAATTATTTTCATTTGAATAAATGCAATCTCTCACTAAAAGATTAATTTTCATTTAAAAAAATATGCAAATTTTAAAATATATAAATTTTCAACACCAAAATTGGCAATGAAGCAACGTCGTCAAGTATTTTACTCTTATTTTTGCAGAATATATTATTTTCATCGACATTATATTACAAGACTAATATTCACAAATGCTTTCTTATACATTATTTTTTAGGAATTTTTTATAAAAGAATTTTAAATGTACTAGGTTTATGTATCTGGAAATCTACTCAAAGTAATTGGAAATAAATCTATAGATTTTGCTAAAATTTATTTTTCACAGTGCACAAAGAGTGATATTCGCTAGCTACTCTAACAAAAATAAGACGACCTCCGTGGTCGAGTGGATAAAGGCGTCAGCTGGAGTTGGGTTTGGTTAATTAACGTCGCACTAGAGCTGCACAGCTGGGATATTGGCGACGGTTCGGGGTCTGTCTCGAACGACGGACTTGACTAAGAAAAGTAAAAAAGTAATGATCTTGTGATCGGAGGGTTGCCAGTTTCACTACAAAATACTAGGAATGTCGTCCAGAACATCCACAAAAATTATCGGCGTGTATGCGGGACTGGTGCGCGATAAATCAGATTGGGGTCCAAAGTCCTGACGTCTATTGAAGCGTTGGATGCCAATTCAGGTATTTCCTCGCCATCTGACCATGGTTCAAAATTACGAGACATCGTTCTCCGGTCTTTCCTTCGAGATAGACCCCGAACCGTTTCCAACAGCTCTAGTCTCTCTCTTAACAAAACCAAACTAACAAAAATAAAATCGCGCTGCTCTTGCTTCACAAACTGCCCATGAGCAAATCCGGGCCATATTTCTAGTTATAAATATTTGTCCTTAACTAAGAATGTTTATAGATTTTCTCTCTCCTTTCACAATACATTGACAGTGCAAACAGAACTCGTATTGATTACTGGAAGGCTGAGATATACAGAGAGAGCAATAATGAGTGTGTACCTTCGACCATTAGGAAGTATCCCCGCGGGTTCTTCTTGAGCACCTCGATGGCTCTTCGTGTCATCTGTGCGATGGAGGGCTCTCCTTCCATGCCATTGTCCCTGTCCGACTCGTACGCCATGTGACCACCTGTACCAAACAGGCCTGAAAAAAAAGAAAACAATTTATGAAAATCAAATGACCAGATAGCATTCCAAAGTCTCAACATTAGGTTGTTAAAATACAAATACAACGTTAAAATACGCAATAAAAATCCATCAAATCTGGACATGTTTCGGGAGATACATCTCCCTTCATCAGCAGAAAATGATAAGTCTAATCTGGACATGTTTCGGGAGATACATTTCCCTTCAGTCATCAGCCGAAAATGAAAAGAATAGACTTTTCATTTTCTGCTGATGAAGGGAGATGTATCTCCCGAAACATGTCCAGATTTGATGGATTTTTATTGCGTATTTTAACGTTGTATTTGTATTTTAATATTTTTAACGCAATGTTTCTATAAGACGAGTTTTTATCTTATTAATTGGTTGGTTAAAAAACGTCGCACTAGAGCTGCACAGGACCCCCAGTGGATAAAGGCGTTCAGCTAGTAATCAGAGGATTGTTAGTTCGAGCACGTGCGGTGGACTTGACAATGAAAAGTAAAAAAGTAGTGGTTTTGCGATCGTAGAGTTGCCAGCTTCGCTACAAATATACTAGAAAGTCGTCCAAAACATCCAACAAATTATACTGGTGTGTATACGGGACTGGTGCACGATAAATCTGATCGGGGTACAATGTCCTGACGCCTATTGATGTTGCATCATGTGTTGTCTTCGTCATCTGACCATGGTTAAAAAATACGAGGCACCGTTCATGGGTCTTTCCTTCGAGATAGGCCCCGAGCCTTCGCCAATAGCTCACTGTTCAGCTCTAGTGCGACGTTAATTAACCAAACTAACTAGAGCTGCACAATGGGGTATTAACGAACGGTTCGAGATCTATCTCGAAGGAAAGACCCAAGAACGTTGTCTCCTATTTTTTAACCATGATCAGATCACGAGGTCAATACCTGATCTCGGACCCGAATTAACAAGACATCGGATCACGATCAGAATTTAACGTTCAATAGTCCCTTATACACGCCGGTTGAAATTGTGGTTATTTTTAGATGACTTTTTTTAATAACGAAGCTGGAAACTCTCCGATCAATATATCGCTACAATTTAATAAGTCCACGTAAATATTCGAACTCGTAATCCTCCGATTACTAGTCAGATACTTTAAAACTGGGCAACCAAGTTCCTCTCAACGTTGGAAGGTATCCAGTTTGTTTCCCTGTATAAGGTATACCAAAGATTCAACTTGTTGATGAGGACAGATTACGTTAAACATTGCATTGTTCAAATGTTTTCACGCTATTTGTGTTGTATTAGTTGATATTTAAATTGTATTTATATATATATATATATATATATATATATATATATATATATATATATATATTTAGCGAGTCTCACACACAACGGATATTAACATGTGAAGTATAAAAAAAGGGATTTCCCGGAGCAATGACAAATAGTATTTTTGTAGTTTCCAAGCAGTTTTTAAACGTGCCGTTGATAGTGCTGCCATCTATGCGTAAAATTCTTAGAACGGAGTGTCATATATGAGTTGTTGCAGCGAATGTGTGGGATTATAATAATAATCCCGATAATTATCCCACGGGAATGATAGTATTTCATTAATTTAATATTATAATTTAATTGATTAAATTTATGTTTCCCAAACGTGAAACTTTGATTTTATACAATTGATTCATGTTAATCAATATAAATTGTTTAATTGTTTTAAATATATAAAAGTAAGTTTTATCTAACCTAAGTAAAATGCTACTTTTAACATTAAATTTTATAATATTTATATATAAAATGCTACTTTTAACATTGAATTTCATAATATTTATATATAAAATGCTACTTTTAACATTGAATTTCATAATATTTATATATAAAATGCTACTTTTAAAATAACGATTTTAGTTATTGTAACTACAATGCTCAATGCAAGAGAAAGATTATTCAAATATGCTCTAATTCCGTTGCAGTTTAGTTTATTAGAAATGTAGCTGTTCAACGATTTTATAAGATTCTTATTCATTTTTAACTTAAACAGTATTTTAAATTTGTACTACATTTTAAATTTAATAGCATCTTTGAAGAATAAATATTCGACATTTCTTTTTAATTTAATTCTTCCACATATAAGTATTTCAACTAATCAAATTTTGAAATCTTTATTTAAGGAAAAGTGCCGAAAGCTATACAATAAATATGGAATGGGCATTTCCTATTACCAATATAAATATAATAAATAATAATATGAAATAGCTGTCGAAAAATTCCCCAAATATATAAGAATTAATATATATAAATTTAACTCGAAATCTAAATTGAGGTATTTGATCTAAACGACGCTTGTATAGATAAAAACGAACATTACTTAGCAGAAAAGATTTGTAGTATCCAAAAAAAAGAAGAAAAAATAATGATGATACAAGAGAAAAAAAAACCTGTTAAGATATATAGTTTGAAATAACTATTTACTATTATCTCTTCTCCATTTTTCTTAGTAATTGTCTTTTGGAAAAGCGCCAAGCAGATTTTTTTGGGGCTTTCTAACCTCAAGGGAGCATTGTCCCGTCGATAAGGTACAATTTTGTTTTTGCATAAATATAATTTTTCATATTTGTTAAATATTTAAACGCATGCCAGCACTTTTTGAAGAGGTTTCAGGAAGATTTTCATCTATATGTAAGCACGGTACGATAATTTTTAAGAATAAATGGAATTTTCTTTGCGGCTGTCAAAGAAAGCGTCGAATTAGCATTTTAGTTAGATTCATACTCCTTAATACTATCTGGATGAATTATTTCTTGCGAATATATAAATATGAATATTAGTGTGTGGTATTTTGATTTGTTTATAGACAAATGTGTTGGATTTACTTATATAATCTAGTTGGTAAGAAAATAATTTTAAAGCGAATTTTAACTTGGCATAACCAACCCAAAATTTATATTTCTGTCAAATCTTATAATTTGATTTAATGTGCTTAAAATAACGTAAAAGTATAAATCAGATTGTGATTTGCCAACTTAAAAAAAATTAGGACATATAAATATTCTACTCCAAAGGTTCTAAGATCCATTCTACACGAACGTAATAAACGCGCGTGGAATTTTGCAGAAGCATCTGTGATTGGTACATCTAAATCACGTTGTTTGTATGTACCAATCACAGAGACTTCTGCAAAATGACGCTCGAGTTAGAATGGGCCTGACTGCTATCTCCTGCAATTTCGTTTCAATTTACAATCAAACTATTATCATTATATCTACTACTTTTTAAAAATTAACTTTTAGTTGGAGTAGTGATAGCTTGGTGGGCACGGCACGGGACTCAGGATTGGAGAGTCTCGAGTTCAATTTTGGTAATGCCAATCAAAAAGTTGGTTGGTATACGTCATTGAAAGTGTGTAGAATTGGGTGCCATCTCAGTTGTTTGCAAAAACGTTGCTAAACAGTTGCTCAAAACTACGAGATAATGTTTTCTGGTATCAACAACAAGATATAAATGTCGTCGGGGCCTCCGTGGTCGAGCGGTTAAAAGCGTCATCTGGGAATACGAAGATTCGTGGTTCGATGCCAGGCGATGGACTTGACAAAGAAAAGTAAAAAGTAGTGATCTTGTGATCGGAGGGTTGCCAGCTTCGTTACAAAATACTAGAAAAGTCGTCCAGAACATCCGCAAAAATTAACGGCGTGTATACGGGACTAGTGCACGATAAATCTGATCGAGGTCCAAAGTTCCGACGTCTATTGAAGGGGTTGGGTGCCAGTTCAGGTGTTTCCTCGTCACCTGAACTGGCACCCAACCCCTCTGACCATGGTTCTAAAATAACGAGGTGCATGAATGAATGTGTGTATGAATGTGTATGTGTTCCCAGGTCTTTCCTTCGAGATAGATCCCGAACCGTCGCCAATAGCCCACTGTGCAGCTCTAGTGCGACGTTAATTAACCAAACCAAACCCTAAACGTCGACATTAGGTCATTGTGTAGCTCAAGTGCTATATTTTTTCAATCAGCCATTTTTTTAGTTCAATTTATCGTCTTAAGATAATTTTTTTTTTAATTTATTGGCAAACATCGTTTATTTACACAAAGGAATGTAATTTTTAAACATGAGATATATTAAAAAAATTAACTTATTAAGTTGAACAACAACAACAAAAACATGCTTTGTCCAAAATCAAAAAATATAGAGAGATATTATTATATCACTTCACATTAAATTGCAACGCTGAATTTGATTCCGAATTTCGAAATCAAACAAATTTATAGTTTTAATCCCTTTAATTTTATGTCCCATTGAAATTAGCTCGTCAAAAATTGGAATCTATGCATTGGTCAATGCATTTATTAAAAGTTTTTAGCATTTTCTCATAGACACCATAATGGGATATAACACATTTTTAAATGTTTGCTCGGAAAATTATTAAATTCTTATTTTCGCGTGTAACGTCTTTGAAATCAGGTACCGATGAGATATGATACGTGGGGAAAAATAAGAAGCGGAAAATGTAACGTACCATTTCACTCAAATTATCCTACTTCCAATATACTCAGGAAGATGAAATTTGGAAGAGTGTTTCCTTATAACTTAAATAAGAAAAAAAAGTTTTTCGTGGACTTCTAACTAAATACCCGTTCTCCGCACAAGGTTAGAATAAAAAAATCACTTATCAATCATTCTTCTTCTTCATATATACCCAGAAAGATGAAGTTTGGCAGAGTTGTTCTTTATGCATCAGGAAGGATTTGTTGTTCTTTTGCTATTGTTTTATTCTAGCTGATACACTCATTCTTGGCGCAGTTTTTTAAAAAACAAACTGTCAGCAAGAACACGTTTTCAAATCAAAATGAATGTCATTCACTTTTATCCGCATGATTCTAACGGATACAAGCGAATTTAATTCCGTAACCTAATTTATAATAAAGAAATATACAAAACTTTGTTGACCAGTCATTAGCAATGCCCCCGTTTGAACTCGATCATCTAGAATTTCGTCTGTAAATCAGTAAATTTGTTTTTGCGCATATACGACGAAACGCGCCGTTCGATTTTCTTCAAATTTGGCACGAATGTCACTTGAAGTCATTAAAATCGATGTATATATTTATTTTATTTTATATTTTATATTTTATATTTTATTTTTTATATTTTATATTATATTTTTTATTTTTTTTTATTTTTTATTTTTTATTTTTTATATATTATATATTATATATTATATATTTTATATTTTATATTTTATATTTTTTATATTTTATATTTTATATATTATATATTATATATTTTATATATTATATATTATATATTTTATATTTTTATTTTATTTATCACCAGGACTGCTGTTCCTAAAACTACCAATAAAATACTTGACTCAATAAATTAGCATCCGCATACACAGTTGAGTTTGACTTTACACACCCTTCGACCGTCTCGATAGACACATCCTACCCAATTTTTTTTATTTTAAATTAAATCCTAATATTCCACAAACAAATTAGATGTTTTCAAAACTCGACTTACCTAGCAGGTAATCCACCTTATGAGGATCCACCTTGTCAAGTTCCCTTTTTTTGGACACATACTTATGAGTTAGTCCCCGGGCCTTCTTGTCCCTCTGCCACTCCTCGATCAGGTTGCGTCCGTCCTCTCTGCGTCCGGCATTGTCCGGATTCTTTGGATCCGGCTCTCGATGAGGCAAAAAGTGCCTCCGGCCACCACCCAAAATCACCTGAAAAAAATAAACCCATTTTTTTTAAACAATTGCGTACATCAGTCTGGATAGATGTTTTTTTTTCAAAGATGGTTTAAACATTATCGTTTTAGAAGTTATCTCTCCAAGTTTTTGTCATTTGCCTTGAAGCGAGTAGTGGTTAAGATATTTTCGCATTGAAAAATAAAAGGTAGAAGTTGTTTATTTAATAGAGTTTTGTGGGATGTATTTTTTTTTTAAAGTAACTTTAAAAAATGTTTTAGAAAAATATTGACAGTTGTTTTGGATGAGGGTTTCGTTACTAGAAATGTCATTTTATAAGTTAAAGAATGTTGCGGATGATTTAATAGTTAACGTTTGCTTGCAGTAGTTGGATTGTTGTGAAATAAATATGAATGATATACGAACTGAATTATATTGAGTGAAAATACTGACACATTTCCTTATTAATTATATAAAAATAAGTAGTTTTTTTTCTCTCTGAGAATCAATTACTATATTAAAAGTTAAAAATATTTTGGAATAATCTGTTATTTTTGTGTTAATATTTTTCTTGCATATTATTATTTGCTTAAATGAAATACATTTTACTTGTATATAACATTTTAGAATAACTATCAAATCCATAATTTTAGAAAAACGGCTGTCTAAAAAATATAAACTATTTGTAAGCAAATGTTTTTTTTATAAGACTTTAAAGTTACTCGCTTTGGTATTTAAAGTAAACCAAGAACTTGATACTTAATGTCAAAATAAAATCTGATATTTTATATTACTTTCAATTGTTGAACTTCAAATATATATATATATATAAAAAGAGTGTAATTTTTTTTATATAAATCTGCGAGTTGCTATTCCAAACTTGATGAAATCTCGCACACTTGACCTTCAAAACAGTGTTCATGTCAGTGTTTACATAATATATAATGGATGTGGATTTCGAAAAACCACACCCATCCACCTTCCCACCCCTTAGAGCGGAAATTACATATTACTAAAACCGTCAGATGGCGCCACTGCGAAGAAATCGGTCAACGATGCGTAAAGCTCAAGAAAAATCGGGTACTTAAACTAATATTACATAAAAATAATTAAATTTAACGAAGCTCATGGTTAAAAAAAATAATATATTTATTACATATAATTGACCTAAGAGAAACACGTAACAAAAAAAAATTATTTTATATTTATAACTAAGACTAAAGAAATATATTTTCTAAAATACGTTACATGCAAAAGTGAAACATCATATAAAATGTTTTAAAAGTGTAAAAATTTATTGTAAAATTAAGATAAACCTCTTGCATTTGAACAGTGGTAGTTACGGTCAAAGACCTTACATAGTCAATTAAGATTAAATAAAGTTTACCTTTGTTACCATTTAGAGAATTGTTTTTAAAAACTAGTTCTAATCTCAAAACGGATTTATATCTCTTTAGAAACTATTGCGTTTAATATACACTTCCAATCTAGGTAAGTTTATGCAAATGCGATTTATTTCCTTTGTATAAAAATATGCTTGTATGAAAACGGAGTGGAGATGTAATAGCAAAAGATTTACTTATCATCAAAGATTATCTTTGAAAATAAACAAGTGAAATGAAAATAATCCAAGCAACATTCGATAGTCTTCGAAATAATTCCGCACATTTAAAAGAACATTTTCTAAGATTTCGCTCTCTTATATAAGATATTTAATCCTTTTAGAATTTTGGCGCAGTTTTACTAATAACATTCCAATCGATTTTCGGAAGAAGATCAAGTATTTTCCTAACATTTAATTCTGCATGAATATTTAGCGCTCCATAATTCAAAGTCAAGAATATCTAATAATTCGAACTTTCTACTCAACTATTTTCATATCCCTTTGAGGGGCGAGGGAAACATAAAAATCACAAAGTTGTTTTCGCAACAAAATATTTTAATTTATGTTTATAACAAAAATGTCTTTTAGACAAATAATTTGAATTATTTCAATAAATATAGCTTTAAAAATTTCGTAATCTTTTAGATTGAAAGATTGCTTCAGCCTAAAATTATTTAGGAAGATGCGTCCGATTTCAAAAGTATATATATTTAAAAATTAACGGCGCAAAATAATAGGTAATATAATAGCCCTAATATTACAGCTAGATAACCCCGTTGGAAGATTAAGGTATGACATATCAGGTATTTAGCTGTAGTACTCATCTCGCCGTCTCTCTCACCCTATCTCTCTCATCCTCTCTCTCTCTCTCTCTCTTTCTTTCTGACCTCCTCTCTCTTTCTTTCTCATCCTCTCTCTATCTTTCTCTCTCACCTCCTCTCTCTCACTATCTATTCTACTCTTTCTCTCTCACCCCCTCTTTCTCTTTCACTATCTCTCTCCCACTCTTTCTTCTCTCAGCCCCTCTCCCTCGAATTTAGAAAGGATTAATAATAGAAAAAAAATTTAGTTTTTAAATGGTACCTGTTGTATTACTTAGTATTTAATATTTTACTAGTGTCTAACGAATTGATTTTATTCACATGGAAAGGATGTTCATAAATAATGTCCAGTGAAATTTTTTTGAAAAATATTGAACTAATTAAATGTTGGTTGGTTTACTATTTTTCCATATTGTTACCCCATGGATTATTTAAATATGAATCATACTTTATATTGTATTTGTATTTTCCCCAAGTGGAGCATATTGCCAATGCCTGGAGAATAAGTAGGATTAAATGAAAACCAGAATCACGTGTTCCCTCATGGATTTACATGGTATCTCCCTTGCGCGATGGTGGTACTTGCACAGTATTAAGTATTGCTGCCGCGAGGGGGAAGGGATTATGTAGATCCATACTTACAAGCGCCACCACGAGAGGGCGGCATATATGTTTTTATTTGTATTTAAGTGAATGGACTGGTTGTCCAGATTCTGTTCTGTTCTTTCCTTCTGTACTTGTTATGCTCGGATAATAAATCGACTCAAGAAGTATATGCTGCTAATTAGTTTCATTCAACCCATGGAATATCACGTGTTTCATGTAAGATAATTGAGTGAGCATATGTTTCACTCACATTGAGATTCTTCCCTGGGCTGTCCTCTATGAGTTGCCGCGCGATGTCTTTGCACTCCCCCTTCTTTGGATCCGTAGGGGGCTCCTTGGAGAGTTTGTCGTCGCTCTCCCAGTATCGGTTGGCAGAGTGGGCGTACATGGCCGCTGGAGTGGCATGGGTCACCCGAGTCGTCGTCACCAATCCGGTAGATTTACCTGAAGATTTAAAAATTAAGTTATAGAGGTGTTGCAAGTTATGTCAATATTACTTGACGGTTTCACGGGTGCTGCTCCATAAAAGAAAAGTTGCACTGGCTGTTGGCTTTGGGAGGTAGAACAAAGAGTTTTAAAACCTTTTGCGGAATGACAACTTGCTTTAAAATAGGAGGCGTGGAATTGTCCGACGGATGTATAGTTAACAATCCTTTCTCAAAGCACAGATATCTTAGTTTAAAAAATTCTCCCCCTGCTCTTCTCTCCTTGGGTCAAAGGTGTCCCAAGCCTATCGTTAGAGCTCTGTACTCTATTGGACACATGTTGTGCCAGCCAACGCGTAACGGTTAATTGTCAATTTAATTCATTTATAATTTGAAAATTTATTTATCAATAACTTAATTTTTTTTCTCAATTTTAACCTTAAATCCTGAGGAATATGTGCGCATTTTATTTTATGTAATTAAAAAAAAGCATGTAATGTAGTTAAAACAATCTTTATATGTATTTGAGTTTATAAAGTTTGTACAATGCCATCTTTGAGATCCAAAAATGTACAATAGTGTTCTTTATATTTTATTAAAAAAATTATGTATCAAATATATTTCGCCGAAACATTTCGTTATCTAATCCCATCTTCCATGGGATACCTTAGCAATTCTCTGACCCCCCCCCCCCCTTCCGCTTCCCCAAAATCCCAAAAGAAACATGGGAGAGGGCTTCTTTCATAATTGCATTTTTCCTGTTTCCATTCAACTACTGAAAAGACATCTCCGGAATTCAAAACTTACGTTTGTTCATTAACAGGAAAATGGGAAATATAATTGCAAATTACACATTTCGCCGTCTCATCTCTCCTCTTTTTGACATCCGCAACATCGCACACAAAAAGCAACATTTCCAAAAAGGGAAGATTCCCCCTAATTAAATAATCGCATTAACCCTCGGAAACAATGACTGGTAAATTAAAATATCAAGGCTAGGTGCTCCCCGGGCTAATAGGCACGAGGTGCTATAACCCCAGTCCTCCCGGGAATGGAAATAATTACGAGGCACGATGAAAGGACACCGAAAAAACAAAAGAAAATAGACTTAGAAGGTGTTTGATGTCTCCTATTATTCTTCGCACCTTGTATCTCACCTTTCAACGCCATCAAGACAAAGGTTCTCTAGGGGTAACTATCTCCATTAATTAAATGAATACTTTAAGACCCTCATATCCTCTCTTTCTTTATTAGAGTTAACACATCAACTCTTCTTTTTGTTTCTTGTTGGAAGAGAGTAGCACTTTTGTGTTCCTCGATTATTAAATATTTTGTTCGTGTTTTGATGGTGAAAATACAAATCCATGAATACAAATTTGATTCGAGTCGTATATCTAATCCTTATTCATGTCTTTCGAATGGGATGTTTCTTGAGTTTTCCAGATGAAGAGATATAAATAAGTTGTTGTTGCGAGAGGATTATGATTGCGATATTTTCTTTGAGAAGGATAAATTTTTTTTATCTCGTTACGTATTGTGTCAATAATTCCTTTCTGAAGGTATTGAATCATGTCGATATTGTATTTGTAATAACAATATTACTATTTTGTATTCGTTGGTTCATATTGTAAAAAGATTCTAATTTCATTTCGCAACATGCGCAAATACTGAAATAGTAATAAAAAACTAAGTTTATCCAATTGAATACATATTTAATGAATATCACAATAATATTTTATGTTTTCATTGGGAAAACTATTTACATATTATTTTTGTTCTGTGTTATCTTTAGAATGAAGAATGCAACTAAACAATCTATTTATATTATTAATGTAAATTTGCGTTAACACATACTTTCTTTTCAATTACCAACTAAAAAATACCAATGCAATGCATTAAAAAAGTGTATTTATCTCATTAGTGAGGTAGATTAAACACGAATGAATATTTCACATTTTTATTTAATTTTTATGTTATATTTTTAAGTTTGTATATTATAATTCTTCCAATGAATTTATCTTTACGTATTTGAAGATAATTTATTATTTATGCGTGTTTGTTTACGTATTATTAAAACAGTGAAGCACTAGTTATAAAATTATCTGATGTAACTAATTATAATTAAAGTTGTTATTTGTAAATATTACATATTTATATGAGATGCATACAAAACGGGTTTCAGTATTTTTGCATTCTTGTGGTACATGTAAGCTTTTGCTAATTCTTCGTAAATTTAAAAATTTGTTAAATGTGTACCTTCACTTTCAATTATCTAAGCAGAGAGATTTAAATGAATATAAAAAAAATCCATTGCTAACTAATATGAACCATAAAATATTAAGTATTAAAGGATCTGATATTTTTTAAATCTTATAAACAAATAAATAAATAAAATAAAAGCAGTAAGTGGAAACAATGTGTTTTTAAAATAAAAATAAAATAAATAAAAGATATATTAATAAAAAAATTATTATAATATTTGAAATAAATATTTTACAAATTAAATTATGTCAGATGTATTGGCATACATTATGTGTAATTAAATGCATATTATGTTTATCAAAGTACACCTTAAAAAAAGTATTTAAAAATGAGTACCTGACTCGACTCTTTTCTTTGAGTACAATTGCATCGTAAATGATCTATAACGTGCTCAATTTTAATTACGCGTACTTTCTCAAAAATGAGCAGTGTGGTTTAATTTCGATAATATCAGCTTCTGTTCAAGCCATCTTAACAAAACAACCTGACAAAATTTAAGTAGTTGTTCAGAAGATGTAGTAGTTGTTTTCCACATTATTTGATGTCGATTGCTTAAATAGAAACAGAGTTATTACAACTCAATTATCTTATTTCCCTTCCTTTTGGTAAAATTGTTTAACATTTCTTCTGTTTATAGATATTTCAAGTGGACCTTCTAGTTTAACGGATAGGGCTCTGGACTATGGTGCATGAGGACCTGGCTTCGATTATCGGTAAGTCTTGGTTATATTTATTGATATATTTATTGAAAGTGATTAAGTCGATATTTATTGAAAGTGATTAATGAAGGCAACCTATGTAGGCTAGCATCTACTTTTTTATTCATTTTTAATCATTGTGCTCATTTTTGAGTACATGTCTTTTTCAAAATTGAAATTAACGTATTCGGAGCCATGATAAGCATCGAATGTACTCAAAAATGAGTACATTTTAATTATTTTTGAGGACCTATTTTTAACAGTGTATACAAAACGTGTTAGAGATAATTGGTTTAACTCTCATACAAGCGTGGTAGTTAATTTGTTATTATTACAATAGCGGAGAAGATATCAAGGCGAGATTGTACCCCAGCAATTTAAATGTATGTAAATGAGTGATGATAATATTTGGTATTTAATAAAAGTGTTGTCGCACTAGAGATCATGGGATCAAATGTAATTCACAACTTAATTGAGAAAGGGGAAAAGTACTATTTAATTAGGGATTGAAAAGGGAAAAATAATATTTCATTAAGGATTAAAAATAAAACAGCTTGCCAAAAATGTTGGTAATTATTATGTAGTGGTAATTTAAAGAAACTCTCAATTTTTTTTTATTGTGAGATGGTTGAACAAGTGTTAAATAGAACAAAATTTATGGGTTTTGATAATTTAGTTTTATTGATTTGTATTTATAACAATACATTTTGAAATAGTCTAAGAGATAAAATGCCAATTCTAAAATAGAAAAATATAATAGCTACAAAATTAATACATGAAATATAATTTTGAAAAAAATGTAAAATGATTTCTAATTTACTAATATTTGTATTCAATGGCTTTCGGGACATTATATCTCCTTTCCACGAGCTGAATTCAAAGGAAATATCTTTTCTTCCCATTTTTGTCCAATGACTGCGTGTTGTTATAAGTTCCTTAAGATAAATCCAGACCATTTACGTTTCCTCTTCTTTCAATTTGTTTCTAGACTTATTGATCTCGAATCTTTTCTTCGATAAATTTCTTTCCAAGCCTATTTGTTTTGAGACGACAATTGCCCAATGCGATTGAGTTCCAAAAAGCAAACAGAAATGTTGTTGTTTTTTCTGTTTTTCGTTTTCTTTAGAGTCAAAGATTTTTTTTTTTCAGTTTCAAAATAGTTATTTTTATCAACTTCGTAACAAACAAAAACCATAGAGTAATGATATAAATAGAGGAATAAAAATGCTGATTTCCGTGTGTCCAACATTGAAACCACGTGATAGGTGGAAATGCCAATTCATTCATGTGCTTTATATATTACTTGGCAGGCCTTGGCGACTTTAAGAACTAAACGAGATCGAAGTATTGTAATAAGGTTTTGTGTTTAATTTTGTATTTAAATATCGTTTTTTTGAACGAGTGTCACAATTTAAGGGAGTTTAACAGATATATTAAGGATATTTTTCTTATTTTGTAGTTTTCAATTTACCATAAGCGAAGTTCTTTCAATAGTTATTTTGTATAGTTCAATAAGAAAATATGAACAATAAAAACCTGAGAAATATAAAGAGTTTCGCTTCTTCGAGTATTGAACACAAATAAAATATTTTCGTTTCGTTAATGAAGAGGAAATATTTAGCGCATATTGTTTGAAAATAAGTAAATACGTACAAGTACATATATGTTAAAAAGTTGAATACGGGCAGAACTCCTTATCATCAATAAAGAAGAAAGTGCGCCAAATTTGAAACTCCTGCAGATGTCTGACCGCCAAATGTGGCTGCGCTATAACCACGTGATTAGGTTTTTCTTTTCAATGTTGACACCGCGGCCTTACGAGAGTCTGGTATTGAAGGCGCTCTCTATTTAATATTACAACTCTCTGACAAAAACCAACAACAATAAACTTCTTCAAATTCTAAATTTTAAAGAATGTAAATAACATACTATATCACTTTTGGTATGGATTTAACTGGTTTTAATTTCTTTCCAGTTTAGTCGCCAATTTAGAGAGAAAAAAAAAATTGCATTTCAATTATCTTCCATCAGGATCCATACATTATTGTCCAAAAGTGTTCGAACTTTAATAAAGGAGATAGAAACGTTTGGATATCATAAGGTATATATTAAAGCACGCATTGAAATTCTTATAATTAAAGTTTCGTGTAAGCTGTTAAATAGTATTTTTTTTCTTATTAAATTCTGACCCCCCCAGACAATTTTCATCATAAAAATAAAAGTAGACCTTGTCAACCGAGATTACCACAGGATTTAAGGCGTTCAACGTGAAACCCAATGTAATGGCACCTTTTTGGATTCCGGACAAACCGCTTTCTACGTTTTGTATCGTTACTACAATGACGTTTGCAAGCATCAGCTTGAAATAGATGCGACCGCGTCAACGTTTTTTCGCAGCTCTTGTTTTCGTTATGGTCTACTTTCCCTCTCTCCTCATACTTGGAAGCATGCACCTTTTCCATAGAACCGATTTTAAAGATGCTACACGTCAAGAAAATTCTGGACAGGTAGGGTTTCACACGATTTCTATTCCACACCTACATTTCCAATGATAATCAATTTTCTTCAATACTATTTCCTTTACCATAATGCATTCTCATATGTGACGAAACTTTGTCATTTTTGACGAAACAGATACTTGCTATATGCTCCGATTAAATATTTCGTCAAACTGAGGAAATTCATTTTGCATTTTTTTTTTTTTTCAAAGCTAAGAACGATTTTAAGTAATATTATTTATTATCGACGAGCTGTCTCGAACCGCGGACCTCTCATTCTAGAGTCCAAAGTTCTATCTACTTGGCCAGCTTCGCCACAAAATACTAGAAAAGTCGTCAAAAATAACGGCCTGTATACGGGACTGGTGCACGATAAATCTGATCGGGGTCCAAAGTCCCGACGTCTATTGAAGGCGTTGGGTGCCAGTTCAGGTGTTTCCTCGTCATCTGACCATGATTCTAAAATGTGTGAAATGAATGTATGAACGTGTGTCTGAATGTGTATGTGTTCCCGGGTCTTTCCTTTTTTCGAGATAGACCCCGAACCGTCGTCGCCAATAGCCCACTATGCAGCTCTAGCGCGACGTTAATGAACCAAACCAAACCATCTATCTACTTGGTGAAGAAGGCTCATTTAAATTCTAACAATCTATATATATAAATGCGAAATCCCCACTCATTCACTCATCACTAATTCTCCAACTTCCCGTATACCTATGAAAATGAAATTTCGCAAATTTGTTACTTATACCTTAAATAGAAAAAGTAAGCTATTTTTGCCCCGATCGAACGTATTTAAGGGGTTGTAAAACCCCTTTTTCGATGTTTGTAGAGACGTTAGTTTGGATATCTACAGATCTAAAAGACCTAGTGTGCTGAAATTTGGAGCACAGATTCATCTTAGGCCGTAGAGATGCACTACGAAAGGATTTTTAAAAATTCAAACTCGAAATGCCAAAATAACGATTTTTTAGAAACCTTCCCATAGGATTAACATGGAGAACATGTAACAATGTAAAATATAAAATTTAAACAATGGAAAATTTTAAAATTATGTAATCAGGAGCATTCTGATTGGCTGATGACTAAATATCGCCAAATAAATAAACCTACGCCAAGTTAATAAAAACATCGCCAAATAAATTAAAATTTCACCGAATGAATAAAAATTTTCGCCAAATGAATCAAATATTGCCAAATGAACTAAAATATGATCATATTTGTAAAAAATGGTGAAATTATTGTCAAAAAATTATAAAATATATGTCAAAATGGTGAAAATATGATTGGATAACGGGATATTCTGTACTACAACAACTATGAAAATTAAATTTGGCATGGAGCATGGCATTTTAAGCCAAAATTGCTCACTAAGAAAGGATGTTCATTTTCAAAAATTCAAACTCTAACTGCCAAAAGTAAAAATCCTTGCCACTTATCCACTGACTCATCACTAATTTTCTAACTTTCTATATACCCAGGAAGATGAATTTTGACAGAGTTGTTACTTACTATAGAAAAATAATCTATCCGGTAGGTAGAAGCCACTCTGTACCGTAATAATTGGTTCATGAATACTTTGGACCCCACGTGGTAGGAAGGTTAGAGGGAGAGTGTATAAATGGTCAATCTGATTGACGCGGCCTACCTTCCTCTACTCCATGTTATGTCATTTATCCACGAAGGCTGATTGTCCATAGAGTTATTGGAGTGGAAGTGTATACTGCCTGTCACCAAGGGTGACATTTTCCTTCATGCGGTATAAAGATCAGAGGGTAAAATGGGTTAACAAACGACCTGATCGACGCGACTCACTTTCCTATACCATGGTAGGTCATTTATAGCC